>LPNX010120138.1:0-134324 GCA_001517045.1 Pseudotsuga menziesii
ACCCATGTCTTCTAGCTCATTAAGTGGGTATGTGTACTATGTTTCCTTTATAGATGATTTCTCACGTAAGACTTGGATATATTTCTTGAAAGGGAAAAATGAAGTATTCAGTAAGTTCAAGGAATATAAACACAATATAAATCCTTGGTACAGAACTAAACCGAAAGGAATATCAAGACTATGTGGTCAAATAATGGCAGAGAATTCACCTCAGAAGAATTCAAGGAACTCTGCATAGAATCTGGGATTAAGAGGGAGTTGAGCACTCCATACAATCCTCAGCGGAATGGGGTTGTAGAACGAAAGAAATGAACCATCATGGAAGTAGAAAAAGCAATGCTACATGACCAGGATATTCCTATGCACCTTTGGGAAGAGATAGCAAGGCTAGTTGTGTATGTACAGAATCGTACTCCTCATCGAGTACTTAACAACAAGACTCTGAAAGATGATTTCTTGGGAGAAAACCCATAAGTTAGCCATCTGAGAATATTTGGTTTCTCGGTGTACATACATATCCCAAAAGAGAAGAGGAACAAGCTCTATCCTTTTGGGAGGAAGGGTATATTTGTAGGATACAGTGACACATCAAAGGCCTACCGAGTATACTTCCCATGATTCAAGAATATCGACATCAGTAGAGATGTAACCTTTGATGAAAAATCAGCATACTTCAGATCTAGGAGGACACCTATTCAAGAGGATGAGGAACCTGAAGAAACGAGAGCCCGATGTATGGAAATTGGAGAAGCAATTCCAAAAGACCATGAAGATCATGACATGACAGAACCACAAGAGCCGGTAGAGAAAATCCTTGAGAATGACTCCCAAAAGAGGAAACCAGCATGGGCACTGGAGCTCATATGAGAAGCAGAAAAATATTGCGCTCCAAAAGGAATACATAGAGAAAGGAAAAGGGGAAATCCATACAATAGCTATGTAGCCATGATTCGTGACATCATTGATAAAGAACCTTCCACCTATGAAGAGGATGCAGAAAAGAAACAATGGAGGGATGTTATGATCGAGGAATATTAGTCAATCATGAAGAATGATGTATGTGAGATAGTTTCGAGACGATAAAATAAGTCCATCATGACTTCGAAGTGGATATACAAGATCAAGCATGTTGCAGATGGCAGCATCGAGAAATACAAGGCAAGGTTCGTAGCACGAGGCTTCTCACAGAAAGAAGGCATAGACTACAAAGAGACATTTGCACCCATGGCGAGGTACACCTCCGTCAGATTCATAGTTGCATTGGCATCAGTTATGAAATTGAAAATACACCAAATGGGTGTCAAGACAACTTTCTTGAATGGTGTAGTTGAGGAGGAAGTGTACATGGAACATCCACCTGGATTCAAGACACATGACAGGAATACCCATGTGTGCAAATTGAATAAAGCCTTGTATGGATTGAAATAGGCACCGAGGACATGGTATGGCAAGATGGATAGCTTCCTGATGATCCTAGGATTTACCAAGGGTAAAGCAAATTCCAACCTTTACTTCAAGGTTTAAGGTGGAAGACCAGTGATGCTCCTGCTATATGTCGATGACTTATTCCTGACAGACGAAGAGGAACTCGTTAAATATGCAAGGAGGAGACTTTATACAGAATTCGAGATGAAATACCTAGGTATGATGCACTACTTCTTAGGCATGTAGGTGTGGTAGAGTGCATATGGGATCTTCCTTGGTCAAGGAAAGTATGAAGTGGATATTCTAAAGAGATTCGAAATGTTGTACTGCAAGGCAATAGCCACACCTATGGCATCTAACTTGAATATTCTAAGTGATGCTTCATCTGAGTCGGTTGATGCCATGATGTATCATTAGAAGATTGGCTCATTGATGTACCTAGAGAATAAGATACCAAACATATTCCTTGCGGTGAACACCCTGAGCCAGTTCCTGACAGATCTAAGACATGTTCACATGATAGCTGCAAAGCATGTACTGAGGTACCTAAAAGTTACATTGGATTATGGGCTCAAATATGATGTGAATCAAAAGATTAACCTACATGGTTATGTTGATTTGGATTGGTCAAGTAGCACCACTGATTGGAAGAGAACTTCAGGTTGCAGCATTAGTTTGGGATCTGTCATGATCTCCTAGTTTAGTTAGAAGCAATCATGCATGGCGCTGAGTACAACCGAGGAAGAGTATGTTGTCGCTTGCTCAACTATTTGCAAGGCGGTGTGTCTATGAAAGCTACTGTCTTACTTATTTGATCTTGATTTGGATTGGACTTGTATCTTCTATGACAATCAGAGTTGCGTGAAGCTATCAGAGAACCCTACGTTCCATGACAAGTCAAAGCACATAGATATCAAGTTCCACTATATCAGGGATATGGTGCAAAGAGGAGCATTGAAACTCCAATACATGGCAATGGATGATCAGATAGTCGATGTGTTAACCAATCCTTTAGCCAGAGTGAAGTTGGATTACTTCATAGAAATAATTGGTGTGATCCAGAACAAGACCCCTCGAAAGAGGGAGTGATTTGTTATAGCATAGCTAGAGAGATAGGTAGTCTGAGCGTAAAATCCTAGCAAAAAGCATAGGTTTCTTAGACGTAATCAGTCATGTAGGTTTTCCTTAGATGTAATAAGCTCTAGTGAAGCTCACAGGTTATCCTTGGATGCAATAAGTCCTGATATGTTTCTATGCTAGAAATAGCAAGAGACCAGAAGATGCAGATTCGTAATATCTAACATGGGAAATGAGATAGGTTGTTAGAGCGGGAAAAATCCTAGTGAATCAGGATGCTCAAACGTAATCATTCCTATAGGTTGTCCTCAGATGTAATAAGTCCTGGTGAAGCTCGCAGGTTATCATTGGACGTAATCAGTCCTGAGACAAGTTATTCAAGTGTAAATATGAGCCCTAGTGTGGTACGTGGGTTACTCGAATGTAATAATTCTTGTGGGTTTTTCGAGTGTAAAAATATCCCCTACGTGGTACGCAAGTTACTCGGATGTAATATGCCCTGAAGGTTGTCTGAACAGAAAAGATCCTGGACGTAGGTTGTTCATATGTAATAAGTCCTTGAGGTTGACCTAGAACTTAAAGTTCCTGGTGAAGCAGGGTGTTTGGCCATAATCAGTCATTACATATATATCTATATATGTGTGTGTTCCCATATTGATATGATAAGGTCACGAAGCACGTGAGGTGCACATATGCGGTTCTCCTTTATTGGTAGAACGCAGGTTAATTGTGTAGAGATGTAATGCACTAAGTGTGATCCTAGGATATTCTCACATAGTCGAAGTTGTAGGTTGTCTTGATGACATGAAAAGATCTTGGCTTACTCCTATGGTTATAGAACGTGGGTGGTTTGCATCTGGGATGTGCTCTGTTCTGTTTTTCTTTGTATAGGACAAAAGAGATGATTTGGATACGACAAGATAAAAGTAGGAGATGCAGGTTATTACCGTGGTAATGTAAAGAAGGTCCTGGAAAGTTCCTATGCGATGGCTTGCTCGAGATGTGATGAAGAATTGGATGAGGACTAGGCCTACACCCAACATGAAAAGGGTTGGCTCTATAGAAACTCCCAATAACAGATAGTATCGCTTAATGATCTATAAGAAGATGACGATGGAAACAACTATGATGATGACTCTGTGATGAATACTTGACCAAATGTATTGATGATTGTGGAAGAGAGAGAATACCTTCCTAGTTAAGAGGGAGTGTTGATGTATTTGTATCTTTGGAATATACTATGATATATATTATCATTGTATGTTGTTGTACCCCCATTGGAGATGTGATTTCCTCCTTACGAGATGCCTTTATTGTGTCTAGACCTTGGGGTACAACCTCCATTGTAAGTCAGTGAAATATTCCCTAGTGTAACATCATGTAATGTGTATTCAAAGTCTCTCTAGAAGAATTCATCCTTGTTAGGGTAACAAGTCGGCCCCAGTCATGTAAGAGGTCAATCACTTGAAGGGTATAAATAGGGAGGCACCCTCCCTCATTTATACACACCTCACACTCACTCAAGTTCTCATGAGAGGGAGAGAGACAAGAGAGGAGAGATAGATAGATGCTGGAGACTTCTTATTACTAGGTTTTATCATGTTATGACACAGTCTTTGTGACTGTACTATTTTGAGGAAGTTTGCGGGGTTTTCTCCTTTATGGTTTCCTCGGTGAAAATATTTGTGTCTTGTGTATCTGTTATATCTTATGCATTTTGTTGTACTTGTTATTCTTTTTGACAAAGATCCTAATTAAGTTAATAATATCTATAAAAACTAATAGAATATGAATTAGTTTATAAGTATCGCCAGCAAGAGTTCATATCTGCCAGCTATTCTCAGAGGACCTGCAGTGAACAAAGGAAAATTATTGGCATTGCAGTAGCCGAAATAAAGAGACAGAATGGTAAAGAAATGACACAATTTTAACTGCACAAAGTGCCATGTTCTCCAACCCTCATGAGTTTGTTTTAGATGGAGAACATGAACTGCTACTCTTACCACTAGGATTGATTTTCCCTCCTTTGTGAACCTATCAAACCATAAAGAGACATGTTTAATAGAGCATATAAGAGGGAGTAAGAATTTAAATCAATATGATATGCACCTTCTTGGACTCCAACTCCTTAGAAATTTTCATGTCTCCCCTAGGAAAACGCTTGAAAACAAAAAATAAAGACACCACATTAGACAAATGTCATCAGAATTGGATATGCAACAACTATATGTATCCTAGTGAGAAAATTTACACACATAATAATCCCTGAATAATTTTTTAATATATACCACATCAAAAATATACAAAAATGTAAAGACAGGGATGCAACCATCATTGAAGTGGAAATATAAACTACAAACAACAAAATAGTATCCATTCACCTTTTGTGAGCTATGCGATTCTGAAGATAATGAACTAGACCTTCCACTCTTTCGATGTGTTCGCACCCTGAATATGAAGATAACTTGTTATAGATGATAGTGTAAGAAAATAATATATGTAATAAAGTATAAAATAGTGCATGTTATAAAAATCAATCCCAAGTCTGGCATACCATTAAATAAACAACTTTTCTTGTCATAGAATAAAGTCATTGTGATGAGCAATCATAAATCTCAAATATGCAACAAACCTTTTTCATGCTGGAGTAGAATACTAAATGTATTTGGATTCGGGTGTCCTACTCATTACAAAAGTGGATGTCAAGGAGGGTTCTGGTCCTTGGGAGTGGGGAAACAAAAATGCAATCATGGTTCAATATAATAATAAAAAAGGAAGGCATTTCCAGGAGAAAGTAAACCTTTATAGCACATAATGCAAATAGTTACTATACTCTTACTCGCCAAGGCATGTGACTAGGCATAGCCATGCTTGACTTAGTTTAAAGTATAGAAAAAGAGTAAAAGAAAATTAATGCAAGAAAAATTATTTGGAAGAGTGGTAAGTATTAATTCGAGATGAACCTTCTTAATAGGTTCGAAACTTGTTGAATTGAAAAATTCTCACCGTAGATTTCCTATCGTCTTTAATAGTCTACATACTCACGGACTAATCACTACTATGAGTATAGTATTATGGCGATTATTGGCCAACCAATACTTGGTCAATGGGAATCAACCAAGTATTGAGATGAGTACTTTGAGGGCCATAACATAGTTGCAAATAATCGATCATATGGATGCGATTCCGTAGAAAAAGCGTATTGCAAAAGAAAGGTGGGAAAAATTGACAATGTAGTCATATTTATGCACACAACATCCAACAATTGGGATAGATTTCTTTGCTTAAATGGTTGTCAATACCATTGACTTAGATTATGGAAGTGCTACAATTTTTACTCCTCATCTTAATTTCTTTCACATTGTTGTAACAGGAGGCTCTTCATCATAGCTAGCAAGTTAAATGCATAAAAATTATAAACATTAGAAACATAATGCTATAAGTTTTTCTTTATTTCCAACATGAAATATTTTTAATTCAATTTGGATACAGAATGGTACCTTTAAAGCACATTACCCAACACAACATCCATTTTTAGAGTAGGCTTCTAATATTGAGACAATGAGCCACCTATTACTATCTCCTAAACACAGAATTTTAAGAAGAAAGCACACCTACTATTTGTTACTCTGTGTACCATAATTCCAATATTTTGATATTAATAAAAAGAACCAAAATTTCCCACTCTAATGATGATGTGATACCAAAGAATAAAAAAACCAAAATTCCCCACACTTGATTTATATCTGGAGTTGGTACCACGTCATCATTAGTGTAGAAAATGTTTGGTTATACCATTTGGAGGAGCTACACAAGTTAAAGTATACGCATGTTTGTATGATGCCACATTTTATTTAGCATATTAAGTTTCCTTGTTATGGAAGAAGATATATAGAAGAACACCCAACCTGGTAGCTGCAAATTTCACTACAACCATGGAGACATGCATTTAACTAAGTAGTATTGATGCTTTTTCTATATGAGTCTCAAGTCTATTTCGCTTGCTATAAGTTACTTTTATTGATCATTATTTGATACAATACAAGCAAACTTATAAAGATATATAATTGTTCCTATGGTTGAGGTCTTGGTAATTGGTATATAATGTGTGAGATTTTGCAATCAATATAAACTTGAAATATGTTTTGATTGCATACACCTATCCATGTATAAACTTCTTACTTGTTATGTGTTACTTGAATTTCTTCATGTTCTTGTTGTTGATGTAATTGAATTGGTGTATGTGTATTCATGTTTATAGTATATAATGATGCAATTTGGATTCAATTCTTAGAATATGATACTTCCAAAAGAAAGTGTAAGGGTATTTGTTGTTTGGGTGTGTGTAGGTGTCTAAGGAATTTAGGTGCTAAGGATTCATCTAGTTGTTTAACATTCAAGACAAAGGAATGAGAAGTCATTCACAGGTAGTCTTCACCCCTATATCATGGCACTCTGTTATTTGCATATTATGAATATTTGCTACAAGGAAATGAATATTTGATATTGTATATTATGATGTTTTTGAAAGAGGTCTTGATTGACTTATAATATGTTTTTAACTTTTTTAAATAATATATTTTTATTTAAAATGGTCAAACCCCTATGGTTTCTCCATATTTGGAATTTCAAATTTTCAATAGCATTCATTATAATCTCGGTATTTGTTATGACCTTGCTAACTTGTTCTTTATGTTCTTTCCAATTGTTTTGATTCTTCAAAATTAATCTTTAATTAATTTTTTACATTTATTTGTTCTTTGAAGGAATGTGCCAAGATTATGCAAGTGCATTATCATCCACAAAAGGCTCAGGAAGACATGAGTATTTAGAACAATTTTCAACAAAGTGACACACAAATGGAGGTATGATCTAGGAGGTCAATTGTATAGATAAAATAGTCTAGTTCTTTTATGGATTTTGTACACTAACAGATTTGCAGTTGTGTAAGAGCTATACTTACTATTAATTTCATGGTTAAGTTAAAATTTTATTTAGATATAGAATTTAACTTCTACGGAGGGTCCAGTAAGAGTATCCCTAAATGCACATATTCTTGTGTGATAGAGTTATTTTTAGTCTCTTATTTATTTGTTCCAAAAGGAAAGAAAACCTTATATTAACATATACAATATTACTTGTTTTCTTGCAAGCAAGTTTCGCTTGGAGTTAAGTTTTATATTTAGTCAAATAGAGTACTCCCTTGCCTTTGTTGTGACTATATAACCTTTTGAATGATACCATGCTTGTGTCTTAGATCACTATTGTAAAATTATAGTGATCATGTGACCAAATTATAGGTAAATAAACGACCACTAGTGGAAAATTAGCTTTCATTAATCATGTGACCAAAAAGGTGGTCATATTTATTTTGATCGTTTATAGCTTATCTTGTGGTCATATATTTAGTCAATAATTATGACAATTAATGACCAAATTAACGACCAAAATATATGACCACAAGACAATCTATAAACAACCAAGTTAAATATGACCACCTTTTTGGTCGCATGATCAATGACCGCTAATTTTCCACCTGTGATCACCAAATCAAAAGTGGTCATTTATATGAGGATTTTGGTCATTTTTTTGTCATTTATCTCTCATTTTCTACTAGTCACAACAATGGCATATGTAACAACATTCTCAAATTCTGGCATTGTTCAACACAATCAATAATAGGTTTCTCTTCTAAAAAACCAGTCTGAACTCCACCCACAACAAATAACACTTCCTTTGTTGTAGCAAGGTCAGGTGTATGTAGGGAGGAAACAACAACCTCAAATCCAAGACCTATCTCATTGAATGGAGGCCTTTTACAATTGATTATATTATCTAAGGTTTCAATACTCTTTTCAACTTCAAGATTATGCTTAATTTAATAGTTGTTGTCTCAAGTTCCTTTCTTAAGTAAACAATTTTAGATTCTAGCTCTTTACGATTTTCTTCATTTTCCTTAAACTAGATCCTTGCCAATTATTCTATCTTTCTTGCTTCTTCTAATTGAAACTTTAGATTCATGATAATATTTTATGTTTCTTTAAGGATTTCCAACATTTTCTCTTTTGAATCGTGATGCTCTTCTTCATGATTCTACAACTGCTCCTTTTGTTTCAAATTATTTTTCCTAAGCTTTTTTATTTCACTTAAGACACACCTGAGTTCTTCTTCAAGATCCACTTCCCCATATGTTTAACATTTACCTCTTCTTCTAAATTCATCATTTCTTTCTTTTTATCTTCATCAACCTTGGTATCAATTTCCATAAAGAGAGTTTATTCTTTATCATTATCGAAAGTGATTTCATTGCTCTCTTTAGATGGGTCACTAACCCCTTTTGACTAGAGGCTCTTCTTCTTCTTATAAGAGTTCTTCTTATTTTCATGATTTTCATGTTTGTGGTTATTTTGATAATTCTTTCTTTGTTTCTTTATGTAACGTTCTTCTTCATCATCACTACTTTCATTTTTTACATATGGAAGTTAGCAATAAATTGTCCTACTTTTCCACAATTAAAGAATTTAAAGTGAAACTTACCTTTGTATTTGTTAGTTCACTTTTTTGAGTTTTGTCACAAAATGTGATTCATCGGTGTCTAAATCACAACAAGAACAATAGCTTGATTTGTGTTCTTTCTTCTTCGTCTTCTTTGAGACTTTGAAAGTTCCTTATTTCTTTTATGACTTTCCTTTTTCTATCTTCATTTCATATGTAGTGAGAATCCCATGTAATTCATCCATTGTTAATTTATAAAGATCCTTTATATATTCAATAGCGAATACTTTGAGATTAAATCTTAAGAGGAGTGATCTTATAACCTTTTGTACAATTATCAGTTCTTCAACCTTTTCACCGAGTCCTCTAATGGTACTGTTGGAAATTACATCCACATGGAGGAGATAGGATGCAATATTTTCTTCATCTTTCATTTGTAGACTCTCAAACTGACTTCATGAGTCTAAATATTTTCCTTCTTAACCTTATCCTCACCTTCATAGATATTTTGAATCTTGTTCCAAATTTATTTTTCCAATTTACAATGCATCACCTTGAAAAACTTGGATTATGATAGATCACATAGGATGGAATTCATGGATTTTGTATTTTTTTAGCTAGACTTCTTCTTGACCGCATCTCTTGGTGGAGTTCTTGGGGCTATATAACCAGTCTTGACTAGTTTTCAAATATCAAAACCAATATCCATTAAATATGTTCACATCCTTATGTTCCAGAAGGCGTAGTTTGTTCTATCAAACAACAAATCCATGTTTATGGAGAAACCTTCTCGATTGTTCATGTGTGTTCCTGAGATCTAACATCTAATGATTAGATTGTTTCTAAAGTAATCCACTCTGATATCAATTGTTTAGCACACACCTATACCGAGAGGGGGGCTTAATCAATATAAGACATTTTTTTTACTTTTTCAAACATTCATCAACCATAAGAAAACAATCACATATGCAGAACATAGAACACAAGATTTACATGGAAACCATTTATGGAGAAAACCACAAGACTTATTTTTATAATTATTTGTAGGAACCAACCTACTGTATACACCAATCCCCATTGGTACAAACCTTGGTAGTCACCAACCTACTAGATACACCAATCTCCATTGGTACAAACTCTAGTAGGCACCAATCTAATCTAACAGATCTTCGCAAACACCATTCTAATGGAGACATGAATTATTGGAGACGTCAATCTATTAAAGACACCAATCCTCGCAATTAAGCACCAACTTAGCAAGAGACACTAATCTCTTTTCTTGAGCAGCTCCAACCTTCAAGTTACAATTTATTCTTTAGCACATATAACTTCTTCAAAATATGACAGAATTCACATTACCTTTATTGAGTCTGCTTGCTACTTCTAGATTCACCAAGTCTTATGAAACTTTTAATTTACAAATGATATTTATGGTAGGTTTCCGAAAGATTGTTGTTTTTGGCCTCTTCTCAAGAAAAAACTTGTACAACATGCCACGTATCCAATTTTGCAAATTTGATTTTGAATTTTTTACTTGAGGTACTTTGGTATGTCTCCTTATATACCTAAAAATTTCACATTATAAAATAATTATGTATGTCTCATCAGATCCCTAAAATTCATAGTTTGAAAAGTCCCAGAAAATAAGTTGTATAGAAGATGTCAAATTGACCTGTTTGAATTGATTTTAGGACCATTCAGAAACCCTAAATTCCACAAAGTATATATTAAAAATTAAAGTGAACCAAAATCTAACTTTTTTACCTTAAGTAGTTCTATGTCTTCTCAGATCCCTAAAACTTTCATAGTCCGAATAGTCCCATAAAATGGTTATAGAAAAAATTTCAAACCAACACATTTGAAACTTATTTCAGTAACATTCAAAAACCCTATACTTCTACAGGGTATATCTCATAAAGTATAGGGAAGTAGTGCATTAAACTTTGACTACATGTACTCAGAGATCTTGCTTTCGTCTCCTCAAAATTTCATGATGTGAAACGCCCTGGAAATTATGTTATAGTGAAAATTTCAAACTGACCTAAAGCTGATTTTGCAACTCTCTCCTCTTGGAATGATATTCAATATTTTCTCATCCACTTCTTCAAATTCTACTACATTTTTCACACACACACACTATGTTTCAATCTTTTCTCTTTTTACACTCTATCATAACCCTTCATGGAAGGGCATGTTCATTCAAAAAGACATGGAACTCATTAATTAAAGAATTAATTCCCCTTTTTATTTCACTTTTCTAAATACCATGGGATTACAAACCCATGGGTTTGAAACCACCATTTCACATTTTACTTTCTCACGTGCACCCCTTTTTAATATACTTGTAAACATGTACATATAGATATAGATATATCAATCTAGAGATGCTCCCCTTTTATTGCAAATGCCTTAACATACCATTAATAACAATATGTTCAATGCAATTTCTAAATATGACATCAATTACAACATTAATCCATTGACATCAATGACAATAATTCCAATACAACTCAAATGGAGCTTTCCTTAGTTTTTCAAAAACCTATTGTCATATAGTAGCACTAGCAAGCCAATCTCCAATATCTTATATCATATGTTGTAGTCATGCCATGATTTCTTCCATTGTTTCTTCATAATTAGGCTATAATGCACTATCAATCTGTCTTCCTCCAATTCCATTATCTCATCCAATCATCTCTAGTGGGATTGATCAATCAACATCTGTATCATGACTACAATTTAAATACTTAGCACCACAAATTATAGAGGAATCGTTTCTTCTTTCCCGTACACAAATAAAAAATGAGTGTGATTTGTCAATCTTTTACAAGTCATTCTATAAGCCCATAATGTTGCAGGTATTATTTGATCCCAATTATTTTCTTCCAATTTAAAAACTTTTTTTAATGCATGCTCTAGGACCTTGTTAAAATTTTCACTATACCATTCACTTGTGGATGGTAGGGGGTACTCCTCTAGTGATGTATCATGAATTCTTGGGTGAACTAAAATATCATGTAATTTCGAAAATACAAACCTTGATCACTCATCAGTGACCCTTAGACAACCAAACCTTGTAACAATATTCTCAAAAATGGACTCTACGGTGGTGTTTGGTGTACAATCTCTTACCAACGTGGTATCTTCCCATCTTGTAAAATATTCCTTTGCAGTGATGATATACCACACATGTATTCTTCACATTGTAGGATTTATTAGTTCCACAAATTCAATTTCCTATTTTTCAAATGGCTCCAATGTGGTGACAGACAAGAGTGGAAATTCATCTCTTCATGATGGTTTTCCTATGCATTGGAAAATGTCACAGCATCTATAGTATTCCTTAGCCTCATAAAACAATGATGACCACCACAACCTAGTGCATAACCCTTTCCTAGTATCCCCCTTTCTTATGTTTTATCCTCCAGCAACCCCCTTGTGTGCTTCATATAATATTGAATTGTGCTCATGCTCCAACACACATCTGCACAATATTCCATTAGCTCCAAGATTGTACAAAGCGATCAACCGATAATCCATGCTTCTTATCACCAGTTTTCAGCACTATGTGGCCTTATAGTCTTCTGCTGCTTAACTTTTCATTAGATAAGTTATGATTTTCATGAACTGACCGAGAACTAATTCCACTCTAAATAGTTATGTGCATCGGGTAGCTCATGATCCAAACTTCCACCCATCTCTTTAGACTCCAACTTGGACAAGTGATTAGATCCAACATTATGCCTTCCAAGTTCTACTACTACCTCAAAATCAAATTCCTAGAACAAGAGAAACCATATGCATATTCTCCCCCCTAATAATGGCTTGTTTACTAAGTATTTCAATGTAGAATTATCTATAAACAATTTAAAAGGAGCCCCTAGTAGGTAGTGCTTGGATTTCTACAATGCATACACCATGGCTAGTCCTTCTCATTATGTGGTAGTATAATTATTCTCCAAGTCTGTTATTTTTATACATGTGAATGACATAGGATGGGCAATGTTACCTTTTCTTGAATGCATGAGTACTATTTTGAGTGTTATGGATGATGCATCTACATGTACATGAAATAGCTTCTTCCATTGTACGAATATTATAATTGGCATATAACCAACTTATGTTTCAATGCATTCAATGCTTCTTGACATTATTGAGTCCATACATGTCTAATATCCTTGTGCAACAATTTCTCCAATGGTGCAATAATATTGGCATAATATCTAATGAAGTTTCTATCATAGCCTTTATGTTTCACCATCATGCACAAATCCTTTATTTATTTTGGGGTTAACAAATCCATGCTCACAACAATCTTTGTCAGGTCCACAAGTAATCCTTCCTTACACAATACCTATCCTAACAAGATTCCAAAGGGAATGTAAAAGAAACATTTCTTAAGGTTTAAAGAAATTTTTAACTGTCTACATTGATCTAACATCAATCTCAAAACTTGAATGTGTTCTTTCAGTAGTTTGAATATTGTCCAATCGTTTAGGTACACCTCCAAAAACTTATGCATAAAGTCCTTAAATGTTGCGGCCACACTCCTAGAAAAATAGATGGTATATTTTTCAATCTAAATGGAACATCATATTGTACGTAAACTAAACCCACTATGTTACAAATTTGGTATTCATACTATCCTCCTCAACAATCCTAGCATGATGATATCTTGAAAACCCATCCATGAAAGAATGTGCCTCTCGACCTCCAATATTCTCCCAAAATTCATTTGCAAATGGATTAGGGAAGAGATCATGAACATAGGTTGCATTCAAATGTTTGAGGCCTACAAAAATTCTAATATCTTCAATTTTCTTGTCTTGTGCATATAAATGATCCATTCTAACTCCTCCACTACAAATCTAATTATTGCCTCTAGCATTCAATCGAGTACCTTTTCCTTGTACTTCAGGTTTAGTTTGTAGGGTATTTTCCTTACTATTCTTATATCTGGTTTCAATTGAATCTTCATCTTGTTTAGTGAACCTACAATCCCCTTCATTTATGAAAACAATATTGAGAAATAAGTCCTCGTATTCTCTCGACAAATCCACCACTTAATTGAACGTCTCTAGGTTGTAATAATATCCAATCATAGTGAATTTAGGATCTTTTCCATCCCTATATTGAACTTCTTTGTTTTTAGGGGTTGAGTATAATGCAACACAATGCTACTTGATGATTCCTCTTGTACTATGCGCTCACCTTCCATCTCATTGATATGCAATATTTAAAGCTCTTCCTCATATGCTTCATCCCCATTTACCTTCCATCAATACATAGGATGGTTTAACTTTGTCATCTTCTTATGATATATACAAACTACATTCCACACAATATTTGACCTCTAATGGTAGAATATAAAATTATTTATATGGTACAAAACTTCTTTCAATGTAGGTATGTTCAATGTAGATTGAAATACCTTTGGAAACTATTTTCTTAACTCTCCCCAATCCTTCGCCTATCTCAATATGTCTTCTTATATGTACCAACTCCTTGGTACTATGTCCATAGTATGCACATATCTATGAACCCATTATTATTTGGGGATTCTTTTCTTCTTTCCACCTCCTCTCACAATATCAAAGGTGTTCTTGGGGGACCTCCATACCACTATTTCTATTCATTAGCTCTAGGTCCATTGAAGGTTGGAATCTCAATCTTATCCACTCAACCACCTGCTCCCAATTGTTGAGTTATTCTTTATGTGTCTCCCACCAGTGCACATGTATCCCTTTAATCACTATATACATTTCATGAATCCTATAAGTTTCTATCACTCTTTCTTTGACCTATTCTAAGAATGTATCCACCAGTCTAGTTCCATCAAAATTTGGAGAATTGTGTAGTTTAGATCCTATCTAGTTCACTGACTTGGGAATACTAATCCATCTTTTGTTGGATACTTTATATATCCTATTTTTTCATATCTTCATAGACTCCTCTGAATCAATGTCAAACGAGCAAATGATAATCCTACTAATTTAACCGTCTTCCTTTGGATTCATGTAGTATTCCCTTCTTTCTATGATATTGTAAATATTCTCTATATCGAAGCTCTAATCAACATCCTTCACAACCTCTATGTAGCACTCACTGTTACTTTTTCTAGATCTTATTAGCTTAATTAGGATCTTTTTTCTGAAATAATAACAAGTACAACAAGATGCATAAGATATAACAGATACACAAGACACAAATATTTTCACTGGGGAAACCATAAAGGAGAAAACCCGCAAACTTCCTCAGAATAGTACAGTCACAAAGACAGTGTCATAACATGATCAATCCCAGTAATAAGAAGTGTTCAATGGGTATCTATCTCTCTTCCCTTCTCTCTCTATCTCTCTCATGCAAACTTAAGTGAGTGTGAGGTGTGTATAGATGAGGGAGGGTACCTCCCTATTTATACTAATCAAGTGACTGACCTTTTACATGACCAAGCCGACTTGTTTCACTAACAAGGCTGACTTCTCCTAGAGAAACTCCAGATACACATTACATGATGTCACATTGGGGACTTTTTCCCCAACTTACAACTGAGGTTGTACCTCAAGGTCTAGACACAATAAATACATCCCGCAAGGAGGCAAACACATATCCAATGGGGGTAAAAAAACATGCAATGATAATATACATCAGAATATCTTTCAAAGTTAAAAATACATTAACACTCCCTTTTAACTAGGAAGGTATTCTTTCTCTTCCACAGTCATCAACACATATGGTGAAGTCTTCATCGCGAAGTCATCATCATGGGGTCATAGAGTCATCATCATCTTCTTATCGATCATCAAATGGTACTATCTGTCATCGAAAGTTTCTACAGAGTCAATCATTTTTCATGCTAGGTGTAGGCCTAGTCCTCATCCAAGTCTTCATCGCATCTTCAAGCAAGCTATCACATAGGGACTATCTAGGACCTTCTTTACATTTCCACAACAATAACCTACGTATTCTACCTTTATCACGTCGTATCCATATCATCTCTTTTGTCCTGCAAAAAACAAAAAACAGAGCACACAGAACATCCACAGTCAACCTACGTTCTAACAGTAAAGGAGAACCGCCTAGGTTTACTTCACGTGTTTCATGACCTAATCATCTTAACATTGGAACACACACATATATAGATATATATGTAAGGATTGATTACAACCAAACAACCTACCATGTCAAAACTTTTACGTTCTAGGTCAACCTCAAGGACTTATTACATTTGAGCAACCTACGTCCAGGATATTTTTCGTTGAGATAAAATTTGGGGTGTATTACATCTGAGTAACTCGTGTACCACACCACGGCTCCTTATACACTCAGACAACCCACATGACTTATTACACTTGAGTAACCTGTGTACCATGCCATGGCTCATATTTACACTCGAATAACCTGTCATAGGACTGATTACGTCCAAGGATAGCCTGTGAGCTTTGTTAGGGATGATTACATCTGAGGACAACCTACAGGATTGATTACATCTGAGCATCCTGCTTCACCAATATTTTCCCCGCTCGAACAAACTATCTCATTTACCATGTGAGAAATTATGCATCTGTTATTTCTAGAATAGACACATATCATGACTGATTCCATCCAAGGATAACCTGCGAGCTTCACCAAGACTTATTACATTCAAGGAAAACCTACAGGACTAATTGTGTCTTAGCAACCTACGATCTTCATTGGGATTTTACACTCAAACAACCTGTCTCTTTAGCTATGCTAGAACACATCACCCCCTCTTTCGAGAGGTATCATTCTGGATCACACCAAGTATTTCTATGAAGTACTCAAACTTTACTCTCGTTAGAGGCTTGTTCAACACATTGACTATCTGCTCGTCCATTTCCAGGTACTGGATATTCACTACTCCTCTCTGTACCATATCCCTAAGATAGTGTAACTTGATCTCTATGTGCTTCAACTTGTCATGGAACACGGGGTTCTCCGATAGCTTCTTGCAACTTTGATTGCCGCAGAAGATACAAGTCACATCCAACTGGAGATCAAATAAGTTAGATAGTAGCTTTCACAGCCACACTACCTCACAACTAGTTGAGAAAGAGGCAAGATACTCTACCTCAGTTGTACTCAGCACCATGGATGATTGCTTCCTGTTGAACCAGGAGATCATGCCAGATCCTAAACTAAAGAAGAAACCTGAGGTGCGCTTCCTGTCAATGGTGCTACCTTCCCAATCTGAATCAACATAACCATGTAGGTTAATCTTCTAATTCACATCATATTTGATCCCACAATCCATTGTACCTTTTAGGTACCTTAGTACATGATTTGCAGCTATCAAGTGAACATGTCTCGGATCCATCAAGAACTGGCCCAAAGTGTTCACCACAAAGCATATGTCTGGCCTTGTATTCATCGGGTACATCAATGATCCAATCATCTGTTGATACATCGTGGCATCATGCATCTCAGATGAAGCATCACTCAGAAGCTTTAAGTTAGATTCCATAGGTGTGGCTATTTCCTTGCAGTCCAAAATTTTAAATCTCTTCAGAATCTCCACTGCATACTTTCCTTAACCAAGGAATATCCCATATGCACTCTTCCACACCTCCATGCCTAAGAATTAGTGCATCATACCTAGGTCTTTCATTTCAAACTCTGTAGCAAATCTCCTCTGTGCATATTTAATGAGTTCCTCTTTGTCTGTTAGAACAAGTCATCAAAATATAACAGGAGCATCACTGGTCTTCTATCTTCAAACTTGAAGTAAAGGTTGGAATCTGATTTACTCTTGGTAAATCCTAGGCTCATCAGGAAGTTATCCATCATGTCGTTCCATGTCCTTAGTGCTCGTTTCAACCCATACAAATCCTTATTCAATTTGCACACATGGGTCTTCCTATCATGTCTCTCGAATCCCAATGCTTTTTCCATGTATACTTCTTGTTCGACTACACCATTCAAGAAAGTTGTCTTGACATCCATATGGTGTATTTTCCATTTCATAACTGCTTCCAATGCAAGTATGGTACTAATGGAAGTGTACCTCGCCACAAGTGCAAATGTCTCTT
Source organism: Pseudotsuga menziesii (assembly GCA_001517045.1). Lineage (NCBI taxonomy): Eukaryota > Viridiplantae > Streptophyta > Pinopsida > Pinales > Pinaceae > Pseudotsuga > Pseudotsuga menziesii. The sequence goes on from LPNX010120138.1 coordinate 18,048, forward strand.
CGTATTCTATGCCTTCTTTCTGTGATAAGCCTTGTGCTACGGACCTTGCCTTGTATTTATCGATGTTTCCATATGCAGCATGCTTGATCTTGTAGATCCACTTCGAATTCATGACATACTTATTTTCTAGTCTTAGAACTATCTCCCAGACATCATTCTTCATGATCGACTGATATTCCTCGTTCATAGCATCCTTCCATTCTTTTTTTTTGGTAGCCTCTTCATAGGTGTAAGGTTCTCTGACAATGATGCCACACAACAGGGACTCTTAGCTATTGTAGGTGTTTTCTTTTTCTCTCTCTATGTATTCCTTTTGGAGACCCATATCTTTCTGCTTCTCATATGAGCTCTCGTGCCCATGCTGGTTTCCTCTTATTGGATTCCTTCTCAAGGATTGTCTCTACTGGTTCTTGTGGTTCTTCCATGTCATGATCTTCATGTTCTTCTATAATTGCTTCTCCAATTTCCATATCTCGGGCCCTTGTATCTTCAGGTTCCTCGACCTCTTGAATAGGTGTCCTCCTAGATCTAAAGTATGTTGAGTCTTCATCAAAGGTTACATGTCTACTGATGTCGATCTTCTTGAATCTTGGGAGGTATATTCGGTAGGCCTTTGACGTATCACTATATCCTATGAATATACCCTTCCTCCCATAAGGATTGAGCTTGGTCCTTTTCTCCTTTGGGATATGTATGTACACTAGGCATCCAAATATTCTCAAATGGATGACTTCTGGTTTCTCTGTTGTGAAAGCCTCTTCCGGAGTCTTGTTGTCAAGTACTCGATGAGGAGTACTGTTATGTACATACACAACTTTCCTAGTTTCCTCTGCCCAAAGGAGCATAGGAAGATACTTGTCATGCAACATTGCTTTTGCTACTTCCATGATGGTTTGGTTCTTTCATTCCACAACCCCATTCTGCCAAGGATTGTATGGAGTGCTAAAATCCCTCTTCATCCCATATTTTCTGTAGAGCTACTTGAATTATTCCGAGGTGAATTCTCTGCCATTATCTGTCCGTAGAGTCTTGATATTACTATCGATTAGGTTCTCGACCAAGGCTTTATATTCCTTGAACTTACTGAAAACTTCATTTTCCCTTTCAAGAAATATATCCAAGTCTTACGTGAGAAAACATATATAAAGGAAACACATTACACATACCCGCTTAATGAGATAGAAGACATGGGTCCACATACATCCGAGTGTACTATGTCCAATATTCCTTTGGTCTTGCTCTCACCACTGGGAAATATCTTCTTTGCATTTGTTCCTTGTGCACATCCTTTGTAAATTCCTTCATGATTTTCCTAGATATCTGGTAGCCCAGAAACTATTTTGCTTGCCATCAGCAATGCTCTATAGTGCACATGTGCAAGCCTTCTGTGCCATAGTTCGCTTGGTTCAATTGAATCATGAACTAGTGCTTGTTCAAGTTGTCCCTTTAGCTTGTACAAGCCTGTGTCTTCTTCTCCAATAACTATTGCATCCTCTATTGTCTTCCCTTTAGGCCACATCAAAACTTGGCCATCAACAAATGGAAATCTCATACCCTTTGCATCTAGTGCAGAGATGGAGAGAATATTCGTCTTCAATCCTAGAACATATAGCACATCCTTCATATTTAAGGATTTCCCGGATTCAAGCTTGTATGAAACTTCTCCACTCCCTTTTATGGGGTATTGGTAATCATCCCCAAGTTTCACCTTGTGAGGTGACTCATGTTCAGACATATTAACGAATTATTGCTTGTATCCTGTCATGTGTATAGAACCTCCACCATCCACAAGTCAATCATTGCTATCTAAATCATCCTTCACTCTTATGAATATTTTGTTTGTTGGTTCATCGTATTTCGGAAACATGAGCATGGTGTCTCCTTTTCCTGATGGGACAATCTCTTACAAAGTGTCCCTTTTCATCACAAGTATAACATCGAACATTTGAAGGATCACTCTTTTCTTTATTTTCTTTCTTTTCTTTCTTGTCCTTCTTCTTGATGTGATGAAAGTTCTCCTTCTTCTCCTTCTTCTTGAATTTCTTCCTGGTGTGAACTATGAGATCTTGACCTTATGTTTCTCTCATCTTATCTTCTCTTGTAACAGGTCAAGATTATTCTTGTGTACATTCTTCTCGGAGTCTACTAAAATAGGTCAGCCTCCTTATTGAACAAATTCCTTCAATGAATAAGTCCCATGATCTAGGGAGACCATTCAAGGTATTCATTACAATTTATCCTTATTCGACATTCTCTTCAACCACTTCAAGTTGTTCTTTGATTTGAGCAACCCTTGTGAAGTAATACTATATAGTCTCAAAGTTTTGTATCTTCACATTCTTCAACTGGTTCCTCAAAGTCATCTTCTGGTTGATGTTCTTTCCTTCGAACATCTTTGTCAAAACATCACATACTTCCTTCGGTGTTTTGAATGAAGACACATGGGGAATGTGGTGATCCTTAATAGAATCTACAATGATTCTCTTGGACTTAGCCATTATTCTCTTATGAGAATCCTTAGCCTTATCTCCCTCTAGTTCTGGAATCTCTTTAGTGATGTACGGATCCAAATCATTTTCATCAAGGATCAGTGATATTTTGTACTTCCATGCTTGGAAGTTATCATCCCCTCCAATCTTGTCCTCAAGCTGAGCATGGTGAGTCATCTTTTAAAATGAGAACCTCAAATGGAAATAGAAAATATTTAGATCTTACTGATTTAAGGTGTCTGACCTAGTTCTGGAGCTGGCTAAACTAGGGTTTGTCAGAGAAACCCTATTTTCCAAACTTGGATATTGGAAATTTTTTTTGGACAGAAAGATGTGCCTCCTTGAGGCGAGTTGCTTAGCAAGGTCACTTTCTAGAGACTAAGGTGGGAAGTCTCCAAAACTTGATGCCCTGGTTCCTCCTGGAACGAGTCACAAGGTCAATAATGAAAATTCTTCAAATCTGAAACGACTTCCACCAAAAGATACACCCTACTGATGCGAGTTAGCCTAGCCCTCTTTTCTTGATGATCTATGGTGAGAACACCTTGAACTAGGAAGCCCTAGTTTCCGCAGTTGGACAGTATATTCTTTCAGAGAGGATCTGATACCCTGTTAGTTTTTCTAGATCTTATTAGCTTAATTAGGATATTTATCTGAAAGAATAACAAGTACATAAAGATGCATAAGATATAACAAATACACAAGACACAAATATTTTCATTGGGGAAATCATAAAGGAGAAAACCCCACAAAATTCCTCAAAATAGTACAGTCACAAAGACTGTGTCATAAGATGATCAATCCTAGTAATAAGAAGTATTCAACATCTAGGTATCTCTCCTCCCTTCTCTCTCTCTCGCATGCGAACTTAAGTGAGTGCAAGGTGTGTATAAATGAGGGAGGGAACCCCCCTATTTATACTAATCAAGTGACTGACCTTTTACATGACTGGGATGAAATGTTTCACTAACAGGGTCAACTTACCCTAGAGAGACTCCAAATACACATTACATGATGTCACACTGGGGACTATTGCCCCAACTTACAACAGAGGTTGTACCTCAAGGTCTAGACACAATAAATAAATCTTGCAAGGAGGAAAACACATCTCCAATGGGGGTACAACAACATACAATGATAATATACATCAGAATATTTTCCGAAGTTACAAATACATCAACACTCCCCTTATTTTGGGTCTAATGGAGTTATCGCTCACAAAGTATATGTTTCAAATTACATATTATTAAGGATGGTGTTATTATCAAAATCCCACTCAACACATAACAAGGTTGGGTATGGATCCTTGTCATCCATGATTTTTATAACCTCAAAATTGGTCATCATGTTTACCCCATATATATTAACTTCCACATTTTCTAGTATGCCAATAGGATAAAATTTTGTATTGGTGGCCAACTTGATTTGTATGGAAGACCAAACCATCTTTGGGTTTCCCATCAAATCCAAAGATTTCTTAATCAATATGTCAACGTTAGATCCTAGAAACAACATATCATCTTGTATTTCATAGCCACATAATTCTATTGTGCTTGGAATCTCTTGGATGATCTATGTGTTGGATCGCCTTGAATGGAGAGTGACTATTTACTTTGGTAAACAAAATGGCAATGTAGGCATTGGATCACTAGGTATTTCTTTTTAGTAGTCGGTTGTCATGAAGAAAATGAATATGTTAACGACGAATACTCAATATGTCACTATAGATTGAGATCCCAAGTCATTGATGCTAAAAAAGTATCTAATAAATGATGGTTGATGTTGGTTAAGATGAGAATTTGTCAGCATTCACCCACCTATTTAATATTATTACTCACCCATTTCATATGATGTTGCATGCAGATGGTGATCCAAGCCACAAATGACTAGATGTTAACAATCACATCATTCTAGTAGGGTAGATATAAGCATTCAACATTCAATATAAATAGTTGATAATCAATGTGTCCTCATAGTAGTGGATTCCTTTTCTACGCTTAATGCTTGATCAAAATCAATGAGTTGCACTCATACAATGGCCAACATCTGTAATGGAAAGGATGCACCTTTTTTACCCCAATACATAGGTGATTCAATATGATAGTCACCCCAACTTGAAATTATCAACCAACAAGTAGCAAAAAGGGCACCCAATTTGAATCTTAAACACACAAATTTAAATAGAAACAACTTGAAACCCACCTTACAAACTAACATTATATATGATAGAAAAGAGCAACAACTCAAACCTCCTGATTATCAATTATACACCCATTGACATAAATTCCAACAACATTCTCCTATCAACCTCAATGTTGAATAAAAACCCTTATCTTGTCCAACCTTTGTGTTAGTATGGGATGCTTCAAAATGCCTCTCATCATTCTCTAAATTATTCATTCACTATGATCCCTCTATAGATTAAAAAAATGAAAAATTAACTAAGTATCAATATGTCTTACAAGGGGTTCACTTAGTAAAAATGTTTAAAACATGTTTATCAAAATACCTCTATAAATTCCACCTAATTTAAGGATGTGTTTCTCTCTCTTGATATGCTTCTATCCCCATAGTAGTAAACCCCATTATTATTTTAAATATTCCCTTGAAGCAAATTTAACATTTAAACAAGAAAATTTGTATCAATAATGAAAAAATCACATTCCCAATTTAAATTTTGAGGTACCATACCCCCAATTTACTTACATTATACCAAAGTAAATAATGAATCTTTTGAAATGAATCTATATATATTTATCTTAGACCACTCTATGACTTGCTCCATACATATGAATTCATTCTCCTATGTTCCTTTGTCCATGCCCTCATTCTCATCCAACCAAAATTTCTTATATACATAAGAACAACCCTCATAATAAAAAGTTGATCCTTAGGGTTATATTTGGCTGTCTCAACTACACATGCACATGTAGGAAACATAACACATTATTAGAATCTAGAATTCAAAATAAAGGGGAGATGAGAATGAGATGCTTGAATAACAAACAAAAAACCTTGACAAAAATGTTAAAAAAATATATAAATACATGGAATATAAGTTACATGGGAATGCGAGGTGTCAACTTCTCTGTAAGTTCACTAGGTTAAATAATTATGTAAATCCTCAACTATACATGATAATCTCTCCATTTCCCATCACTTCCCCTCATTTTCCACTTTTTAATAGATATAACCTCTTCTTTTTTCTATCTTGTCATCTACATGGATAATTTTATATTATAATTTAAATACTTATATCATGATTTTCTGCACACATGAGATACTCCTTCAACTTAGAAAACTAAATATTAATACTTCACATAACCCACATGGATATTGATGCTCACTAGTAGGGTCATTGCCTCGGGATCCCTAGAAACTTCACATGATCACATTGCAAATACATATTCACATCATGTACAATATAGGATACCATTAACTCAAAAATGGACAAAAGCACATATTGTATCATTGAATCAACATGTCGGCAAACAAGTAACTATATATACACATGGATCATCAATCGAAGGGGCACTCGAAGTGGGCATTACAATGTTATGCTTCACTATTACTTTAGAGATCAAATCTCACTAGTTTTCTAGTATCAAACACAATGGGAATAATTTCCTCCTTGATTTAGATCTTCACAAATAAACAATGGTTCGCATTCTAGGAAAGTAGGATGCATGAAGAGAAACAAAGATATTCCCTTAGTCATGAAGTCGAATACTATAATTTTCTCTCCATGCTTCAACTACAAAAGCTTCATCCTTTTTCTCTAGATGTAGCCTCTACCATTCTTCTTTGTAATTCCCTCCCTTGAATATTTGAAGTCAATCATCTATTTCATAGAACTACCAAGTGACTTCTTTGTCATGCCATATTTACTAGTGACCTTCATTTGCCAAAATGTGTGCGAACAATGCTCTACATCTTCCTCCAATTTCTCGTTTCTTTCACCATCTTGGCTTTATGAAACGAGTCTTTCAAAATGCAAATGTTGAACACTTTTAGCTCTTTTGTAATATTAATGATCAAACCTATAATGAACTTGATAACCATCTTCCACTTGTTATCCACCACTTTCAGTAGAATGATATAGTGGTTGAATTCCTGGATGTAGGCCCTCCACTAATTAGTTAGAGTTTTTCCTGAGGTACTGTCATGGTTGTCGTTTCTCCTTCAGGTTATTAATTAGGTAGCACTTGTCTTTGATAAAAATTTCTAACTTTTCTCATGTAATTCTCTTAGTGACATTGAGCATCTATACTCTTAAACAACTTCTTTCAGTATAGTAAAGTTTCTCCTCTCATGCAAAATTTTTGGAAAGCAGGCATTTACCCATCCTAGTATTGTTTCACCTCATAATATGATTCAAGTTTCCTCAAACAATCATCCAAATTGGATAATGATCCATTTAACCATCATATGGAGGAAAGCCTTAATGTGATGTCTACAATATATAAAGGATCCCAAGTTCAACAATGGTGGATATTTGGATGAAGAATTGGGGTGATGTTGTCCAACATTGTTCCTTGAGGAATATCAACCCATGCCAACTTATAGTTGCATGGTGATGTTTGTGAAATTCTATAACAACTTAGTGATACAACTTACTTGGCCATCTAAGATCATCATTTTCCTAACATGATGAGGAATTCCTTCTTACAATGCACCGATCTACTTTGAAATTTGTCTTCCATCTCTCACATGATCTAAGGACATGTCTTAATTGTGCAATGTGCAAAATATCTCTATAATCATCTGCGAAGTGAATATTGATATCAATTTGACCCAAATACAATTGATAAGAGTGCATGGTGAAATCACACATAAAAAACTAAGATTCCAAAACTCAAATCCGATATACACCATCAAATTAACAATAAACACATTCACACACTTACAACGGAACTCATAACTCATAAATCTAGGAAATTGGGAGCAACATGTGTAAGGTTTTATATGCACACCCTAATCTTTAATGGGAAATTGTGTACCATGTGCTAAACACAACCAACAAGCATATCCGTAATACCCTAATACCAGTGCAAATTATATTTCTTGCACAACCACAACACAACCATTATGACACAACATGATCCATTGTAGATAATACAAAACATACAAGTGCATACTAAATTTTTCCAATCGTAGCCAACTAATTATTAATATTGCACTGCAATTGTTCTTATGGTTTTTAATATTAACAATTAACTTAGGTGTAACTTCATATGAACTTATAAGAAAAATAATAGAGAGAAATTATATAACCATGAAACTAATAAAATCATGAATGCTTAAAAACTAATTGTGTTAATGAAACAATTGCAATGTAGAATAAAGATGCACATGGTTACAACTCAACCTTCAGCCATTGCAATCTCAAATTGTTAAGAGAAAGGTCCTCACTTGGAAATAGTAACAACTCTCTAACTTACAATGCAATCACAACCTGTGGCTCACAGGAAATGATCTCAACTCAAGTCAATCTCTTTTTACAACAATACAATAAGTTCAAGGAACCATATACATAAGCTTATGCTATTTAAATTGTTTGGTAGCAATTACAAGTCATGCATTGTATCAATATAGATATTTTGGTGATATTTTTTAAAAGATCATTCATCATCCTCCATAACCATTAATTAATCCTTAGGTTCAGTTCTCAAGGATAATTAATTTATGCTCCTAAAATCGAATCCAATGGTCAACTTAAATTAGAAAAAAAACCTTGAGCTCAATGTTGTACTTGCTTCAAAGGTTTTTTTTGGAGTGCACTAGCATAACTGTGTGAGCTCCCAATGTCATGCCATGTTAGCATATGTGCCACAATGTACCTAGATTATGCTTGTGCTTGACTACACCTTAGTCACTTGTGTGTGTACCACACAACATTGTGCACTCCACTTAACTCCACATCTTTTTGCTCAGAATTCTCATTAATATGTCTAACAATAAACACTCGTGCAAGTGAATTTGGGCACCAATAAACTAAATTTGATTAATTTATCATACTCAATGCAACATAAGAGTTCAAGCAAGAAGAAGTCTCCAACTATAGAACAATGGAGTGAATAAATTAAATAGATTTGCTAAGGGAATACAAAACACTTACAATTCCAAAATGATCATCTCCCTATCTGTACGTGCATAAAGTACAAATTTTAGGAAAGAAGAATATCCGAGGCATAAGGAAACAATCCATTTATCAAGTAGTGATGATCAATCTACTACATTGGTCCAACTTTTATGACATCTACATTGCCTATTTGCACACAATGATTCGATGTTTATTGTGGAGCATGTGATTGTGCAACTGAGCCACACTTGTGCAAGTGAATTGGGCACCAATAAACTAAATTTGATTAATTTATCATACTTAATGCAACATAAGACTTCAAAACTAAATTTGATTAATTTATCATACTTAATGCAACATAAGACTTCAAGCAAGAAGAAGTCTCCAACTATAGAACAATGGAGTGAATAAATTAAATAGATTTGCTAAGGGAATAGACTTACAATTCCAAAATGATTATCTCCCTATCTGTACTTACATAAAGTTCAAATTTTAGGAAAGAAGAATATCCGACGGATAAGGAGACAATCCATTTATCAAGTAGTGATGATCAATCAACTACATTGGTCCAACTTTTATGACATCTACATTGCCTATTTGCACACAATGATTCGATGTTTATTGTGGAGCATGTGATTGTGCAACTGAGCCACAATGCATAGTTGTGCAATTCATTGTTAGCATCATTACATCACAAGGTGGATTGCCAATATTGCATAGGCTTATAGGTGGATGGACAAAGCCACCTTCCTCTCGTTCTTTGGAGCTCTGAGAAGTCTCAGGTTTCAGATGCCTGCTGGGGTTATTTCAACATCTCTGTTTGTAAGAGAGAGAAAGAGAGATTGATTCTGAACAAACTTCTGAATTATATATTTAATATTGTCAACATGTAATTTTGCATCTCATGAAGCAGCCTATAATGCTTTGTGTCATGACCATGTTTTCCTCAATGTAAGGCTGTCCAGACATAGTCGACTTGCTCTTTTAAGATCACATATACAATCAAACTGAACTTGATAGCAAACTTTGAATCTTTATCTACTCATCATAAGAATTTCTATAATCAAATTTGTGAATAACTCGGGTGAATTTTTATCAAATTTGTGAATAATTAAGTGATTTTTTATTATAAATTGTGATTTAATTGGGTCACTAAATTTGATGAATTCATGTTTTCTGTATCCCATATTTTCGTATGTTTTCTGAAACCCATAGTATGAAGGAGTGAGCCATACAGAGATATCATGGTACACATTCATTAAAGAGAAAATATATATAGTATCTTCAACCATGATAACAGAAGTATTTATATTTTACTTTTTACCACATTAGAGATTGGTAATCATGCAGTAACATGTGAAGAAATAAAACATTTTATACAATTCGTGACTTGAGAGCCTTTACATTTCATTGTTTCAAATCAATGACTTGTCACTCACCATATTATATTTCCCCTTTGAGATTTATATACAAACTGCTTAGCACTGTAGAGTTGCATAGTGAAGAACTTGAAAGCTTTATACATTTTATTGTTTCAAATCAATATTCTGTAATTGACTATATTATATTTCTCTTTCAGCAGAGTTGCATAGTGAAGCTTAAAGTTCAAACTTAATTCCATGATTATTCTTCTCAGGCACCCACCTTCTGACCATTGTTTGAAAAGCCCATACTTCATCCTTCCATGGCTACTCTACTTTCCTCCAACCCCAGCCAAGATAGAATTGAGCAAGGGTGGTTACCCCCACTTTCCTCCAACTCCATCTAAGATAGAATTGAACAAGAATGCAGAAGAGTACTCTACTTTCCTCCAACTCCAGCCAAGATAGAATTGAGCAAGAGTGGCTACCCCCACTTTCCTCACTCCAGCTAAGATAGAATTGAGCAAGAATGCAGAAGAGTAGACAAGAATTCCACCCTCAGCCCATCTGGACTCATCTTCCAAATACTCTCCAAGAAGATAGCTGCCGAATCCCCACTTCACCCAAACCATGCCTTGCAGAGCACTATATAGCCAACTCCCAAAAGCCTTTGTACCAAGAGCTCCTGCAACTGCACTGCCAGATACAATACATAGTACCTCTAAAACTATCACTGCCCATATCATTCCAAACTCCCTCCAACGAAGCCTGTTCAAATACAAATGCAAACAATCCATGCCCAAACCAATACCAGTGGCCGTCATTATGGAGGCTACTCTTGGTTTAGAGGGTGGCATGGAGTACATATGAGACCATCTGCCAATGCCTGCTCCAAGTGCAATTGCCACAGCCCACCAAATAGAGCACATCAAGTTGGCACCGCCTGCTATGAATGACAAAGTTCTGAGGCCAAGAAAAGGGCCTCTGAAGGTCAGCACTTGGCAAACATGGGTTTTATTGGCCGTGGCATTCACCACAGCTTTAGTTAGAAACACATTGGCTACAAACCCATTTCCTCTGCTGTCTACAACATAATCTCTAATAGCCCTTCTCGCCAACATAGAGCTAGAGAATCCATCGATTCTCAACAAGCCAGTTAATACAAGGTTGATTAAGAGTTCTATGAACCTGGGTACTGTTAAGGAGGCTGTGCTGTCTTCTACTGTTTCCATTGTGACTCCTCTGCTGCCTCCCATGTAGCCTTCCAGAGCTACCGAAGCCACGACTCTCACTCCTCTGGATTCCTCATCTTTACTCCTGAAAGCTCTGATCAGCAGCTTTGTCCAGTCATCATAGTATGCAGGAAGCACTGGAATGCATATGCAAGTAGGCTTTTCTGGATCGATCTCCTGACCATATCGAGCGTTTCACAGACAGCAGCTGGGAATTCAATCTCGGAGTCACCCTCTTTTAATCTGTCTTGCAAATTCATCGGTTTCCACATAAAGTAGTCCCTGGTTGCAGCCATGGCATCCATTTCTAAGGCACTGCAGAGATGGCAACAGGAAGAGGGAATCAGAGAGTTTCTTCAGCGTTCCGGGCATTCGAAGAGCAAGCATGATTATGATATGTTCCACTGTCCCAAATATAATGCATTGGCATGGTTCCACGCATTCGCATATTTCTACAGGGATTGCTGCAGATTGTAACGGATGACATTGCAGGAGTATTGAATCTACATTATGCGCTTTGGAGATATATTCATAAATTGCCACATAGAAAAATTGGGCATCTGGGTTGACAGCATTACAACAGAAGCAGCCTGTAGATCACTGTCTGTAGCCAATCCCAATCCATTTAAATCTTCCAACTGGGGACCCCTTATGGTGGCCAGAAAGTCCCTTGCACCCATTTCAAGATCAAGCCTTCCTCTCAAGATACTGGTTGCAAAGGCTGCAAAATTGCCCAAGGAAGTCAGTCCTGCGTCCAGGAAGCTTACAGAACCTGTGACTGCACCACTTAGTTCAAGCTGCCCAAGAGCAATATTGGATAGCCATCCTAGACAGGCAACCAACTTCATAATAAAAAACTGCATCGCGTATTGGCTTCCCTGCCAATACCGGATTACAGGACCCATTTCAGAATACAAGACCTATAATGCTATTTCTTAAGAATACAGCCTGTTGTCAAGAACTATTGTTCGGCCTTCACTCTGTTGATGTAAATGTTGAATCAATTCAAATAATTGTGAAAACGTCGCAGAAGTCATATTATTGATTTCAATGTAATGAAGGTGAAGGAGATTTCCACAGTGGAGAGAATAACTTGTGTCATGAGTAATATGGATAGAGAAAAAATGGAAAGCGTAACTCCTCTGTAAGCAGAGGATGAACAGATCTTGTCAATGCCTTTGCCTAAAAGACCACGGTCCCGTTCTAATATTCTTAACTCTTTTAATAGCATCCAGGCAACGGAAAGAGCATAATCAACTATCCTAAATTCAAAGCTTTCAAAGTTAAATTATTCTTCTGCAGAGCTTTTCAAAGGTTTTTTTTTTTTCGAACCAGGAAACCTGGCCCAACCACACGCAAGTAGCCCATCATTTCATTTGTACAAGGCCTTTAAAGATGGACTAGAACACCTGCAAGGATTCGAACATAATTCTCACCGCTTGTTCTTAACGTCAACCCTTATAAAGTTAAATTCCTTAATTTCAAGCTTATCGAGAAAGAGGAGGACTAAATTCCAAATTTTAACATATTCAATGTAATTAATATTTTTTTAAATAATTGTTTGATTAAAATATTAATATATATGTGTGCGCATCACCAAGCAATAAACACCCTGCAGCAGTGTTACTATTTTCGTAGAGATACAGAGCTAGTAGACTTTTGGATCGGATCCAATAATCATGTAGGAGCAGCAACAAATACAGAGTTGTCGGTGCTTATTGCTTACTTATGAGCATTTCATCTTCACCAGAGAGTGATTTAATAGTATTTTAAAGGTTAATAATGTGTAAGTTTGGTACTTTGTTATGAATATACAAATAATTTTTTAAAAATTGAATTAATTTTATTCTTTGATGATATTTTGTAATTGGGTGGAAGTGTATTATATCGTCCAGTTTGTGCTCATCCTAGAGCTAAAAGGTGTACTTTATAAAAAAAATAATAAAATATTATTAAAATAATATGTAGGCTCAAATTAAATTTAAATTATTTAGAAGTGCATATATATATATGTATAACCACACAAATTAATTAAATTAAACCCATAAACATTGCATTACACACTTTCTTAACATTTCTACTTTATTGTGCCTAAGAGAGAGGGTCATTGCACCGAAGAGGTGCATTCTACAGCCAAGTGAGAAAGAGAAGTGTAACTCGTTCAGTGTTCATCCTAGATTTGACAGGTGTCTTTTATAATAATAATAAAAATATTATTAAAAGTAACATGTGGGCTTAACTTAAATTTAAATTATTTAGAATTGCATATATATTAAATAACATAAATTAGATAAACTAAAACCATAAACATTGAATTACACATTTCCTCAACATTTCCACTCTAAAAAAGAGTTTGCACTTCGAGAGATTTGATCCCTTTGAGTGCTTGGTAGATCCCCTTTTAGATGAACCTATGTTAGTTTTACAATAAGGGAGAGATGTGTAACTCCTTCCATGCTCAAATTAAATTATTTAGAAATGTATATATATAATCACACAAATTAAATAAATTAAACCCATAAACATTGTATTACATACTTTCTCAACATTTCTACTTTAAAAATAGGTTTGCATCTAGAAAGATTGGATCCCTCTCTATTCTTGATAGATCCCCTTTAGATGGATCTATGCTAGTTTTTAATTGAAATCAATAAAATAAATTCAAATTTATATTTATTAGCAATCTCTTACTAAAAATGTATAGAACTTATTTCTTAAATATTGATGATATTTTATAATTTGACTCTTAAACTTTTCAATCCCCATAAAGTCTTAAGATAATATTTTTTAGAAACTCACCATCATTGTAATAAGAAGCCTCCAATTAGACATCTAATTTATGGATATGCTAATTTAACTATAATTGAAAACAATGTTAATGCACTTCTTTACACTTACTTAGGTAGATTATGATGGAAAGCATAATGGAATGTTACTAAATTCCCTTGTAGCATGTGTAAACATAGATATAAAACACACTAGATAGAATTGCGCACAGAAAGAGAGATATTTTAATTAAATTGAATTACATAGAAACTACGTGTATATATATATATATAGACTAAGCAAAGGACCAATAGATCCCAAGGACTAAGTTTGGACTAACAACTATCTAACAAACTCAAAGTTATCACTCCCACATCTCTAGCAAACTCAGACACCTATTGCCAACACTACCAGCTCACTGACAACTGACCAACATTCTATTTCTCCATTTATTTCTAACACCCCCCTTAATTGAGAAATGAATTCTCTTTGATACCTAGCATATCTCTACATATTACAAACTTTGTTTTCTCAAATGTTTCGTACAAATATTAACCATCTTCTCATTTGTATTACAGTACACCAAGTTGATTTCTTTTCATTGAATATTTTCTCTTACAAAATTATGTTAAGTTTCAATGTGTTTTGATTGCACCGAGAGGCGCTCTACAGCACGTTATTTTTATTAATAACAAATATTTTTTTTAATTATAGGCCAAAATAAATGTCGGCTAGAAAAACCACCTAATATGGGGAAGATGTTGTAATATTCCTACCTAACAAAACAATAAAAAAGTAAAAATTTAATTATCCATAAAAAAATGGAAGATGTTGTAATATTCCTACATAACAAAACAAAACGTAAAAATTTAATTATCCGTAAAAAAAATGTGGATCAGGAAAAAAATACAATGTTGGCGTTGCACATAGTTTTAAAACCATGTGCAAGGCCTTCTAAACAACCCATGGTTTTATTGTACATGGTTTAGGAGGGCCCTCAATATGGTTTTAAAACCATGTGCAAGGCCTCCTAAACAACCCATGGTTTTATTGTACATGGTTTAGGAGGGCCTTGCAAATGGTTTTAAGACCATGTGCAAGGCCTTGCATATGGTTTTAAAACCATGTATGGGGAAATGTTGTAATGTTTGTTCCTAACAAAATAAAAAATAATAATAAATACTATATGTAAGCCATAAATAATATTAAATATTAATAATAATAATATCATATGTGGACCTTAACTAAAAAGATGTGTCTTTTGGTTTGAATAAAATCAATGGATACCTAAGAAGAGATTTGATCCCTCTTGAGGCTTGATAGAGCCTAGGATTTGGATCTACACTGGTCTTGTATGATAATTAAATTGTTAACCAATTTCATTAAGATTTGATTCTTGCACTTGATAGATGTAGGTACTCCTTTCCTTTCTCACATGTATTCAAGAATGTGCCTTATCTAAATTGTTTCACATGTAGCATTTCACAATGCATTGTACTTGACTTCAAAAACTAGTTGGTTGCTTCTTGTTGCTCTTAGACACAATCATGTATCATTTATTGAATGCATTCTAGTGGTTGATTTTCTATCATCTGTATTCCCTACACAATTAAAACCTGGATAACCTGTTAATTCAACATTCAAATGAAAAGTGTATTCAATACCAAAATTAATAGTTCTTTAGGTATTGAATGACTCTCTAGGTTGCTTACCATTGGCTCTCGTGTAGCTTAGCCATGAATTGGCTAAGTATGATGACTGGATATGCAGTATTAGGTCTTGATGTGGTTATGTAATTTAAAATTTACACTAACTAAATATACAAAGTGCCATTACTTATTTTGTATCATCATCAATGTAACACTTAGAATTAGACACTAGTTTGCATTCATTTATACTGAACCTTTTGATAAGTTCATTTGCATACTTCAATGCCTAAAAAGTAATGCATCTATCCAAGATCCTTCATTCCAAATTCATGTGACAGTTATGTTTTGATTTCATTAATCAAACTTATAGCACTCCTTGTTATGATTAAATCATCAACATATAATTAAATCAAAGCAACATCTCCATGTTCATCTTTCTTTATGTAAGGATTTGGGTCACTCTTACTTTTGATGAATCCTTGCTAGAAGAATCAATTGACAATTTTTTTATATGGTGACCTTGAAGCCTTTTTGGGACCATATCATTATTTTTTTAACCTACATACAAGATGTTCTTGTCCCCGGTTTACAAATCCTTGTTGTTGAACAATATATATTCCTTATAATCTACCATTTAAGAATGTTGAATTAACATCCATCTAATGCAAGTCCCCATTGTTCTTAGTAGCTAATGCAATCATGAGTCTAATGGTGTTCATTTTGGCTATAGGTGCAAATGTGTCCTCATAATCTATTCATTCCTTTTGTGACTAGCCTTTTTCAACCAATCTATCTTTTAAACTTGTCCATACTACCATCATAGTTGAAGTTGGATTTGAACAACCACTTTTAGCCTATGGGAAATTTATACAGGAAATTCAACTAGTTCCCAAGTTTCATTTTTTACTATAGAATCTCATAGTCTTCTTGCATAGCATTCATCCATTCCATATGATCCTTATCTTTTCCAAAATTGATGGTTCATAAGTACTCATTGTTGAAATTATTCAAATAGCTGCGAGGAGGGGGGGTGAATCAGTTATTTCTAAAGCTTAAACCATTTTCAATATCTAAACCATTATTACTAATTACATATTTACAGTTATGATAATGCAACAAGTATAATAGAAGGAATGATGATCATCAGTCACACACACATGATAGAGACAGAAAAATATTCATCTTTATTTGAGCACCTACTCAAATGAGGATGCAACCTCTATTTACAAATTCCTTCTTATGGAGAGCACCAACCCTCATGTTTTTCTTAGCACCCACCAAAATAACATTCTCCAGCTACTGCTGGATGGAAGCAACAACTTCCACTTATACATGCTCCAAGTTGTACAAAGAAGACAACATGTTTTTCCTAGCACCACCCTTGTTCCTTAGACTTAAACACGGTCATTACAATATGTAGAAAAACAGATATAACAATGTATACCAACTCTGTACTAATCCACTTCTGGATTTTCTTATGCACCTTTGTTCCCCTCATTGTCTCTGTTATGGAAATTCTTGAAAGAACTCAGAGTCGTCTATCATTCTGCAATCCCCACTTCGATGACAGTCCATGCACCAGCTCTCTACCTATAGAGAGCACACACACTGATCTTCACCCACATCCTCCTATACTTATCAATATTTGAAACCTTCGCATGTTCGTATTCCTAACTGTTCATTTTCATAACTCATCAAAATAGTTCGATGCCTGAGATAACCCAATAGTGCCAAAATTAAATCGTCCCCACGATTGTAGATCGTGTGGTATAGATCTGAAGGAGCCAAAGAACTATGGCCAGAATGAATTTCGTTGGTGAAAGAGTGCAGAGGATAAACGAAAAGTCGAGTTGTGAAATCTGAAACTAATCGTTGGGATTAGGATCAAGATCGACAAAGTAGATTAATCACCAAAACAGATCAACGGTTGTGTGTTATTTCGTAGGGAGAACTAGCATGGATTAATAAAATCATGGTGTGTGTGAAATTTATATCAAATCCACCTTATGATATTTGAGTTCCACCATCGATCTAGATCTGACGGTCCTCAGCTATTCTGCAGATTCAACTAGTAGGTGAGATAATAGCGGAGATGGGAGCAAAATTTTGATGCAATTTAGTTTTGTTCTATTTGGAGTCCGTCGTTGATCGAATTTGGCAGAGATCCAACGCTTGAGGATGATTTTTCTTGTTGAAATAGTCAGAGTATAAACACATAGGCTAGACGTGAAATTACTGTGAAATCCAGTTCACCACAGAATTGCAGTCCGCTCTTTGTTGAGCGCTTCCTAGGACATTCGTCGGGTTGGTTAGATTTAGCAGTTATACTAAATTTATAACCGACTAAATTGTGTGACAGTTGATCTAGAGACTGCATAAGAGAGGAGACTGGCATCTGATTTTTTCCTTTCAGTTTTCGCCTTCCGTATTTCGCATTCCGCTGGCAGACACCGGGTTGCGGAAACCCATCTTATTTTAGACTTTGATTTCTCATCTTCCACTTTCCTCCTTCCTCATTCTCCAGGTTGCGGAAACCCATATTATTTTATACTTTGATTTCTCATATTCAACATTCCTCCTTCCGCTTTTCTTCTGAACTATTGATTTATTTGCGAGTTCACTTT
Organism: Pseudotsuga menziesii; assembly: GCA_001517045.1. Lineage (NCBI taxonomy): Eukaryota > Viridiplantae > Streptophyta > Pinopsida > Pinales > Pinaceae > Pseudotsuga > Pseudotsuga menziesii. The sequence continues at coordinate 36,251 of LPNX010120138.1, forward strand.
TGACCATCGGATCCGTTCATCAGATTTTCTTTCAAACTTTGTGAGTTTACTCTTGATCGTCGGATCTCTGTACAAACCGTCGATTCTTCTAAGTCTTTTGCTTATTCGTATGAGTCATCTTCTTATCTGGATCATATTCTATTTTTTTCCATCAATGAAAACCATATCACAATCTAATATGTTTCCATATGATTGCAATACCTATCATAATTCCAAAAATCTCCCCCTTTGGCCTTGATGGAAACCTTGAAATTCTGGATGCATGTTGTACTTGTAATCACCAATTGTTTATCATCTGTAGAAAAAACAACTTCTCCCCCTTTGACATCAATGTAAAAGAAGATTCTATAGCATAAAAGTGGACATGTTAGTTGGAATAAGATATGATGCCCAGCTTTTGGCGTAAATACTCAAACTATGTCTTTTGTAAGGGTTTAGTGAATATAACAGCAATTTGTTCTGTAGAAGGAATAAAATTCAATTCAACCACTCTGTTTGTAACCTACTCCTTTAAGAAGTGATACTTAATAGGTATGTGCTTAGTATTGGAATGAAGGACTGGATTTTTGGACATACTAATGGTGATAGTATTATCACAATGGAGAGGAATGGGATCAACATATTTTACCTCCAAGTTTTCCAGTTTCTGGATCATCCAGAGTATTTGTGTACAGCAAGTGGCAGAAGCAATGTATTCAGATTTTGTATTGGATAAATATATTGATCCTTCCTTCTTACTCAGCCATGCAACTAAAGAATCACCCAAGAAGAATGCACCTCCACTTGTGCTCTTTCTTTCATCCAAACAATTTTCCCAATCAACATATGAATATCCAATTAGCTGAATATTATGACTTCTAGGATACCTGATACCATAAGTCATTGTGCCCTTCAAATATTTAAATATCCTCTTAACAACCACCAAATGGCTTTGCTTAGGAGCAGACTAAAATCTTCCTACCATTCCAACAGCTTGCATTATATCAGGATGAGATGCTGTTATGTAAAAGATACTTCCTATCATTGAACGATATGTTCTTTGATCAATGTCAGGTGAGATATCATCCTTGCTAAGTTTACAACCAACAACCATAGGTGTACTAACAGATGACGAATCTTTCATCTGAAATCTCTTCAACATCTCCTTCAAATACTTCTCTTGGGAGAGAAATAAACCTTCATAACTCTTAATAATGCGAAGACCAAGAAAAAATGACAATTCTCCTATCATTGACGTCTCAAACTCATATTTCTTGGCATTAGAAAGCCACTCAACAGAAGAATCATTAGTGCATCAAAAAATAATGTCATCCGCATACACCAAAACAACTAATAGATTATCACCTTCAGATTTGATATACAAGTTACTGTCAACAATACCTTTCTTGAATCCTTTGTCCTGTAGATATTTATCTAGTCTATAATACCAGGCTCTTGGTGCTTGTTTCAATCCATATGGATCCTTCTTCATTTTGCAGAAATTGTCAGGATTGTCTGTTAGTTGGAACCCTTCAAGTTTCTCTATATAGACTTCTTCTTCTAGATCTCCATTGAGAAAAGCTAACTTAACATCCAACTGATACACTTTGAAGTTCTTATGACTGGCATAGGCAAGAAACATTCTGGTAGCTTCCAATCTTTCCACTGGTGCAAAATTTTCATCAAAATCTTGTCCCTCAACTTGTACATACCCCTTACAGACCAATTGGGCTTTATTCCTCACAATTTGTCCTTGTTCATTCATCTTTTGTTTAAACACCCACTTGGATCCTACTACATTTTTATCTACAGGTCTAGTAACCAACTCCCAAGTATTATTCTTCTCAATCCGATCAAGCTCTTCATTCATGGATTTAATCCAATCTTCATCCTCACTGGCTTATTCAAAATTCGTAGGTTACATTGTAGATAGGAAAGCAATCTAAGATTGATCTGAAGCTTTAATCAACTTCCTTCTTGTCTAAACTCCTTTATTCTTGTCACCAATTATCGAATTTTCAGGATGATTCTTCTGAACGATTCTGGAAGGTGGTTTTGTTTACGTCTGTTGTCTTGAATCTGCCTGAATGTTTCCACTTTCATCATCTGACTCTGAATCTTCTTTTTTTGATTCTTGGACACGTTCTTCCTTAACTTCAACTGTATATTATGTATTTGGTTCAACACTGCTTAATTGAATATATTTTACAAGGATTCCTTCATCGATTTTAATGTCAATACAATCAACCAATTTATGCAGCCTCATATTATAGCAAGTGTATGCTTTACTGTTTGCAGCATATCCTAAGAAGATACCTTCATCAGCCATGTCATCATATTTTCCAAGATGTTCATCATTATTTTTAATATAACATTTACTTCCAAAGACTTTAAAGTGTTTGATAGAAGGTCTTCCAAACCATAGTTCATAAGGAGTCTTATCATTGTTTGGCCTTAAGTGATCTTTGTTAAGAATATGTACAGTTGTGTGAATTTCCTCTACACAGTATGTCTGAGAAATATTTATTGGCATTCATCATTGATCTTTCCATCTGTTGTACTGACCTATTCTATCTCTCAACTACTCCATTCTGCTGTGTAGTCCCTGGAATAGTGTATTCTCTTTTAATTCAATGTTTATCACAAAACTCTTTGAAGTCTCCTGAACTGGACTCTCCTCCTCTATCATATCTTATTGCCTTCAATCTCTTTCATGTTTGATTCTCAGTCAGAGCCTTGAAAATTTGGAACTTTTCAAATGCTTCAAATTTTTCTTTCAGAAAAGAAACCCGTGTGAATCATGAATAATCATCAATGACCAACATAAAATATCTTTCTCTTCTTGTTCCTTCCTTTCTTGATGGTCCACACAAATCCATATGTACTAACTGAAGCGGTTTGTCTGTTGATGTGAAGTTCTTGGATTTAAACTGTGTGCGATTCGAATTTCCCATTTGACAAGGTTTACAAAAAGATTCATATGGCTTTGATATTTTTGGAAGATCTTTTACCGCCCCATTGTTCACAAGCTTGATTCAAATGATCAAAGTTTAAATGTCCAAGTCTCATATGCCAAATCCAACTTTCATCATACTTTCTTAGATGACATTCTTCTTTTCCTTCTTTCAAGACATAGACATTAGTTTTTGTTCTTATGCCTTTTGCAACTAACTGTCCTGAGGGTACATATTTTATATTGCAATCTTTAGAAGTGAAAAAAACTCCACATCCTCTATCACAAAGCTGAATGACACTAAGAAGATTATGTTTTAGTCCATATACAAACAACACATATTGGGCTTTCCCTTTGCAATTACTCAACTTTACCATTCCTTTTCCTTTGATTTTCCCTTGAGCATCATTTCCAAAAGTTACATTTCCTAATTTATTTTCACTTAGAGACAGAAACTTAATTTTATCACCAGTCATGTGTTTGGAATATCCACTGTCAATATACCAATGACATTTTTTCCTTTGAACAAAAAGCACTAAGCCATATTTGTTATTTTCTTTCTTCTTCCAAACTTTAGCACTTTCAGTAGAGTAATTCACTCTTGGGTCTGTTTTGTAGTCCTTCAAATGACAGTTTGAAGCCTTGTGTCCAAAATTATAACAAACATAACATTCTGGCTCATTATACAGTAGATAAAAAGACTTGTTATACCTATCATGGGTTATTCCCTTAGTTGTGAACTGAGTTGTATGTTGTTCGTGATTACTTGCTGACTGTCTTGTTCTATGTTGCAGCAATTGACTGTTCTTTGATTGCATATTTCTAAAATTAAATGCATAGTTTGCAGCTTTGTGGCCAAAATTAGAACAACAATAACATTAACCATGGAAAATACTTTGGTACTTGAATCTTGGTTGTCTTCCCTTTGTTGACTTTGTTTATGAGCAATCCTTAGTTGATAATTCTGATCTGAATTTTTTTATTATGGTACATGTTTTATTTCCTTTTGTTTGCACAGTATGTTCACATTCTGGCTGTTTGTTGATTGAACCTTCTTCATAGCCAAGACATGTTTTGAACCATGGGGACCTTTGCTTACTCAGAATGTTGTTCATTTCTTATGAAGCTTTAATACTTGGCAGATTTTGGTGTTACAAAGCTTGAAATTTCTCCAATTCTTTCCTAGCTGTCACTACTTCTTCTTCCAAAGCTTCACATCTCTTTTTCCCTTATGTTAATTGTTGTTTTAGAATATCTTCTATTTTCGTCGCCTATTCTAATTCCAATTTTTACAGTGCAATATCTTCACTTTGTTATTTACCATTCTTTTCATACTACATCAATAATTGTTTTTGTTTCCTCTTCCTTAGGCCGAGTTTGTCAATATCCTCCAAAGCACGGATTAGTTCACCTTCCATATCAACCATGTATTCTTCATCATTAAGGTCACTTCCTGTATATTCATTTCCAAAATATTATATGGCCATAAGCATAAAGTTATTCAATTCATCTTCACAAGATGAATCGCTTTCTATTTCTTATGAAGAATCAACATCATTTACACACAAGCTTTTCTTTTTATATTTAGCCTCTTTATTGTATTTATTGACTATATAGTTTTCTTCATCATTAGAATTCTGCCTCTTTTTCTTGTGGGGACATTTAGATGCAAAATGGCCTATTTTACCACAATTAAAAAATTTAAAGGGCATCTTTCCTTTGTATTTACCTGATCCTTTCTTCATCCTCCTTAAAAAAATTTCCCCAGCCACATCCATTTCAAAATTAGTGTTCTTATCTTATTTAAAGGATGCTTCTCTAGTGTTGGATTTATCTTTACCAATCCTCATTTCATAGGTTGTCAGAGTACCTAAGACTTGGTCAATAGGCAGAGTATTAAGATCCCTCAATTCTTCTATTGCATAAACTTTGGGATTAAATATTTCAGGCAAAGAAATTAAAATTTTCTGGACTAAGGATGCTTCATCAATATTTTCACCAAGACCCTTCATAGCATTCACAGTCTCTTCTATTTGTAAGAAATATTTACTGACATTCTCATCCTCATTCTTCTTTAGTTGTTCAAATTTTAGTCTATATGTATGTAGTTTGGCATCCTTTACTTTCTCATTTCCTTCATGACTACTTACAAGTTTATCCCACATCTCTTTCATAGATTCAAGATGCATCACCTTAACAAACTCAGCCTTTGCAAGACCAGTCAGGATAGCGTTCATTGCTTTTGCACTAAAACTAAATTCCAACTTGTCATCTCTGGAGGCTAGCAAAACTGGATTTACATAGCCAGTTTCTACTACATCCCAAACATCGACACCTAAGGACATTATATAGGTTCTCATTCTAACCTTCCAAAAGTCAAAATTTGTTCCATCAAACAGAGGAACCTTATTGGATGAATTCCCTTCATAACTTGTCATGTTTAAGATTACAGATCTACCTTTAAATAAAAGTAACCTGCTCTGATACCAATTGTTGAATTTATTCAAATAACTGAAAGGGGGGGGGGGAATCAGTTATTTCTAAATCTTAAGCCATTTTCAATATTTAAACCATTATTACTGATTACATATTTACAGTTATGATAATGTAGCAAGTATAACAGAAGGAATGATCATTGATGATCATTAATCACACACACATGATAGAGATAGACAAATATTCATCTTTATTTGAGCACCTACTCAAATGAGGCTGCAACCTTTGTTTACAAATTCCTTCTTTCAGAGAGCACCAACCCTCATGTTTTTCTTAGAACCCACTAAAATAACATTCTCCAGGTACTACTAGATGGAAGCACCAACTTCTACTTCTACAGGCTCCAACTTGTACAGAGAATACAACACGTTTTTCCTAGCACCACCCTACCACCCTTGTTCCTTAGACTTAAACACGTCCATTACAATATGTAGAAAAATAGATATAACAATGCATACCAACTATTTTATGATCTACTTCTGGATTTGATTATGCACCTTTGTTCCCCTCATTGTCTCTGTTCTGGATATTCTTGAAAGAACTCAGAGTAGTCTTTCATTCCGCAATCCCCACTTCGACAATAGTCCATGCACCAAATCTCTTCTTGCAGAGAGCACACACACTACTCTTCACCTGCATCCTTTTATACTTATCAATCTTTGAACCCTTCACATGTTCCTAGCACCACCCTACCACCCTTGTTCCTTAGACTTAAACATGTTCATTACATTATGTAGAAAAATAAATATAGCAATGCATACCAACTCTGTTATGATCTACTTCTAAATTTGCTTATGCACCTTTGTTCCCATCATTGTCTCTGTTCTGGATATTCTTGAAAGAACTCAGAGTTGTCTTTCATTTCACAATCCCCACTTCGACGACAATCCATGCACCAAATCTCTTCCTGTAGAGAGCACACACACTGCTCTTCACCTGCATCCTCTTATACTTATCAATCTTTGAACCCTTCACCTGATCGTATTCCTGACCGTTCATTATCATAACTAATCAAAACCATTTGATGCCTGAGATAACCCAACAGTGCTAAAACTAAATCATCCCCACGATTGTAGATCGTGTGGTAGAGATTTGAAGGTGCCTAAGATCTACGTCCAGAATGAATTTTTCTGGTGAAAAAACGCAGAGGATAAAAGGGCAGTCGAGTTGCGAAATATGAAACTAATCATTGGGATTGTGATCAAGATCATCAAAGGATATTAATCACCAAAATAGATCAATGGCTGTGAATTATTTCTCAGGGAGAACTATCATGGATTAATAGAATCCCGATATGCGTGAAATTTATATCAAAACCGCTTTATGATATTTAAGGTCCACCGTCGATCTAGATCTGACAATCCTCAGCTATTTTGCATATTCAACTAGTAGGTGAGATAACGACAAAGATGGGAGCAAAATTTTAATGTAATTTAGTTTTTTTCTATTTGGAGTCCGTCATTGATCAAAATTGGCAGAGATCCAAGCCTGAGGATGATTTTGCTCGTTGAAATAGCCGGAGTATAAACACAGAGGCCGGACGCAAAATTACTGTGAAATCCAGTTCACCACATAATTAGAGTCCGCTCTTTGTTGAGCACTTCCTGGGACATTGGCTGGGTTGGTTAGATTTAGTAGTTATGCTAATTTTAGAACCGACTAAATTATGTGATAGTCGATGTAGAGACTGCAGGAGCTTGGCATATGATTTCCTCCTTCTGCATTTCACATTCTGCCGACGGACACCGATTTGCGGAAACCCATATTATTTTAGATTTTGATTTCTCATCTTCTGCCTTCTACTTTCTGCCTTCGTCATTCTCCAGTTTGCGGAAACCCATATTATTTTAGACTTTGATTTCTCATCTTCCGTATTCTTCCTTCCACTTTCTTCCTTCCGTTTTTCTTCTGAACCGTTGATTTCTTTGCGAGTTCACTCCAGACCGTCGGATTTTTTCATCATATTTTCTTTCAAACTTTGTGGGTTCACTCCTGACCGTCGGATCTCTATACAAAGCGTCGATTCTTGAGTCTTTTGTTTATTCGTATAAATCCTCTGCTTATCTGGATCATATTCTATGTTTTTCCATTAATGACACCATATCACAATCTTATATGTTTCCATATGATTGCAATACCTATCATAATTCCAGCACTCATAACTTGAGACATTAAAGCATAATATAGAATACCTAATTGGGGTCTTGATTTCCCTTGTTGATGTTCTCAGTGTCTTGCTACTTTATAAAGATTCTTCGTTACTTTGTTTCTTCTTGTTGGTTTGATCATTAAAGGTTTGATGATCTTCATCTACCTCTTCTCTCATTGTCTCTTTAAGTCCATCCTTAAATATATTATGTGATTCCCATGCATCCTCTTTATGATAATCATCATCATATTCATGAAAAAATATGTATCTACTAGTAAAGACTTGATGTTTAACTAGATCAAATAACTATGATAAAATTAATACCCAGTGAAAAGACATTTCATTGATTTTGCATCAAGTTCCCTCCTAATTTCTTATGGAATATGATAAAGTGTTTTACAACCAAATATTCTCAATTGATTCAATAATGGCTTGGAACCTACAAAGAAAACGTCACAAGGAGTTTTGAATTTCAGAATTCCAGTTGGATTCCTATTTTGTAAGTAAGGAGATGTACTTTTAGCTTCAATCCACAAAATATTATGGATATATTTACTCGTCAACATATTTCTAGCACATTTAACTAATATTCCCTTATCTTTCTCAATTATTCCATTTTGTCGAAGAGTACATGGGATTGTACATTGTTTTGATGTTCATTTTCTTTACAATACCTTACAAATTCATTTGAATCGTACTCTCCCCTTACATCTTATCACGAGACCTTGATATGCTTACGTGTTTGTTTTCAGTCAAGGATTTGAATTCTTTTAAATATTCAAATACATCACTCTTCTTTCTAATGTAGTACACCCATGTATAACAAGTACTATCATCAACAAATATCAAGAAATAATATGCTCCACCAAGTGACCTAGTTTGTATAGATTCACACACATTAAAATGCACTAGTTCAAGGTCTCTTTTTATTCTTTATGTACAAGCTGAAAATTCATTCTATATTTTTCTCTTAGTGCACATCCTTCACATTCAATATGTTCATTCTTGAAAACAGGAAGACCCTTCACAATTTTTTTTTCTTTGCAACAAAGTAAGATCTATGAGCTTTAAATGACCATACCTTAAATGACAAATATCATATGTGGATACACCAATGTATTTCACATCTTAATGTTTTTCAACTATAGCTTCAAGCTTATAAAATCCCCCCATCCTTACTCCTCCTACAATCATCTTATTTTTATCAAGCACTTCATTTACAAAGAAACATGTCTTTACAAATTCAACCTTCCATTCCTTGATAAGAAATTGTTGAAACATAGATTAATTATTTCTCAATTCTAGGCACATACATTACATTTTCAATTTTCTTTTTACATCCATTTGGAAATTTCAAACATACATTACGACACCCTTTTATTTCATGAGACTTATCATTCCTAAGAAAATATCTGCACCATTAATTCTCTCATGAAAATCATTAAGCCAATCTCTATTACACACCATATGAAATGAGGCTCTTGAATCAATAAACCATGAATCACATCTGTTTGTTTCTCTAGATAAAGCTACATCTGAAATCAATAGCTTAAAGTCACTTTCCACCTTACCTTTTATATCAACAAAAAATGGGTCATATATTGCAGGCTTGGATTCATTAAACATCTGTATCTTGCAATATTTTGCTTAATGTCTAGGCTTACCATAGTAAAAATAGTTATTTTTAATCCTAACATAGTTATCTAATCTTTTTGATGATGATCCTCCTTGTTATGTCTTTGATTCTAGTTTGGATTCTTTAATTTCATCCATGGCTTACTCTTTAAAGGTTTCATGCCTTTGGATATCAATGCCAAGTATGTCGAGTCTTGAATGTTCTCAACATTTTCCTCATGTCTTCTTCTTGCATAAGAATCCTTCTCAAATCATCAAAAGATGGTACATTTTCCTAGTGATGGGCCAAAGGCTGTTAGCAATAATGTTGGAACATTTAACTATAACTCTAATTTGTCATCCCGAGGGTGTACAAACTTTAATAGGTACTGTGCAAAATTAATGAAATTTACAAGAAAACTAACATCCAACTACAACATCCAAAATGCCAGATCACGATGTCGAAGTTTGGCCTCCCTCACATAGTCACCCCTCCTTTTAGGATAGAAAGGATCAACCATATTTTGACTATAAAGAAAGGATTTAAGGTTGTCTTATCACTGTGTGGCAGGTTGGGAAAATATAGTAAGAAAAATGCTCCTCCATTACAATATTTCCATGATGTATCTTAAATGCCGAGACAAATAATTAACACTGAATGAAAGCAGTATAAATTAACATATGTTTCTAAAAATATGGTTAATTGTTGTAAGTAAATAATGGAAAATTGTCTACCATATGAAAATCATAGTAAACAAAATAACTACTGCATGAAAAATACAGGAACTAAATAAACAATAAAAATATAGCCAACTGATTATGTAAATGAAATGTAAGCAATTAACTAATAGAGTCCCTATATTTCCTTGATGGATCCCTCCCAAATTCTACTACATGAACTAAAAGAAACCTTCAAATACTAAGAAATAAATCAACTTCTCATTTTATTCATAAAACGAAAATTGCATAATGAAAGATGTCTCAAAGTTCCAAAATAATGTGAATCAAAATTTTAGTCTAGTCTCTCCCTCCATCATCTCTAAGGTTGGGTTGTCCACACTCATATTTCTTTATACAACTTAATAAAAACTAAATGATTTGTCAAACCCCTTGGATTGAGTGCCTAACTAGACCTAAATCCATGAAACCAAGTTAGTTTGTCTTCAATTCAAAACTGAATATTTGCTTGGCTTCTTTTAAGAGAGGTTTTTAACTCCTTTGACTGGTTGTAGTAATGAGGATAGACACCCTTGATTGCATTCAATATTCAGAATTATCCACCTATTTACATAATGTTCAACTCAAGTTTGTTTGATTATGCCAAATGAAGGAAATCTTGGAGAAACTAAAGGAACTAAGTAAATAATGACATTACTAATAAAATGTCAAGATATTCCCAAAACAAGTATCTGAAGGATTTTAAGGAACATTAGCATAAATTAGAATGTGCATCCTAAGTCCTTATCTCTCCTTATTAATCCCTTATATATCATGAATATGGGAAACACAAGCCACCAATTTGAGGCCCAACACTCCCCCCATCCAGAGGGTTGCACACCCTTGTGCAAAAAAAAGGAAGATTATTGTCACTAGTCCCTATGAGCTAATGTTCCATATTGTACTGCACATATCTCCCTACCTTTATATCCAACTAGTCTAGTGGAGAATCCTTTGGTGCAGTAGGGTGTTGCATGTTCTTCTTTCTTCCACTTATGTCTTTCCTTCTTTTCATCCATATTTTTATCAACGGTGAGAGGGATTAATAAGGGAGTAGTAAACTTCAACCCAATCCATTCCAACTTCATTCTTATAAGATTTTATTTGTACATTTGGGCCAGGAATAATAACTTTTGTAGTCTGTGAGGATAATGTGATTCTCTTTCTTAAAGTTCAAGTGAAATTCTCTTCCACCATTTCTGGGATAATGCCATCTCCTTCTCATTTTCCCTAATCATCTCTTCATAATGGGCTATGGCCCGTACTTTTTTATCCTCAAGTTTTGAAATTAATTCATTATTAGTAACCAATGCTTTATAATCCATAATGACTCTCTCGGGATTGGAAAATTTTACTCTCATTTATCCTCATGATGCAATCAAGAACATAATGCTCTCAGTTGCACAACCCCTCCATATGGTTTTGGGAACCCTTTTATGGATGCGGCGGAGCATAAATGTGCATGTAAAACTCACTTAATAAGTCTTGTTCATCTTCAATGCTCTATTGCTAGATCTCTACAAAATTTGTAGGGGTATCTATTTCATAAGGAATCTAGTTCTTCAATTTATACATATGAAATGTGCCCCACCTTTCCTTCAAAAACATTGTGTAAACCCTAGAAGGAGGCCTACAATTCATCATTTCATTTGAAATTTCAGAAATCTTGGTGTAGCTTCTAATACATCAAGTTTGTTACCAATACAGTATCCTTGACACTTTTGCAGCTTATCTCTTAGCTCTGCAATATCTTCTTCAAGGTACCTTTTGTTGTTCAGGTGCTACATTTTTGTACTTTAAATCATTTACTGTAATATAGCCAAATTTTGTTCAGTGTTGATATATGGGATACCACTATTGGTCCCCTTAGTAGTTGTCTTAGACTTAGCCACTATCTTCTAGTCTATTATTTCTTTCTTGGCATGTTCCAATTCTACCATTAGAATTTGTAATTGCATTTCTTTTTTATGTAATGATTCTAACCATGTATTTATAGTTATGTCATGTTCATGCTCAATTGGGTATAAAGTTAACTCATCTACATTCATAGGAGTTGTCATAGAGGCACTCATTGTTGCTTCCTTAAGGACTAAGATTTGGTCCTCATTCTTCTAAATGTTTCCATCCTAGGTGCAGAGGATATTTTCCCCTTCTTTGAAGAACTAGAGTCAGGTGTCCCTAGCTTCATCATTGCGTCAAATATCTCTTCATCTATATCCTCCAATCTATTCATTTTTTTGAGACTTGGATTTTTGTATAAGACTCTTATTTTGCTAATGTATTCTTCTTTGTTGTTTTCTTCTTCTTTTCTAGAGTGATAGCAGTCCTTATCTCATGTTTTTCTCTTAGATCATAGATTTATTTCATGTATCGTGAATAAACTCTTTCCATACTTCACTCACAATTAATTTAAGAAGTTAACGATGAGCCAAGGCATCATCTCTACCCTTCAGAACTTTTAGTCCCATTTCCCTCAAATACTGTAATAGAAAATGGGGTTTGTTAACACTTTTCTCTAGTTTTTTATATTGAATATTTCTCAATTGACGTTAAAAACTAAAATGATAATAATATAACATAATTAGCCTTGCTTCATATTTTAGGGTAAAATATGCAACTTCTGGTGAAAAAACGCGGAGGATAAAAGGGCCATCGAGTTGCGAAATATGAAACTAATCGTTGGGATTAGGATCAAGAACATCAAAGGAGATTAATCACCAAAATAAATCAATGGCTGTGAATTATTTCACAGGGAGAACTATCATGGATTAATAGAATCCCGATGTGCGTGAAATTTATATCAAAAACACTTTATGATATTTGAGGTCCACCATCGATCTAGATCTGACGGTCCTCAGCTATTCTGCAGATTCAACTAGTAGGTGAGATAACAACGAAGATGGGAGCAAAATTTTAATGCAATTTATTTTGTTTCTATTTGGAGTCCGTCATTGATCGAAATTGGCAGAGATCCAAGCCTGAGGAGGATTTTTCTCGTTGAAATAGCCGGAGTATAAACACAGAGGCTGGACACAAAATTACTGTGAAATCGAGTTCACCACATAATTGGAGTCCGCTCTTTGTTGAGCGTTTCCTGGGACATTGGCCGGGGTGGTTAGATTTAGCGGTTATGCTAATTTTAGAACCGGCTAAATTGCGTGAAAGACAATGTAGAGACTGGAGGAGCCTAGCATATAATTTTTGCTATCCACATTTCGCATTCCGCTGACGGACACTGATTTGTAGAAACCCATATTATTTTAGACTTTGATTTCTCATCTTCCGGCGTCTGCTTTTCGCCTTCCTCATTCTCCAATTTGCGGAAACCCATATTATTTTAGACATTGATTTCTCATCTTCTGTATTCTACCTTCTGCTTTCTTCCTTCTACTTTTCTTCTGAGCCGTTGATTTCTTTGTGGGTTCACTCTGGACCGTCGGATTTGTTCATCATATTTTCTTTCAAACTTTTCGGGTTTAGACCTGACCGTCGGATGTCTATACAAGCCATCAATTCTTGATTATTTTGTTTGTTCGTCTGAATCCTCTGCTTATCTAGATCATATTTTATGTTTTTCCATCAATGAAAACCATATCACAATCTGATATGTTTCCATATGATTGCAATACCTATCATAATTCTAACACTCATAACTTGAGACATTAAAGCATAATATAGAATACCTGATTGGGGTCTTGATTTCCCTTGTTGATGTTCTTAGTGTCTTGCTACTTTATAAATATTCTTCGTTACATTGTGTCTTCTTGTTGGTTTGATCATTAAAGGTTTGATGATCTTCGTCTACCTCTTCTATCATCGTCTCTTTAAGTCCATCCTTAAATATATTATGTGATTCCTATGCATCCTCTTTATGTTAATCATCATCATATTCATGAAAAAATACGTATCTACTAGTAAACACTCGATGTGTAACTAGATCATATAACTATGATAAAATTAATACCCAATGAAAAGACATTTCATTGATTTTGCATCAAGTTCCCTCCTAATTTCTTATGGAATATGATAAAGTATTTTACAACCAAATATTCTCAATTGATTCAATAATGGCTTGGAACCTACAAAGAAAACTTCACAAGGAGTTTTGAATTTCAGAATTCCAGTTGGATTCCTATTTTGTAAGTAAGGAGATGTACTTTTAGCTTCAATCCACAAAATATTATGGATATATTTACTCGTTGACATACTTCTAGCACATTTAACTAATATTCCCTTATCTCTCTCAGTTATTCCATTTTGTCGAAGAGTACATGGGATTGCACATTGTTTTGATGTTCATTTTCTTTACAATACCTTACAAATTCATTTGATTTGTACTCTCTCCTTCCATCTTATCATGAGACCTTAATATGCTTACTTGTTTGTTTTTAGTCATGGATTTGAATTCTTTTAAATATTCAAATACATCACTCTTCTTTCTAATGTAGTACACCCATGTATAACAAGTACTATCATCAACAAAAATCCTGAAATAATATGCTCGACCAAGTGACCTAGTTTGTATAGATTCACACACATTAAAATGCACTAGTTCAAGGTCTCTTTTTATTCTTTATGTACAAGCTGAAAATTCATTCTATGTTTTTTTCTTAGTGCACATCCTTCACATTCAATATGTTCATTCTTGAAAACAGGAAGACCCTTCACAATTTATTTTCTTTGCAACAAAGTAAGATCTATGAGCTTTAAATGAACATACCTTAATAAAAAATATCATATGTGGATACACCAATGTATTTCACATCTTAATGTTTTTCAACTATAGCTTCAAGCTTATAAAATCCCCCTATCCTTACTCCTCCTACAATCACCTTATTTTTATCAAGCACTTCATTTACAAAGAAACATGTCTTTACAAATTCAACCTTTCATTCCTTGATAAGAAATTGTTGAAACATAGATTAATTATTTCTCAATTCTAGGCACATACATTAAATTTTCAATTTTCTTTTTACATCCATTTGGCAATTTCAAACATACATTAAGACACCCTTTTATTTCATGAGACTTATCATTCCTAAGAAAATATCCGCACCATTAATTCTCTCATGAAAATCATTAATCCAATCTCTATTACACACCATATGAAATGAGGCTCTTGAATCAATAAACCATGAATCACATCGTTTGTTTCTCTAGATAAAGCTACATCTGAAATCAATAGCTTAAAGTCACTTTCCACCTTACCTTTTATATCAACAAAAAATGGCTCTTATATTGCAGGCTTGGATTCATTAAACATCTGTATCAATATTTTGCATAATGTCCAGGCTTACCATAGTAAAAATAGTTACGTTTCTTCCTAGCATAGTTATCTAATCTTTTTGGTGATGATCCTCCTTGTTATGGCTTTGATTCTAGTTTGGATTCTTTAATTTCATCCATGGCTTACACTTTAAAGGTTTCATGCCTTTGGATATCAATGCCAAGTATGTCGAGTCTTGAATGTTCTCAACATTTTCCTCATGTCTTCTTCTTGCATAAGAATCCTTCTCAAATCATCAAAAGAAGGTACATTTTCCTAGTGATGAGCCAAAGGTTGCTACCAATAATGCTGGAATATTTAACTATAACTCTAATTTGTCATCCCGAGGACGTACAAGCTTTAATAGGTACTGTGCAAAATATATGAAATTTACAAGAAAACTAACATCCAACTACAACATGAAAAATGCCAGATCACGATGTCCAAGTTTGGCCTTCCTCACATAATCACCCCTCCTTTTAGGATAGAAAGGATCAACAATATTTTGACTATAAAGAAATGATTTAAGGTTGTCTTATCACTGTGTGGCAGATTAGGCAAATGTAGTAAGAATCCTTGCTCCTCAATTACAATATTTTCATGATGTATCTTAAATCCCGAGACAAATAATTAACACCGAAAGAAAGCAGTATAAATTAACATATATTTCTAAAAATATGGTCAATTGTTGTAAGTAAATAATGGAAAATTGTCTACCATATGAAAATCATAGTAAACAAAATAACTACTGCATGAAAAATACGGGAACTAAATAAACAATAAAAATATAGCCAATTGATTATGTAAATGAAATGTAAGCAATTAACTAATAGAGTCCCTATATTTCCTTGATGGATCCCTCCCAAATTATACTACATGAACTAAAAGAAACCTTCAAATACTAAGAAAGAAATCAACTTCTCATTTTATTCATAAAACAAAAATTTCATAATGAAAGATGTCTCAAAGTTCCAAAATAATGTGAATCAAATTTTTACTCTAGTGTCTCCCTCCATCATCTCTAACATTGGATTGTCCACACTCATATTTATTTATACAACTTAATAAAAACTAAATGATTTGTCAAACCCCTTGGATTGAGTGCCTAACTAGACCTAAATCCATGAAATCAAGTTAGTTTGTCTTCAATTCAAAACTGAATATTTTCTTGGCTTCTTTTAAGAGATGTTTTGAACTCCTTTGATTGGTTGTAGTAATGAGGATAGACACCCTTGATTGCATTCAATATTTAGAACTCTCCAACTATTTACATAATGTTCAACTCAAGTTTGTTGGATTATGCCAAACGAAGGAAATCGTGGAGAAACTAAAGGAACTAAGTAAATAATGACAATACTAATAAAATGTTAAGATATTCCTAAAACAAGTATCTAAAGGATTTTAAGGAACATTAGCATAAATTAGAATGTGCATCCGAAGTCCTTATCTCTCCTTATTAATCCCTTATGTATCATGAATATGGGAAACACAAGCCACCAATTTGAGGCCCAACACTCCCCCCATGCAGAGGGTTGCACACCCTTGTGCAAAAAAAAAGAAATATTATTGTCACTAGTCCTTATGAGCTAATGTTCCATATTGTACTGCACATATATCTCTACCATCATATCCAACTAGTCAAGTGGAGGATCCTTTGGTGCAGTAGGGTGTTGCATGCTCTTCTTTCTTCCACTTATGTCTTTCCGTCTTTTCATCCATATTTTTATCAACAGTGAGAGGGAGTAATAAGGAAGTAGTAAA
The DNA here is from genome assembly GCA_001517045.1 of Pseudotsuga menziesii. Lineage (NCBI taxonomy): Eukaryota > Viridiplantae > Streptophyta > Pinopsida > Pinales > Pinaceae > Pseudotsuga > Pseudotsuga menziesii. Next base: position 53,186 of record LPNX010120138.1, read on the forward strand.
CTTCAACCCAATCCATTCCAACTTCATTCTTATAAGATTTTATTTGTACATTTGGGCCAGGAATAATACCTTTTGTATTATGTGAGGATAATGTGATTCTCTTTCTTAAAGTTCAAGTGAAAGTCTCTTCCACCATTTATGGGATAATTCCATCTCCTTCTCATTTTCCCTAATCATCTCTTCATAATGGGATATGGTCCGTACTTTTTTATCCTCAAGTGTTGAAATTAATTCATTATTAGTAAACAATTATTTATAATCCATAATGACTCTCTCGAGATTGGAAAATTTGACTCTTATCCATAACTCACTGTGGGTTTATTTTTCCTGATATAGCAACATTTCATCTTCTCATTTATCCTCATGATGTAATCAAGAACATAATGCTCTCGGTTTTACAACCCCTACATATGGTTTTGGGGACCTTTTTATGGATGCAGCGGAGCATAAATGTGCATGTAAAACTCACTTAATAAGTCTGTTTCCTCTTCAATGCTCTATTGCTATATCTCTACAAAATCTGTAGGGGTATCTATTTCATAAGGAATATAGTTCTTCAATTTATACATATGAAATGTGCCCCACCTTTCCTTCAAAAACATTGTGTAAACCCTAGAAGGGGGCCTACAATTCATCATTTCATTTGAAATTTCAGAAATCTTGGTGTAGCTTCCAATGCATCAACTTTGTTACCAATAGTTATCCTTGACACTTTTGCAGCTTATCTCTTAGCTCTGCATTATCTTCTTCAAAGGTACCTTTTGTTGTTCAGGTGCTACATTTTCGTACTTTAAATCATTTACTGTAATATAGCCAAATTTTGTTTAGTGTTGATATATGGGATACCACTATTGGTCCCCTTAGTAGTTGTCTTAGACTTAGCCACTATCTTCTAGTCTATTATTTCTTTCTTGGCATGTTCCAATTCTACCATTAGAATTTGTAATTGCATTTCTTTTTTATGTAATGATTGTAACCATGTATTTATAGTTATGTCATGGTCATGCTCAATTGGGTATAAAGTTACCTCATCTACATTCATAGGAGTTGTCATAGAGGCACTCATTGTTTCTTCCTTAAGGACTAAGATTTGGTCCTCATTCTTCTGGATGTTTCCATCCTAGGTGCAGAAGATATTTTCCCCTTCTTTGAAGAACTAGAGTCGGGTGTCCCTAGCTTCATCATTGCGTCAAATATCTCTTCATCTATATCCTCCAATCTATTTCTTTTTTTGAGACTTGGACTTTTGTATAAGACTCTTATTTTGCTACTTTATTCTTCTTTGTTGTTTTCTTCTTCTTTTCTAGAGTGATAGCAGTCCTTGTCTCATGTTATTCTCTTAGATCATAGATTTATTTCATGTATTGTGAATAAACTCTTTCCATACTTCACTCACAATTAATTTAAGAAGGTAATGATGAGCCAAGGCATCATCTCTACCCTTATGAACTTTTAGTCTCATTTCCCTCAAATACTGTAATAGAAAATGGGGTTTGTTAACACTTTGCTCTAGTTTTTTATATTGAATATTTCTCAATTGACGTTAAAAACTAAAATGATAACAATATAACATAATTAACCTTGCTTCATAAGTTATATATTTTAGGGTGAAATATGCAACTTGTCCCAAGGTTTGGGAAAACTTCCCCTGCTTACCCCATTTTTGTTCTATTCATATTTTTCATAGGCCCTAAAGAAACTCCCTTTTACTATATCACTTTGTCCTCTAACATCCTTATCCCAAGGTTTTCCTTCTGGAAGAACTGTGATCATACTTAATATGGACTCATTCATGACGAGTTGAAGTCCTCTCCCTCTAACATATGTAACAAATTCATGCTTTTGCAACTCTTATATCTCTTTTCATGGTGTAGGTTTCTAGCAAACTTCAAAGCTACATCATCATCATATCCATATATTTTGTCAAATAAAATTGTACATCTACTCTTCTAAATAATCTCTATCACCTCAAGATCCTAATAGATCTTAGAGTGGTATGTAGGTTCTCTCCTAAAGAATTTTGTAGTCATTTTACTAACTCTACCCCAAAAAACCTTATAGATATTTTATTCTCGAAATCTTGTGTTTCATTGTGCAAAAGAGTCCTCAAGGCCATCTTCACTTGATGCACCACCGAAAACTTAAAACTTTCCTTTCAAACTTCTATTAAACATTGAATCCTTTCTTGTATGCTGAGCATTTTTTAGTGCACGATAAGTAAGTGTAAACCTTATCTCCTTTGTATAAGATATTTGAAATAGGTATTTTTTAATGATTTTTAGGCATTTGAATTTCAATTCATATCCTTTTATCAAGCACACTATTTGAAATTCTCAAACTCAACAATAACGTAAACTCAGAGATACTAGAGAAGGATCATTCTTACTCATGTGCTGGTATTTTTCACTTTCTCCCATGGAACCCTTAATATGTATCCCTATAATTGTTAGCTGGTATAACCATTTTACTCAGTGTTTAACTTCTTCATGATACATTACACCCTTATCTTCTATTTCTTTGAGACTAGAGTATGGTCTTTTAGAGAAGTCAATTTCAGAGGCCTTCAACATTTGGGTGGCTTAACCTCCTTCTCTTCCACTAGTGTTTTTAAAAACCTATGCTTATCTTCACAAACATGACTGAAGAAATGAGATTCAAGTGATTTCAATTCACTCGGGTTCAAACTATAGAGCGTCGTCATTGTTTAAAATTGATCAAATATACACTTTACTTCATCTGACCTTCATCTACAATTGTACATTTCATTTTACCTTTATTTTTCCCAATATCCTTTAATGATGTCAACCCATCAATTCAGATCATGCATTTTGTATTTGAATCATTTCAATGCATTGTATTTGAATCATTAAAACCTCCCCCCAACTCTAATTTCAATGTCAACATTGAGATATGGATTTGAAATTTTATGATAATATTATAAGCATGCATGCATATAATATGAACAAATAAACATGGGTTCCTCTTGTAGGTAGGGTGGTTGGGGTGGTCAATTGCGGCCATCCTCAACTAGGTTCAAAACCCATGACCAAATGTGCATGACACCCATGAGAGTATCATGAAGATAGAATGGTTTTCATAAGGATGGGTGGACTTATAAAGGGAAGATAACAACAATATATGTGAAATATTAGGTCTAATTGATCCTCTTTATGTCCTAACCTTGATGCTTGTTGTCTTGTGGGTTCTTTGGAAATATTTTGAATATTGTGCTTGTAATATGTTCATAATGCTTATACCTGCAAGATATTCATGAAATCATTAACAAACATTTTGTTTTGTTTTTTCATTTTCTCAGGGTTACCAGTGTTATTGTTGGTTTTCACTAGTGGTAATTGTTGATATCACCACAAAAGAGATTTTTACTATCAAGACATTATTTTATTACAATGCATGACTAGATTCAAAATATTTTTTCAATACATGGACTGTCTTAGATTCCCTAAGGGTTTTCATCAAATAATTTTATTTTGTTTTGTATTTTTCCCTTCTTTTTTAAGATGCTAAGATGATAAAAAAGTAATGAGGGAATTACTACCCTCAATTAGACTCAATTTATTCTCTTGTAGCTACTTGGTGAACTCATCCTCGGACATGGGTTTCTTATATAGTTTCAACATATAACCATTTACCAATAAAGGTGCTTCATCTTCATCTATGGCCTGTAACTTGACTGTTCCATTTTCATAGCCGATGCCTATCCTATATGGCCCAATCCATCTTGTCCTTGGTTTTCCCTTGAAGTCTGTAAATATTGAGTTATACAAAAGTTCCCAATGACTATATTTGAAGCTCTTTTTCTTGATAAATCTATCATGGTAGTTGTTCCTTTATTGTTGAACCACTAAAATATGAAACAATGCTTCTTATCTATACTCATACAAAGCATTTAGTTGTTTGGTTCTTTCTCTTTCTACTAAAGATATCTCTAGGATTGGGTATATAGATGTCTTGAATGCCTTTATCTCAAATTCTATGGGTAGAATAATTTTTTTCCATAGACTAACTCATTGGGTGTAAATCCTATTGTAGTCTTCCAAGTTGTATTATATGTCCATACAACTTCAATTAGTCTATTTTCCCAGTCTCTTCTATGAAGTTGGATTGTTTTATTGAGAATATTTTCCAACTCTATGTTTGTCAGGTATGCTTTTCCATTTTCTTGGGGGTGATATGCAATTGATTGCTTGTGTTTGATCTTGTTTAATTGCATGTGATTCTCAATCATATTTGATGTGAACTAGGAGCCTTGATTAGTGGCTAGTTCCCTCAGCACTCCAAATCTAGTGAAAATATGCCCAATCAAAAATTAATTGTATATTAACTTTCTCATTTGTAGTCTTTAGGGATTTCACTTATGCCCACTTAGTCAAGTATTCAGTCCATACCAAAATGTGATGCTTCTAATTAGAGGGGGGTTGTATTGGCCCTACAAACTCCATGCCCCATTTTTCAAATGGATCAAATGAGACTTGAGGTTGTAGGGGTATTTCATCTCTCTATTAATGACTCCCCATTATTTAACATTCATCACATTATGAAACATATTGCTCAACATCTTGATTCTTTCTCCAAGGTAGGCCCACAATATGCAGTTTTTACTATCTTGTAAGTTGTCCTACTTACTACATAGTGTCCTCCACATGTTTTATAATGGTATGCATGTAAGATATCATACACTTAATCCCTATTACACACCTTATTAGTAATATGATATGCACCTTGCTTGAACAAATAAACTTTGCTCCATAAATAAGTGGCACCCTTTCTAATGGTCTTATAACACTCTTTATAGCTTAAATTTTGAGGTAAACTCCTAGTAGCTAAGTAATTTTCCATCTCATCAAACCGTGGGGTTTGAAATCATATAGAAAAAAAGTGTTTATTTGGGAAATCATTATCAACAATTTCTTTATCTACAATATGGGTTAAATCAAATCCTTGCAAAAGTAACATCCTCTAATAATTGCACCATTAACATCACGTTTGTTCATCAAATATATAATGGTTGAGTGATCAATATTCACATACACTATCATGTGTGTGATGTAGTTCTTGAAATTTTTGATAGTATATACCACTTCAAGAAACTCCTTCCATGTAACAATGTAGTTCAGTTCATCTCCAAACAAGTCTTTTTTTGATATAGTAAATTGTCTACGGTTCTTTTCCTTCTTGTTGTCCTAGGACTTCTCTTATAGATTTCTCAAAACAATCTAAGTGTATTTGAAATGGAACATCTCATTTGGCTCATTGCAAAATAGGAATTTCCATGAGCTTTTCCTTTGTACAATCAAATGTTTCCTGACATTTTTCTATCCATTCAAATTTTGCATCCTTGGTGAGAAAAGAAAGCATGGGTGCATCTAATTTAATGAAATCTTTAATAAATATACTATAATACTCTGCATGAACTAAATAAAAATTACATCCTTTTTTTATATGGTATAGGCAGGGTATAGATGACTTTTATCTTAGATTCCTCAACTTTAATACCATGAGAGGAAACATGGAGCCCTAAGATTGTTCCTTCATTCATGAGCATCTCATATTTTTCATTACTCAAACATAATATCATTTCACCGCACTTTTTTTGTACTTTATCTAGGTTATCTAAGTGCTCCTGAAATGTTTCCCCATAGGGTTTAAAATCATCCATATAAATTTCCATGTTCTCATGTACAAAATCTGCAAAATACGCTTAGGATAGCTCTCTAGAAAGTTGTCAAAGCATTGCATAAGACAAAGGGAAGGACTATATAAGTGAAGGTTAACTTATATTTATCCTCTAGGTGAATTTGGGTTGTCGTATCTTGATCCTCTAGGTGAAATTGGATTTGATTGTACCCACTAAAACCATCTAGGAAAGAGAAGAACTTATTTCAAGATAAATCATCCAACACTTGGTCATTAAAATGTAATGAAAAATGGTCCTTCTTGGTGGATTTATTAATTTCTATATAATCCATGCAAATCCTCCATTTTCCTCCCTTATTTGGAACTATCACTAACACAACCACCCACTCACTACCAGAAATGGGATAGATAAAACCAACATCTTGGATTTTTGTCATGATTACTTGACAATATTGTTTAATACTAGATTCATCCTCCTGTGAGGATACCTAATATGTGAAGAATAATCTTTGATGTAAATGTTGTGTTTTCAAATGTCTGGGTGTATACCATTCATGTCTATATATACTCCCAAGCAAACTTTGCACTATGCTTTGTGAGGCCTCTTAATAGTTATTGCTCTTGATTAGGATCTAGAATTTTGTTGATTTTTAGAGTCTTTCTTGGGGAAATCTCAATTACCTTAGTGAAAGTCCCCTTTTATTCTATAGATGTCTAGGTGTATACCATTCATGTCTATATACTCCCAAGCAAAATTTGCACTTAGCTTTTTTAGGCCTCTTAATAGTGGTTTCTCTTGATTAGGATCTAGATTCTTGTTGATTTTTAGATTCTTTCTTGGGGAAATTTTAATTACCTTAGTCGAAGCACACTTTTATTCTATAGAAAATAGTCTTTTCCAAAAAGGTTATAGATCAACAATAACTACAGTAATATCCCATTCTTCTTCATTGAAAATCTCTACAATCAATTCAAGGATAGGGTACATATTTTGCATGAAATTAGATATTATTGTATCTTCTTCAACATACCTAAGTGCAAGGGTTGTATCTATGTTAAGGATTGGATGGATGGTATGATCAATATCATATCCCTCTTCTACTCATATAGGTTCTTCTATGACAATGAAAGGTTTAGTAGCTTTGGTAAAGTATTTCATGTATGGTCATGTCCCCTGCTCTACATCCTATATAGGCATAACCTATATCCAACCAAGGTTTACCTAGGATGATAGGATGCTTAGTAAGCTTAGATTTATTTTGCAATATTATAAATTTTACACGGTACACACATGATTGATTTCCTCTAGGACTCCGTCAAAAGACATAGTTGCTTTGTCTACTAGCGGGAGTATAGTTGGTGTATGCTTCAACTATGATTTAAGGTTTAGTTTTATCATTGTATCCTCAATCATCATATTAATTGATGCCCTTAAGTATAAAAAATTGTTTTGTATGAGTGACTTATTGATATCTACATCCGCTACATGGATACCCGAGTCATAATACATAGGATTGAGGAGTCTCCCTAACATTAAATTAGCAAAAGGTATTTTAACTCACCTATATAGTAGCAAGTTTTAGGGTTATCACATATCAAGGGAGATCTTACTTTGGTTTCCTACTTTTTCAAAAAATATTGAATCCAAAGAGATGCTAATATGTACTTACTATATCTGAATGGTTGAATCCTTGCAAGTGTGTGGATCCAATACGTTTCTTCTATTCTATCATAGAATCCTCACACTCTTGCACACAAGAAACAAACAAGTACCCTTCTCCAATGATTTTGAATATCAAACAATAATAATAAAATAAATAAAATAAATTCATAATTTAAAAAAGTAAACAAACATATAATGTCACCTCTATAGTGATTCGATCACTCAAAACATCCTAAGCAAAAAATTTAAAACATATACAAGAATATTTTGTGGAAGGTAAATAAGAGTGATTTCATATTATTCAAGAGACAAACTAAAATGTACAAATGTATACATGAGTCTACAACAAGGTGTCTCCATCACTAGTCTAGATTCTCTGTGCTTGGACCACTGATAAGAATCCTTCCATGGAATTCCTAGAACGATGAGTAAAAGGGATAAAGTATGAATATCCCCACTAACTCTCAATAACAAGGATGACTCAACACAGAATGGAAACTAAGGGTAAGGGTGTTTTAAAGTCCTTGAGGAAAACTCTTGATTCTATTCCTTCAACATATAGTTCCTCTGATAATGTTTGGTCTTCATTTTTATTTTAGTATTTTAATGATCATACATTGTAATATCCCCAAATCAAAATCATAGGGATATTAACTCAAACACCAAGTTCTAGTTAGAAAATTGGGAACTAGCTGCTAGGATTGTAACAAGTTTTGAATGGATTAATTCCAAACAGAGTAGTATCTTTGAAAACTGACACAAACTTAGAGGATGGATAAGAAAAATATAATTACAGGTATGCAAACATATCATAGGTACACCAATTCAGAATTCAAGGATAGATAGTCACTAGAATGCTTGATCTTCAAAATCCTATGCACAATGTAATGGGACCATTGAGGTTTCAAACATCAACAAGGATGAAGTGTACTTTTAAAATATTGGGCACCCCAGTATATGAAAACTAGATCCCTAATCTCATCAAGGTTTGAATTCAAAGGTTTAGGGACATCTGGGCTCAATTTGGGAGTCAAACTAGCAACGCTAGTTTCCATGACAACTTAACTAATTTAGATTCAGGTTTTACAAACATGCTCAAAGGGTCACAAATTATGGTTTTAAGCATTAGAGTGGATTCATAAATTTGTTAAGTACCTGCAACAATTGACATACTCGAATTGGACTCTCAGGTAACTTTTAACATCAATTATTGTAAAGCTAGTCAATTATAAATGGATAAAGAGTTAGGCTTGAAATAAGTCACTCAAATATCCTTAAAGGCCCATGAATTCATATGCATACATGTACTAAATATTATAAATATTAATATGAACATAATAAATAATTCATCGTACATTTATATCAGCATTAACAATATGTATGATCTCAAGATTTACAATAGAGCTCAATTCTGGGATTCTTACAAGATAAGAGACAAATCCTCCAGGAAGAGTAGGTAATAAGAAGTGGGATTATATATCAGAACCCAAGGTGAATAATGAACATCATATTGCACATGTGAAGATATAAATCAGTTTATAACTCTAATTGAGGAGCGCAACCATCCAATAAATTTCCTCCTAACTAAAATTCCTTCTAGATCCACCGACAACTACGTAGTTTTTTGCATCAATATTAGAGGCGTGAATTCTTCATGGAATGGAATGGATCAGACATGAAAATCAACTCTCATGCATGCACTGGAATTATGAATAATGGATGAAACACATTTGTTAAGGGGCACATCACCCAAATCTTTGTTGAGTCACATCACTCAACCTTTGAGAAGGAAAGCTCTCAAGTCAAGAATAAATGACCAAAAGTTGTGATAGTGATGCACTCCTATTATTTTAGAAGATTAGGTAGCTTCTTAGGGAATATTGGATTAATGTCTGTGGCCCCTATCTCAACCATGCACCCTCATTGACTGAAGAGGAATTTTCATCCTTTCCTACTTTTCAACGAACTAACTTTTCTTCATTTAGAAATTGTGCCCTCCTTGTTTTCTTGTTGTTTCATGTTTTTCATAATTGGCATGCCTTTCTCCATTTTAGAAATTGTTCCCTCCTTTCTTTCTTTATGTTTCCTTCTTTTCATCATGTCATGCTTTTATGCACTTCCATGCTTTGTGCACTGCTTTTGTGTTGCTTTCTATCTTTTCCTGGGTTTTATAAATTTTTCCTTGATTTCATCATGGTTTCCATTTAGGATGACAACTCATTGGGTGCACAAGGACTCATGTTCCCCCACTTGGCCACCTATCACATTCACTTCATTTTAATATTACAAATTATTACAAATGAATATTACAATTTCAACATCATACTTTAATCCTAAGTTTGAAGATTAAACACTATGACCATTAATGTATCAAAATTGACCCCTTATTAATTAATTTACTTCTCCACTAGGAACTATGGGGTTCTTAAGTGCTAGGGGTTAATCCATGATATTATTAGAAAAAATTGGGACATTACAATCCTCCCCTCCTTAAATTTATTTCCCTCGAGCAAGAACCAACTCCAACCATCTATGAAGCCAGCCAGTGACTTCAATCCTCAAAATATGTTATAGGTTGTCTAGAATCGGAAACCTCAATTACAAGCTAAATTCCAAAGTCCACTATGTCTCTGTTGCATCACACAGATTATAGTTATCCCCCAATGACTAACCCTTCTTAACAAAATTTTCAACCTAGTTTAAAATAACTGAGTAGAATTCCTAGATCCCATTGCCTCCTGTAAAAGGCTCCTAATGTTCCTGCCACTTTTGGGAAGATGTCATTACAATGAATGTCAAGGTACCATGGTATTATTTGCATCCCTCCAAACATCAATAACAACAAGAAATATTTATCACCATAAAAAATGAAAAGGAGGTTGTGAAAATCATACCACCACACTGGAAAAACAACATTTCTAGTGCAAAATCGAAACTGTGAGGGCCCTTGTAATAACTTATGAAACTCTTCAATGTAGGGTAAAAACCTTGTATCCTTCTCCACCAAGCATAGAAATTATTATGTTCCTGATGCACACACGTATTGTAGCTCACAACGTTTTTGTTACAATGACATAGATTTGAATTCCATGTCCCAAGAAAAATGTAAGCACCTTCCAACAACCATGGATTCCCATGCTACTCACCAGAGATGTAGGATGTGTTTGCTAAAACTCCATTGTTGTAAGAAAAATATAAATCCTCCAAGGTGAAAAAATCCAAAATGTACCTATCCATCCATGCCATGGAGGAACAAATACTACCACTATTAGGTCCATATGGAAATCTTAATACTAAATCCTATGTGCACAATCCCAATGGATCAACTCTCTTCCACTATTCATGCAATCACCGCTATGAATGGAAGAATCAAAGATATGCAATGGATTTCTTTGTTGTTGCTGAGAAGGGGATGGTGCTCTCATAAAATCACAATGTATGACTGTGGGAGACTCCTTCTCCTTCACACAATTATCATCCTCATGCGCCATGGTAGTAATAGGAAGTGCATAGTATGAAAAGCTATGAACCAAATTGAAATTTCTACAATATTCATCCACTAAGAATGTGGATGGATCCTTTTCTCCCTTGATTGGTCCATCATATGTATTATATTGTGCCTCCTCAAAAATTAAATTTCCACCAAGAGGAAGCTCCAAATATCTCTGAAATAGTGCAAGTGCTTGGTCTCTATTTTGTTTTCTTGTAGCCTTATCAAACACCTGCAAATCTAAATATAACTCATAATCCACCACCTCATGAGGTTCCTCCTATAAAAGTTGAATTCATTCAGACATTGAATGACTAATTGAAAGAGAGCAAAGTGGAAGTGATCTTAGCAGCTTCTTATGAAGTTGTTCATTCTACATTTGAGATTCTTGAAGGGCCCTTTGGAAACTCCCCAAAGAATCCTTGGTGGACTTCAATTCTTTTTTGAGCCTATCATTTTCTTCTGCATCTTTCAAATTCACTACATGATACATTTCAACAAGCTCCAATAAATATTCTCTATCAGAAAGCAAATTTGAAATGTTAACTTTAGTGTTGGATATTGCTTTCTGGATTTTCTCCATATCCTCTATAAAAGATGTCTCCTCCATGATCCAACAGATTTTTGAAACTAAAGCATGTATTCCATGGAGAGTCTTTAAGCCCCCTTAAATCTTATGTTCATCCATCATCAATGACCCTACAAGAAAATAGGGTTCTTGTATACAAACCTCCTCTTCATCTTCCATCACATGATCAACTTCAAGAAGTTCATGTGGTTAATTAAAGTAAGTTGAAATTGATCCTGGGACCTTTTATTCAACTGCTACAAGGTCTTCATGCTCATGGAAATTTGGTCTTGCAGCAACTTCTCCAAGTGAAATATCTATGTCACCAACATAGAGAGGTGGACGTCCATTAGTAGTTGTCTCACTAAAACTTGAGCACCCATGAGTAGGTACTCTTACAACCATGTCCAGAGTGTCACTTGTCTTTTTGGATTGGTCTTTTGCAGCACGGGTTGTAGGGTCAAGTAAATGAACACCCTACTCTTTTGTTGTGCAATCCTCATTAGTAAGGATTTCAGTCATGTCTTCTAATGGATGCAATGCAAGTTTCAATTGCTTGAACATGATGTTTACTTCTTTCAATTCACCACTTAGAGAACTCGGTGGCTCTTGACTCCTCTTTTGGTGACTAGAAATAAGCTCTCTTAGTTCATTAAAGTCTCAATAGAAACATAATGTGTGCTTCCACATATGATATTATCCATCATGTTGGCATCATGCAAACCTCCTTCCAATGATTCGACATGTTCATTGCATGCATCCTTCACACCAAAAATTTGAACATCAACACCAAAAGACTCAACCATGTCAAGCCTCTCCTGTGATGTGGCTTCCACTTCATCATGATACAAAGGAATAAAAAAATATGATTGGTGACCATACCTTTGTATCACATATTTCTCTTCATCTGATGCAGCTATGGTGGCTTGACCTTCCACCAACTCTTCTTCTTCTCATTCAACTGATTTGTGCTTGTCTTCTGGTTCATTATGAAGCTCAAATGGTGATTGCAAATTTGATTTAGGTTATTCATTTGGATCTGATCCAAAAGATGTTTCACCATCATCACATGAACCAATCTCCTTAGTAATGATATAGAAATCACCCACAAGGAAACTGGTAGAGCATTCACCTTCCACACTGATAAAAATCTGATGATGTGATGCTAGGTCTTCAGTTGCACAAGGTGCGTCTGCACCTTCTACTATACAATTTTATTCTCTCATGCGGACACTTTGCAATGGCTTGTGAGTCCTCATGAATATCTACCTCTTCTTCTTTTCCATTCTCCTCCAGGAAACATGATACTTTTCCATCTTAAGTGGCATGAGTATTTACATCATATGTAATATCCACCATGATATTGTTTTCACTTTCTTCACAGGATTTTGGTGTAGAGCACTTTGAGGGTGAGACTCCATCATGTTGTAACCTTTGCTCCACTTTTTTGCACACATTGTTAGCAATATGGTTTATTCTATTCTAATTTGAGTTTCCAAGGGATCCATTCTCTTGAACAGTATCCCAGCCTCATATTCACAGAACTCTCTAAAAGAAAAGAATCCATGGATCTCTTTGCTTAATTATTGATATCTTCGGAGGTACCCAAAAGGATCAACTTCTAGTGGCTTTCATCCAAATACTACTCTATTATCAATAACACTAAACTCTGATGGATTAGTCATTATTTTCTCTATGCACATAGTGTCACATGAAGATTCATATCCATCAACATAAATAACATTATCATCAGAATAGGATGCTTCGTCATCATCCCATTTGAAATCATCACTCGCAGGTGCTAGTCTCATGGCTGCAACTTTCGTCTTAGTTGTAAGAGGTGACCTGCAACATTATTAAGAAGAGATCCTATTTTCCATAGGCTAGGCCAAGGAAAGAGCTTTGATACCACTGTAAAATCCCCAAATCAGAGTTATATGGATATTAACTCAAACACTAGGTTCTAGTCAGAAAATTGGGAACTAGCTGCTAGGATTGTAACTAGTATTAACCGGATAAATTTCAAACATAGTAGGATCTTTGCAAACTGACACAAAATCAAGGGATGGATCATAAAAAGGTAATTATAGGTTTTCAAAAATATCATAGGTACACCAATTCGTAATTCAAGGAAAGATAGTCACTGGAATGCTTGATCTTTAAGAATCCTACACACATTGTACTGGGACCATTGAGGTTTTGAACATCAACGAGGATAAAGTCTACTTCTAGGCTCATGTGCACCCTAATATATGAAAAAAAATCCCTGATCTCAGCAAGGTTTGAATCCATAGTTTTAGGGACAACGAGGCTCAATTTGGTAGTCAAACTAGCAAGAGTAGTTTCTGGGACAACTCAACTAGTTGAGATTCATGCTTTTATAAACATGCTCAGAGGGTCACAAAATATATTTTTAAGGCTTGGAATGGATTTTGTAATGTGTTAAGGACCTGCAAAAACTAACACTCTTGATTTTGGACTCTTAGGTAACTTCTAACATCAATTATTGTAAAGCTAGTCAATTATAAATGCATAAAGAGCTAGGCTTGAAATAAGTCTCTCAAACAACCTTAAAGGCTCATGAGTTCATAATAAGACATATACTAAAGTTAATACATATTAATATGAACATAATAAATTAATCATACATATATAGCAACATTAGCAGTGTGCAGAATCTCAAGATTTACAATAGAGCTCAACTATGGGATTCTTACAACATAAGAGCCAAATCCTCCAGTAAGAGTAGGTAAGAAGAATTGGGAATGATAGGTCAGAACCCAAGGTGAGTAATGAACAATGTGCTCGAAATAATCTAATAACTAGGATTGGAAAACATTGTCGAAATGATTGTTGGAACGTGTTAAAGGTCGTGAGTGATCAATGACACGTGATCGAAGGAGATAAGATGGACGAATGGAGTGCATTCCATGCTATCAACTTGCAAGGGAGATGAAAAGGGAAAGCGGTAGTGGAAATTTTACCACTTTCCATGTGGTGAGTGGAGAATAATTCCGTTGGATAAAAAATAAATAATAAGAAACTGCCTCCCGCGATTCTGAAACCGCTTTGTGGAATATTATAAAAGGAAAAGTCAGGTGAAAAGATGGCATTTGTCATTTTGTGCGGGAGGAAAGATATGCCTGCACATTTGGAATCCAGGTCAGACCTGTTATTTATAGCCATCATTTTCCAGGTAGGCAACGTATCTTAACCCGTCAAATATGTTTTTAAATGGAAGGAGAAGGTGAAGTGGAAGCAGAGGTTAGCGAGTTTAATAAGCTAGAGGAAATATTTGAGGACCGAGACAGAGATTTTTTTGACAGATTACTGTCTTTCATCCCTGTGCATGAGCTAAATAATAAATTAAAAACATTAGAAACATAGGGAATAAATGTGCACGGTGTCCACAGGTCCCATTTCCACCATTTCTGTCCAAACCAAACCCTGAATTTTCCATACTTTGTTGTGTAGTGTGCATCAAATTATTCTCAGTTAGAGCGAGTCATTTTGGACTCTAACCAGTAAAAAATCCATTGCCCCATTAATTCCCTAGCCATTAGAGATTCATTAGAGGTCCCACCATCATTTTCCCAAAACCTTGAAGATTTCATGAAAAAGAGTGTAATTGAATTGTACAAGCATGCTACTCCAGAAGTGAAACAAGTCTTCCTATTAAAAATCCTTAAGCCTGATGCCTCAATTGAATATGAACCTTTCCCTCTAGATATTGACCTGTTCAATGAAGAATCCTAGTGTGTTATTTCCTTGTTGTGTCAGTTTTTAGGGTTGGATAGCGATAGGTTTGTCCTTGAAGTTTTAATGAGATTATTGTCTAGGTTGAGTTTGCATCAATTGGAGTCTAATCCTAGTCAGTACTTTTGTCTTAAAATTGATGAGTTCCTAGCTGAAAATATTCATTTACAGCTAGTGAATTTCAACATGGTCAGACACTTCAGGTTTCAGTCCTATTTGGTCATAATGTTCATGTTTTTCAATGAAGAGAATTTACAGTTTTCAAATATAGTTTTTACTTCTGAGATCAGAAACAATACTTTCAATTATATGAACCTCACCATGTCAGAAGTATACAAAGTAATTTTTTAGGCGAAGCTTCCCAGAGTTCTACCAAAGATGGAAGAAGTGTTATAGTTCATCCTTGACAAAAGAATTGGAGATTGGTTCCTTTTAAAGGAACATACTATCATCAAGGTCTATGGTTTTGTTCATACGCCATGCATTTTATCTGCATTTTTACACCAATGAATTTTTCCCTCGAGTTTATCAGAAAAAAGCTCATTGTGGAGAATGCACACTTTTTGAATTTCAGGAAAGCTTCAAAGATCAAGTTTCCATTTAAAGGGGGTGCTTTCATTGTGAAGAATAAATTTTCTCTCTTAATGATTGAAATATTGTTGCAAGACATGAGTCTAATTAAATCATCAAAGATTAAATATGACCCTCATCACATCATATCACAGAGGAGACAACATAATAAAAACAAGGCATTTGATCACCAGGAGATAGAGGGATTGCCTGAAAGTGATAATATGATGGAATATCAACCAAGTGCAAAGAGCTTAGAAATTTTGCAAGCAAATCCCTCTACCCTAATGAAATTTGTTGCCATGATATTACCAACTCCCAGTAATGCTGAAATTACTGGTAAAAGAAGATTTTCATAAACAATTGAGATTGAAGATGAACACCAGGATTCTGCAAAAAGACCTAGAGTTGATTTAGACAAAGAGCTAGTTGAAGTAGGAGACAAGAAGATTAAAGAAAAGGGAAAATTTCAAGGCCCAATTATTCAAATTCAAGAATACAATTTTGCAAAGGCACAAGAAGTTGGTTCTAGTGATAAGTACAAGTCTATAAGTGACTTGTATAATAAATATGAGCAAGACAAGAAATATTCCTCTGAAAAAGCTTTGAAGCTTTTTCCTAAAGTAAAATATATTTCAGATATAGAGGTTTAATTGATAGTTGTAAAAGATCATGTGAAGAATAATTTGAACTTGGCAATGGACTCTCATGACAGGGTGTCAAAAATGAGGATCAATTTACAAAAAAATTCACTCCCAAACAAAATTCATTTGCATAAGCAGACTGGAGAGGTAATTTATACTGATTTGTTAAAAGCTACTATGAAAGCTTCTAAGTTGTAGTCCATAATGTCAAGATTGGAAAACCAACTGAAGTAGGAGAAGATTGAAAATAAGACCTATCAACATCATATTAAGAAGCTTCAAGGTGATCCTTTGCCTATGGATAGTAAACCAAAAAAAGTACAAGCCACAAAGAAAATTTTGGCTAAAAAAAAACAATTCAACTGCTGAAAAAAAAATTAAAGATTCCAACCACTCAATTAATTCAGAAATCTGAATTAACAATTTTAGAAAAAGAAAAGGATACCTTGTCTCAAGAGTTGAATGATAGTAGAGAAAAATTGTTGAAATTCGTTTAGAAACAAGGTCAATGGGAAAAATAAAGAGCTTTCCTCATAGCCAAAATTGATGTTTTGAATGAAAATCAAATGATTTTGGAGAAAAAAAAGAGAAAAGAAGGAAAAGAAAAGACAAGTTGAGATAGGCCATCCAAGTGGGGAAACAAGTACAGAGAGTATAGTTCAAGCTATGTCTCAAGTTAGCATGAAAGAAGAAGATATCAAAGGAGTAAAGGTAGAAAACTAGAAATTAGTTGAAGAAATTAAGAAGAGGAAGAAGAGATGAAGAATTTTGAAAATAAAAGTAAGGAGTTACTTGAAAAAATTGAAAAGCTAATAAAAAAACGTTCCAGGATAGTTTCCAGTACAGGGGGACATCCATCTAATTTGGGATATGATCATCATTGTGTTAGTTTTTCAACATTCAAGCTAGCATTATGTTAGGATCTTTAACTGAGAAAACAACAAGTACAGCAATCAAACACAAGAGACAATGAACACAGTGTTTTTCCTTGGGGAAACCATAAATGGAGAAAACCCCACAACTTCCTCAGAGATAGAATCAGCACAAAAGGCAAAACCACAAAACAGTAAGATGCTCTCCCGACAGCAGTAACCTTCTTCTTGTCTATCCCTAGTGTCTTCTCCTTCCTCAACTATGAGCTACACTTGAGTGTGTTTGTGATGTGTACTAAATAGAGAATCTAGCTCTCTATTTATACTAATCCCGACATGACTAAAACCCTACTAGGGCCGACCTCTCCTAGGAGATTCTAATAAGCCTAGTGCCCCTGAACTGCGGGGAATTTAACCCTTAGACAATAGGAGGGTTACCCACAATGACTTGACATGACTTGTTTACATTATTGATTCTCCCGATCGGAACATCGGGGAATGACATAACATGATAACATCCTAGAATAAACATCGAGTTACAATAGATAAGAAATACAAGTGAATACATTCCAAAGTTACAATTACGTCAACACTCCCTCTTAACTAGGAAGGTATTCTCTCAACACAATTTTCATCACTGGTATTCTTCTTTGGATCTTCTCGTCATCTACATCTCCAAGTCATCTTGTCTTCAAGTCATCTTTATCTTCATGCCATCTTCTTTTCTGGGTCTGGATCATCACTGGATCTGGATCATCACTCGATCTGGATCATCATAACTGGACATCATCACTAGATCTAGATCATCACTCGATATGGATCATCATAACTGGACATCATCACTCGATCTGGATCATCATAACTGGACATCATCTCTGGATCTAGATCATCACTCGATCTGGATCATCACTGCTGGATCTAGATCATCACTCGATCTGGATCATCACTGCTGGATCTGGATCATCACTGCTGGATCTGGATCATCACTCGATCTGGATCTCTCGGAGTCATCATAATTGGATCTGGATCATAGCTCGATCTGGATATTTTCTGGTCATCATCATATGTGTTATCTCATGATTCTTCTCGTCATAGGAAGTTCTACAGAGCCAGCCTTCTTTCATGTTGGGTGTATGCCTAGCTCCTCGTAGGTCTTTGGTAGCCCTTACATATGACCTACTCGTCAGAATGGCCAGCACTCACATCTGACCTGCTCGTCAGAAAGGAAGTAGCCCTTATATCTAATCATGTAGGACCTGATCCTACAGTCACATCAGAATGGCCAGCACTCACATATAACCTACTCATCAGAAATGCGGTAGCCCTTACATCTATATAGGAGCTCATCCTACATCAGAATGGCCAGCACTCACATCTGACCTACTCGTCAGAAAGACATGCACTCACATCTGACCTGGTAGGAACCCAATCCTACACCCTTGTCAGAATGGCCCCCAGTCCCAGACTGAGCTACCTGGTAACAGACCAAGTGCCTCCACTCTCCCGGAGAGTGGCAGTAGCCCTTACATCTGACCTACTCATCAAAATGGCCAGCACTCACATCTGACATGGGAGGAACCTAATCCTTTAGCCATGATAGAATGGCTCAGCCCTTATATCTGACCTACTCGTCAGAATGGCTCTTTCAGTCTTAGACTGAGCGTTCCTAGTAACTGACCAGGTACCTCCATTCCCAGAATGGCAGTCAACACTCATATCTGACATGGAAGGAACCAAATCCTCTCACCATGACAGAATGGCTCAGCCCTTACATCTGACCTGCTCATCAAAATGGTTATGAGACTCATAACTTTCCCTTGGAGGAAACCTCTATCTAGAGAACACCAAGCTTCTCCCTGAAGTACTCAAACTTCACCCTAGCCAATGGCTTCGTCAACACATCAACTATCTGTTCCTCCATCGCAACATACTGGAGCTTCACTACTCCCCTTTGCACCATATCCCTGATATAGTGATACTTGATCTCGATATGTTTCGACTTGTCATGGAACACTGGATTCTCTGACAACTTCACGCAACTCTGGTTATCACAATGTATACAAGTAGCATCCATCTGGAGATCAAATAAATCAGATAGTAGCTTCCGCAACCATACTGCCTCACAACTAGCTGAACAAGCTGCACCATACTCTACTTCAGCTGTCCTCAATGCCACACAAGATTGCTTCCTACTAAACCAGGAGATCACACCTGATCCCATACTGAAGCAACACCCTGAAGTGCTCTTCCTATCGATGGCACTGCCTGCCCAATCTGAATCAACATAACCCTCCAGGTTAATCTTCTGATTCGCATCATACTTGAGCCCATAATCAACTGTACCCCTCAGGTACCTCAGAATATGCTTTGTAACAATCAAGTGAACATTTCTCAGAATTGTCAAGAACTAGCTCAAGGTGTTCACAACAAAGCAAATGTTTGGTCTCGTGTTTGTTAGGTACATCAAGGACCCAATCATCTGACGATACATCATAGCATCAACCGACTCTGATGAAGCATTGATCAATAGCTTCAGGTTCGATGCCATAGGTGTGGCCATAGCCTTGCAGTCCGTCATCCCAAACCTCTTCAGGATCTCTATTGCATACTTCCCTTGTCGAAGGAAGATTCCATCTGCACTCTGCCACACCTCCATACCTAGAAAATAATGCTTCATACCCAAGTCCTTCATCTCGAACTCGGCAGCAAGATTTCTCTTTGTATCAGCAATCAACCCATCCATACCTGTCACAAATAGATCATCTACATATAGTAGAAGCATCACTGGGTTGCCATCTTCAACCTTGTAGTAAAGGTTGGAATCTGCTTTACTCTTGGTAAAGCCCAAACTGGATAGAAAGCTGTCAATTTTGTCGTACCATGTCCTGGGTGCATGTTTCAAATCGTACAGGGCTTTCTTCAATCTGCACATATGAGACTCCCTGTCATGTGTCTCAAAACCGAGTGGTTGTTCTACATACACTTCCTCTTCTACTACACCATTCAAGAAAGCAGTCTTGACATACATTTGGTGTATCTTCCATTTCATCATTGCAGCTAGAGAAAGTATTGATCTAATGGAAGTGTACCTGGTTACAGGTGCAAAGGTTTCTTCATAATCTATTCCTTCTTTCTGAGAGAAACCCTAAGCCACAAATCTTGCCTTATATTTTTCAATGCTACCGTCTGCAGCATGCTTGATCTTGTAGATCCATTTGGAAGTTACAACTGACTTCCCTTCTGGTCTTGGGACAACATCCCAAACATCATTCTTCATGATCAATTGATATTCTTCAATCATAGCATCCTTCCATTCTTTCCGTTCTGCCACTTCTTCATAACTGGAAGGTTCTTTATCAATGAAATCACATAGTAATGCTACATACCTGGAGTAGGATCTGGTCCTCTTTCTCTGTGATTCTCTTCTGGAGCCCCATATCTTTCCGCACCTTGGATAAGTTCTCGTACCCAAGCAAGTTTCCTTTTATGAGAATTCTTCTCTAGAGGTGGATCTACAGGTCTTTGTGGTTCTTTAAATTCTCGATCTTCTTCTTGAGCTTCTTCGTTAATGGTTGTATCATGAACTCTGGGTGCTTTTGCTTCTTCGGATTCTTCAGCAGGTTTCTTTCTAGATTTGTTGTAAGCTGTGTCTTCATCAAATGTTACATCCCTGCTAATGTCAATCTTCTTAAATCCTAGGAAGTATATTCTATAAGGCTTCGAGCTTTCAGAGTATCCCACAAATATACCCTTCTTTTCTGAAGGATCTAATTTAGTCCTCTTCTCCTTTGGAATGTGTATGTACACTCGACAGCCGAATATTCTGAGATGGCTGACTTATGGTTTCTTGCCGGAGAAGACTTCTTCAGGAATCTTGTTCTCGAGTACTCTATGTGGAGTACGGTTCTGTATATACACTGTTGTTCGAGCAGCTTCCGCCCAAAGATGCATAGGAAGGCCTTGATCATGAAGCATTACTCTTGTAGCTTCCATGATAGTTCTATTCTTCCTTTCTGCAATCCCATTCTGTTGTGGATTATAAGGGGTGGACAATTCCCTCTTAATCCCTGATTCTTTGCATAGCTCTAGTGAATTCTCCACCATTATCTGATCGAAAAGTCTTGATCTTCTTTTCAGTGTGATTCTCGATCAAGGCTTTGAATTCCTTGAACTTGCTAAATACTTCGTCTTTTTTCTTCATGAAGTAAACCCATGTCTTCCTAGAAAAATCATCAATAAAGGAAACATAATATGCATACCTGCTTAGTGAGTTTGATGACATAGGTCCGCATACATCAGAGTGGATGATTTCCAAGATTCAATTTTTCTTTGCTTTCGCTGCTTGGAAATGTCTTCTTTGTATTCTTTCCTTTCGCACATCCCTTGCAGACCCCATCATGTTTTGCTTGGATTTCTGGAAGACCTTCAACAGCTTTGCTTGCAATAGGTAGTGCTCTGTAATGCACATGTGCAAGCCTTCTATGCCAAAGTTCACTTGGCTCTACTGTGTCATGGACCAAGGCTTGTTCTGGATGACCCTTTGATTTGTACAATCCTCCTTCTTGTTCTCCAATCACCACCGCATCATCGATAGTCTTTCCTTTTGGCCACATGATGACTTGACCATCTATGAATGCAACCCGCATTCCTTTTGCATCTAATGCCAATATGGAGAGGAGGTTCTTCTTGAGTCCTGGCACAAACAATACTTCCTTCATTGTTAGAGACTTTCCATAGTCTAGTTTATAGGAAGATTCTCCACTACCTTTTATTGGATATTAGTAGTCATCTCCTAGCTTCACCTTGTGAGGTGATTCATGTTCTGACAGTCTCACAAAGGATTCCTTGAATCGTGTAATATGTTTGGAATCCCCGCTATCTATGAGCCTATCATTGCTTCCATGAGTAATGTTTCTTGTGAGAGCGGAAATCAAAACATATTCATCCTCGCTTGAAGAATCTTCACTTTCATATCTGGTTCTTTTCTTGGATGGTTCATCATCCTCTACAGCATGAGCATGATTTCTCCTTTTTGTTGCTCCTTTTTGTTAGTTTTTGTTTCTTAGGACAATTCTTTGCATAATGTCATGCTTCATCACATGTATAACATATGACTCTAGACAAATCTTTTCTAGTGTTATCTTTGTGATAGTGCTTACCTCTAGGGTGATGAGATCTTCTTTTGGTTGACTTGGAGTGTACCGTGAAAGCTTGATCTTCACTGCCCATATTTTCTTCTCGAGCTGCTATCCGAGCTTCTTCTTAAGAACACTCTTCCCATAGTCTACTGAACTTGACTAACTTCTTTCTAGCACAGATTCCTTGGATGAAAGAATCCCATGACCTAGGGATGCCATTCAAGGTAGTCATCACAATCTCTACATTTTCCACTTCTTCATCTACTGCTTCTAGTTGTTCCTTGATCTGAGAAACTCTTGTGAAGTAAGACTAGATTGTTTCTGCATTCTGAATCTTCACATTCTTCAATTGGTTTCTCAGAGTCATTTTCCAGTTTATGTTCTTCTCTTCAAACAATTTGGTTAGGGCATCAAACATAGCTTTAGGTGTCTTTAGGGAGGACACCTATGGTATGAGATGATCCTTGATAGAATCAGCAATGATTCTCTTTGCCATAACCAACTTCTTCTTATGCAAGGCATTAGCCTCATCTCCCTCTGGAACTGGAACCTCCTCATGGATGTAGGAGTCTAACTCATTCTCTTCCAGGACCAAGGAGATCCTATACTTCTAAGCTCGAAAGTTATCAGCTCCCTCAAGCTTTTCATCAAGCTTGGTATGATGAGACATCTTAACTGAGAACCTCAAATGGAAATACAAAAGATTTTAAATCTTACCAGTTCAAGATGTCGAATCTGAATTTTGAGCTGAGAGCTGGTTCAGGAGCAAATTAGGGTTTTACTTTTCCGGAGTTATGTCCAACCAAATGCTTTGAAATTGATCCCTAACTTCGATTTTGGGGAGGAGATCAATCCAAGCCTGGGCTCACTGAAAAATTCATCTTCTGTGAAAAGCCCTAATTTTCGGCAGCAGTGTCAGGTCCAAAACTGAAAAACCTCATAATTGGATTCTGCTTCGACAGAAAGATGCACCCTAAGGAGGAGAGTTATTCCACCTTACTTTTGCTGAAATCTGTGGAGAGAGATCCACAAAGTAGGAATCCCTAGTTCCCGCAGCTGCACTGTGTCTTCTTCTCAAGTTAGCTCTGATACCATGTTAGTTTTTCAACATTCAAGCTAGCATTATGTTAGTATCTTTAACTGAGAGAACAACAAGTACAGCAATCAAACACAAGAGACAATGAACACAGTGTTTTTCCTTGGGGAAACCATAAATGGAGAAAACCCCACAACTTCCTCAAAGATAGAATCAGCACAAAAGGTAAAACTACAAAACAATAAGATGCTCTCCCGACAGCAGTAACCTTCTTCTTGTCTAGCCCCAGTGTCTTCTCCTTCCTCAACTATGCGCTACACTTGAGTGTGTTTGTGATGTGTACTAAATAGAGAGTCCAGCTCTCTATTTATACTAATCCCGGCATGACTAAAACCCTACTAGGGCCGACCTCTCCTAGGAGAGTCTAATAACCCTAGTGCCCCGGAACTGCGGGGACTTTACCCTTAGACAATAGGAGGGTTACCCACAATGACTTGACATGACTTGTTTACATTATTGATTCTCCCGATCGGAACATCAGGGCATGACATAACATGATAACATCCCGGAATAAACATCGGGCTACAATAAATAAGAGATACAAGTGAATACATTCTGAAGTTACAATTACGTCAACACATTGAAGCCACTAAAATGAGGCCCTATTTAAACTTCATAAAGGATAAAGAAACAATGATCAATGTAGCAAGACAAAGTTGTGCAGTAGTGAAAGAAACCCCTGATAAAAGATCATCAAAGACAACACAAAATACCATCAATTTCCTTAATACTCTATCAAAAGAGGAATTGAAAACAACAGGGATCAGGGATGGAATCACAGTAATAACTTGGGCAATGAAGGTTATTGGAAAACATCACCATGTTAAGAGTGTCCAAGCAAAAGCAGATCAAATGTTACATCATGTTAAGAATTTTGAAGTCTTATTTACATAAATATTTCATAAAGAACTTCCCTCTTTTTGGGATGAAGAAGGAAAACTGATTCCTAGTCCGATTATCAAACTCTATTGGTTCAAGCTCGAATGGATCATAAAAAGTTTGAAGATATGACCCAATCCTTGACAGAGAAGGTTATAATCAATAAGCTTGCAATAGATTTTGAAATTTTGGTTCAATTCAAAATGATAGGTGCCAAGTTGTCTCATATTTCTTATGTAAATCATGTGGAGTTAAGAGTTTTGACTAAAGAAATGACCAATCTTGAGGTACCTTTTGGAAAACAGTGAAAGACAATTGAAAAGTTTGGGAGGATAAGTATAAATTGCATCAATGAAGACACTCATCGAAAATATTCGTAGCAAAGGATATGTTAAAGTCCACTTTAATGTGGAATTAAATGATTCCCTAATGTTTTGGATTATTTAGTTTTTAGTTATATCACAGATGCAATAGGGCAGTTACAAAATTTCTATTTTTATAAATAGGCAGTTAGGTATCAAATCAAGGATTTTTTATGTATAAAAACATGTTTTGCAATGTAATTGGGGTTGAAACCCATGGGAGTGAGATTCATTTCGTACTGAGCATTTTCAAGTTTAATAAAATTTTGCAAGTCCAAGCAAGAACTTTTCAAAACAAAGATTCTCATGTTGTTATTTTACAGTTTGTCTTTTTTTTTTCCTATGCATGTTATTCCTATTATTTACTTGCATAGTGTTATATTTCCATGCTTGAATGAGATTGTGTTGAATCAAAATTCATACTCATATGCTCTAGTTCATAGGGTTCAAGTATTCACAAACATATTTCCTGTAAAGTTAATATTGGATTCATCTTTATTTGGTGCCCATATTAATGGACTGTTCATCTTTCCTCTATTATCACTAGCAATCAAGAACTTGACTGTGAAAGAATAAGTATCCTACCTTCATGAAAAAAATTGTATTGCAAAATTCCTATTTCTCTTTAAAAACTCATGATTTTGACTCCATGCCCAATGAATGGTATCCTCTTATTTCATTCAATTGCATTATTGATTCAGTTTATGTAAAAATATCTCTAGTCATTGTATCTATTTGTTGAGAGAACCCTCTCTGGTACAAAAGAAGCCAACTTTCCTCCTAAATATTGGTTTGAAATGTTACCTTGGAACTATCATTCCACAACGAGAGGATGAATTCTGAGTGATAACATTAACATTTTTGTCTCTTGATATATTTGGTATATTGATTCAAGGGCCACCAAACATATGACTAATAAGTAAAAAAAAATTCCAAATTTGCTCCCTATGATTACGAGATCATTATTCTTGGTGGTGACTATTCATGAGGGACAAGAGGAAATACCTATGTGAGTTTCAAGATATTGCATAAAAAGAATTCAAAATGTCTTGTATGTTTGAAGTTTAAAAACCAACTTTTTTTATGTTAGTAAAAGTACTAATGAAAAATATACTATTGTTTTTTATAAGAAACAATCTTTGTTTAAAGATCATGACAACAACATCATGGCCAAAGAATTGTGATGTCAATATATGTATAGGTTTGATGGTATTCCCAAGCAACTACAAGCTTTTTTAACATGTTATATTTAAAGAATAAGTTATGGCAAAAAAGACATGGTCATCTTAATTATTTCTATTTGAAGTTGCCTCGCAAGCATAATTTGGTGAACGGATTGCCTAACATTGAAGAAGATAAAAGAGTCTGTGAAACATATTTGGCAAGGAAGCAACATTTTTTCAAGTTTGACAACAACAAAACCAAAACAACTTAGGTATTGGAATTAATTCACGGTGATGTTTATGGCCCAATAAGAACTTAATCTCTTAGAGGTGCTAAGCATTTTGTAACATTTATTGATGATTTATTCAAGAAAGATATGGATTTTTTTTAAGTTAAAATATGATGTTTTTGCAATATTTAAGCAAATTCAAGTTTGAAAATGAAAGTGGTCAACGAATTAAAGTGTTTAGAAGTGGTAAGAGGAGAGTATGAAACCAATGTCTTTCTTATTTTTGCTATCAAATGGTATTCAAAAACAAACACTAGCTGCCAAAACCCTACTAAATTAGCATAGTGGAGAGAAAAAATCGATCCATTATGGAGATGGCTAGGTGCATGCTGAAAGGGCTTCATCTTAATGATCATTTTTGAGTTGAAGCAATTCAAACAACATTGTTTTTTTTTAAATCGCAATCCAACAAAAGAAGTATGTGGTAAGACCCCTTATGAAGCTTGGTCAGGCCAAAAACCAAAAGTAACAAATGTCAAAATTTTGGGTTGTTTGGCCTATGCACATGTTCTAGATACAAATAGGTACATGCTGAAAGCTAAGAGTAGAAAATGCATATTTATTGGGTATAACACTTAACCAAATGCATACAAGTTATATAATCCAGTAAATAGAAAGATTGTTATAAGTTGAGATGTATTTTTTTATGAAAGACAACCTCCACATGTGAATACATTGAAATGGAAAGGTGAAGTATTGTAGGGTGACAATGAAAAGCTTGAATTCGAAACTCCAGTTATATATTGAAAACATAGAAAGGGGAAGGGAAAAGAAGAAGAAGAAAATCAAAAGTAGAGTCAAAATTTGAAAGACAAGATGACAATCAATCTCAAAAACATGGAAGTCAATCTCAGAAAAGGCCAAAAATGGTTTTATCGAACTCTTCAAAATGCAAATCCAAATGAGATGCAACAAAGGGGAAAGGAAAACAAGATCAAAATCTCCACAACAAATAAATATTGCTTTGATAAATAAAGTTGTGCATTCTTATGATCTAATTTGTTTCAATGAAACAAAACAAAACAAACAGATGCAATGTAAGTAGAAAATGATGCTTTAATGAAAAACAATACTTGAAAATTAATTGAATTACCTCCAAATAAAAAACCGATAGGTTGCAAGTCGGCATCTCTAACTGAGTTTAAGTCAAATGGAGTCTACTGATTAATGCAACACTAGATTAGTAGCAAAAAGAATATGCACAACAAGAATGTATAGACTATGAAAAAACATTTGTTTCCACTACAAAATTTATCACAAACAAAATGTTGTTAACACTTGCAACACAGTTTGGATGGAAAGTACACCACATGGATGTCAAAAGTGCATTCTTAAATGGATATTTGCAAAATCAAATGTATATGGAACAACCTAAAGGATTTGCGATTCAAGATGAAGAAAAATTGACATGTAAGTTAGTGAAATCTTTGTATGGACTAAAACAAACCCCTCAAACGCGGCAATTACAAAGATATGTAAGTTAGTGAAATCTTTGTAGATTTGCAATCATTTGATATGATTGACTTGGGGTAATTACATTATTGTTTGGGTATTAAACTTTGGCAACAACCAAACAAGATTTTCATCTCACATGCAAAATATGCTTTAGAATTGTTAAACAAGTTCAAAATGAAAATTGTAATCCCAACAAAACACCAATGGAGATAAACTAGAAGCTTTCAAAATATGATAATTTGAGGTGGTTAATGAATTGTTTTCTTGTCAACTTGGAGGAATATTGATCTATCTCACCATAGATAAACTAGACATAACTTTTGCAGTTAGTATGCTATCAAGATTTTTAAACTATTCTAAAGAGACACATTGGAACGCAGCAAAAAGAGTACTTAGGTATATCAAAGGTACCTTGCAATTTGGTATTGTACTTGAAAAGGCTAATAACTTCATGTTAAAAGGTTATCCAGATGTAAATTGGGCAAGTGATATATATGAAAAAAATCAACAAGTTGTGTGTTTACCCTTGGTAGTGATGTAATTCCATGGACCAATAGAAAACAAGCTTCAATAGTTCTTTCAGTAGCAAAAACAAAATACAAAACAACCGTTGGAGCAATATGTGTAACAATGTGGCTACATAGAATTCGATACCTTGAAATTTCCACAAATGTAGCCAACTTTACACTGTGTCAACCAAAGTGCCATCAAAATGACAAAGAATCCAATTTATCATTCAAAGACAAAACATGTCAAAATTCAACATAATTATATCAAAAAACAACTGCAAAACAAAAATCAAATATCTAAAAACAACTGCAAAACAAAAATCAAACTTATTTATTACAGGTCCCAAGGTCAAGTAGCAAATATTTTCACCAAAACACTAAACATCAAAAAAATTGAAAATTTTCCACAGATTTTAGGAGTTTTGGAAAATGACAAATGACATAAACATTAATAGGGAATGTTAAATATCATAATATTTATGTAATGTTAATTTATGTAAATTATACCAAATGACAAATGACATAAACATTAATAAGGAATGTTAAATATCATAACATCATAAAGTAATTTAAATTATACCAAAGAATTGATACTTTTATTAATGTATTAATTAAGTTAAGTAAATTAGTTATGCAATTTTTTTAATAAAAAATTACTATATATATATATATATATAAACACTTTTTTTATATAACTTATGAACATTATTCTTTTTTTATATAACTTATGAACATTATTCACTTTTTTTATATATAAATTGTGAACATTATTGATTATACATCTCTCATTCATTCTCTCAAGTCTCTTGCTTATTTTTCCATAGCATAGTCTAACCATATAAAATGACAAATGACATGAACATTGATAGAAAATGTTAAATATCATAATATTTATGCAATGTTAATTTATGTAAATTATACCAAATGACAAATGACATAAACATTAATAAGGGATGTTAAATATCATAATATCATAAAGTATTTTAAATTATACCAAAGAATTGATACTTTTGTTAATGTAGTAATTATGTTAAGTAAATTAGTTATGCAATTTTTTTATAAAAAAATTACTAAATATATATACAACACTTCTTTTTTATATAATTTGTGAACGTTATTCACTTCTTTTACATAACTTATGAACATTATTGATAATACATCTCTCATTCATTCTCTCAAGTCTCCTGCATATTTCTCCGTATTTCTCCGTAGCATAGTCTAACCATAGGTGTTTCGTGATGAAAGTCTCCTGCATATTTCTCCGTAACATAGTCTAACCATAGGTGTTTTGTGATGAAAGTGCTTTTGAAATTATTGAATTTTTGAAAATATTGAATTTATTACCAGCTATATGGTTTGCATGTAGCTGATTGTAATAAACAGTTCCTATTTATTATGATATTGCTTATATATGATGTTACAATATATATAAGCAGATAATAAGATCAGTAAACATTTCGTGTTATTATTTAATATTTACATAACTATTTAGAATTTCACATTAAATTGAGCTCGTGCAAATTCTATGGAAGATTATATACAGGTGGATGAATATGTTATACCAACAATAACCTCAGACTAAAGTTTTTCAGTTACCAAGACTGTAAATGCCAGCCTCCATGAACTACAAAATATAATTTTGGCAGATGAATAGGATCAGGCAGTTTGTCTCATCTATCAGGGTCTTAAAGCAAAAGAGAGGATGGATCTCAAATAAGAACCCAAATTAATATACACTCAGTGCAGCCCGTCCACTCTTATTCTGATTCGATGCAAAGAATATTTCATTTCAATCTGATGCAAAGAATTACTGATAAGATGGATGCAAGAATATACCTGAAACAAAGAAATATCGGTGTCAATGTGGAAGTATATAAAATATGGTCGTACCACCCATTCCTTTCACAAAAACCAAAATGCTTAACTCGATGGAAAAGCCTAAATAATGGAGATTAATTGTGTCAAATGGATGTAGCTTGGGTGGTTGGGAGGAATGATGTTACCCTCGCCACCCAGGTTCTACTCTTGCAAGTGACATGATGCTCTTGTGGAGCCCTTTGTAATAAATGTTGTGAATGATGAGTTGACCATACCTTGATTTAGTTTGAATATCAGGTATTGGAATTTTCCGTGGAGTAGCCCTCTAACAAATGGTGAACCACATTTAAAAAAAAAATGGAGATTAATTGCAAAAATCTTAATATAGCACTAACGGCCTGAATGGTTGGTCAATAAAGAGGTGGTGATATTCCCCCCACCAGCATTCCCCCAAGAGTGTGGTATGTTTCATCCCGTCAAATAGCAGAGCCATTGTGACCATTGCCAGGCCAAGTGTGGCATTAGCCAGTATGACACAGCATCCCATCTTTTGATAGGTGGTGGATGCTCAACTCTAAGTTTAGGTAAGCATCTTGTGATACTTAACAAACATGGCCTTTTCTACAGTTCTGAACCCTTAAAAGAGACTTACATTATTCACAACTAAATCAAAACTTGTATTTATCAAAGTAAGGAAAATGATATTACCATTCGTCGGAACTCAATCAACACAAAAACTGAATCTCAACTGCATTTGGTCATTCCTTGAACAAGAGGAATCCAATCCCGTTTTAGGGTGGGCACAGATCAGCCATACACAAGACACTAAAGCACTTGTTACGCTGTGATTGTTGAAGACTATTCTGAATCTGACTCGGTTTATTTTTTGTTGAGTTTTCCATTTCTTTGATAAATTTCCTCAAATGCTGGAAGTACTCAGGGTAAAGTTCTAGGTTGCAGTGTCCACCTCCATTGACCCACAAAGGTTCATACGGTTCTGTAGATAGCTTGTATAGATCCTTTCCATGGGACATATCGACGATTTCATCTTCTGTTCCCTGGTGAGAAGACTAATACATTATCAAACACCTCATAAAATTCAGAAACTAATATTGTAAGAACTGTTCCCCAAACATACTGCAAAACAAATACAGATGGATACATTATACAAAATAGATTAATAAAAATTAAAAGACACTGAAATAAGTGCACATGCCAATCACATATCATGATGCAAAGTTTTCAATTTTTAACAGAAAATGTCAGTTTCAAAACTGTAGCATGCATCAACAAAGAGTGATACTGCACAAGCTTTGCAGATTCCCAAACTTGATAAATGATTAACCATTCTGTAAATAATGTTCCTGACAATTATTAATGTTAAGTTCCAACATGCAGAGTTGATTATGAACTTCATTTCATTGCCTGTTGTAAAACACAATAGTTTTAAAAAACTGTGCAACTAATTTTGCCAAACAAAATACCACTAAAGATGGCACTGTCTTAGACCTTCCGTTGACAAAATTATGCCTTCTGCTCCTTTAAAAATATACATTTGCATAAGTGAATTTGCAAGAGAAAAGTTAGTATGCATAGTAGATGCAATGAAGTTCATACAATTCTCAACTTCCTAACCGTAAAAACATGTACACAGAATACCCAACTTTTCTGACTCTAGCACAATAGTTAAAAGTAAAACCAAGTTACTAGACATATATCGACTTAGAAATTTGCATTTTTCCAGCTATTCCCCAGAACTTCATGTCACAAAAACAAATGCCATGTCTTATAACAAAAATAGAAAGGAATATCTAGAAAATAAAAACCATCCTGAAACACTTTCACCATCCAGCATAAAACCTGTGTCTATAGTTCTTAGGCGTGAATAAAATCTATTACTGCATTTCTGTATATATGTAAGTTATCAATGACAACAATCCAAACTGGCAAAGTTAAAGGACAATCCACAACCCAATAACAAATTGAGCATTTTGAGAAGAATAAAGTTCAAACTATTTAAACCACAAACCATGCAAAAGAAAAATTGCAAAGTGTTGTTTACCTGTGGAAAATTTCAAGCACATGTTGTCAATAACCCAGTGGGCCAGTTTATACAAAAACCCAAAGACCATCACAAATCCTCTCTAGGGGTCTGAAAGTTATACATAACACCCAATTAAAATTGTTATCATAAATGGATTCATTTTCATCTATTTCTCTCAATGGAGCACAGTGCAAGCATTGCAAAAATTTGTTATTCATAGTTGCATTTTCCTTATTCTTTGTAATTTGACAGGAGGTAGTCCATACTATGCCCTTAAATATCTACTCCAAGTTCTATCCTTTAATGATTCTCAAACACCCATGATGTTGAATTTTCTCAAACCATGGTAAACATATTCAGCAATCTAAAAGAGCTCCTACAGGAAACTAAACAACGAAAAACATAAGGCTAATCAAAACTGCACTCTGCAATTAATGCTCGAAACTATGAACACATACTGTAGAAAATATATAACAGAAACACATCAAATTGATTGTCAAAACCTGTTATTGCTTTTCATTACTTCTGAAAATGAAAATCTGCTACAGGAGAACTGTTGAACTGAACAGTGAAAACTGAATAAACAAAAAGCATAAATGTCCCTGCTTTATCTTTTATAGATTGAAAGAAGAGTGGGTACAATGAATTTGGACACATGCACAATAGTACCTCAACTGGAGATGATCTGAGGCATGCAAGCATGCATCCTGCTTGAGATCTATGCCTTAACTACTAGGCTGCATGTGCTTCACTAAACTGAGCTAGGCTGCATGCGTCTTACCTTAGCAAACTTAAATTAGAAACTTAATGCATGCAAATTCTGACTAAAACAAAACCAGAAATATAACTGAACTGCTAAATATAAAAGGCATCTAAACTCGAATTAAACTGATGGTGCATGCATAATTTGTCTATCCTAATCGGATGGTGCATGCATAATTTGTCTATCCTAATCTCCTTCATAAATGCTCCTCTACCCTCATTACTGCTGTACGGTGCTCCTCTACCCTCATTACTGCTGTACGGGTTGCCTTGCTGTGGTCCATACCAGCACACCTGTCACACATGCTTTCTCTATATGCACCCAAGCCTCCTCTGCTAGCTGCTAACATTAATTACACTCTGCCATACACTTTCTAAGGTACTAAACATCCAACATTCTCTGTTACTAAGGAAAGTGTTCTCAATCAAACACAAAAATACTCTCTCTATATCTGGAGCCTCCCCTTTGTTAAGGGCTTGGTCAAATAGTTGACCACCAAAAAACCTAAAAATACATGAATAAGGATCAATACTTCCTTCTATACTCTGAAATCCCTTCAAAATCTTCAAGGTGAAAAACTTATGTACAAGGAACACTGCATCAATGACCTGCCAACCTTTCATTGTCCTTCGCCATCTTCACTGATCAAAATCTTCTCACACCACATCATGAACTGTTCTGGATTTCCTGCAATAATGAACTCATCTATATACGCCCTATTACAGCTCAAACTAGCAGCCCTTTGCAAATCAAGGCAATGAATACTGCTAGTGAAGGTAAGCTCGAGAGAGAGTTAAACCCAATGTCACCACAGTTTAACCTCTCAATGCTTGACATAACTCCAAAACCCAAGAGGAGACCCTATACAGTGAAAGATACCTGCAATCAGCAACAAGACACAAATACTTCCACGAAACCTTTAAAGCTATGATCAGTGCCTTGTCGGAGTCAAACAGTATCAAATATAGACACTATAAATGGAGTAATTCACTTTATTAAACAAAATCACACCTTTTGAGGCAACTTCACGCTTCCTAAGGCATGTCACACTTCCCAAGAAACTCACTCCAAAAAGTGTGCCCTCAAGGGAAAGAGAACAACTTGGCTAGGACAAAGTTAGAGGGTAAGACAAAAATACAAAACACCCTCCAATTCACAATTTACAAGGGTTTCACAGAGCCCAATGCACTTCCCCAAATGAAGACACCCTCTAGGGTTTCTGGCTAAACTTCTACAGAAAAATTTTAGGGTGGACCAAAAATACCAAATCATGTTTAGTTCACCAATTACAAGGTATTCACATATCCCAATGCACTTCCTCAAAAGAGGACGTTCTCTAGGGTTTGTGGCTAAAACCCTAGGGCGAATATTTAGGGCGGACTAGAAAAACAAGTTCACTTCTACTTTTGGATTTTTTGAACTTATTTAGATTTTTAAGGCTTTATCCAGCTATAAAATACTTTTGTGCATAAAATAAAATAAACAAAACGTAAAATATAATGAAAAGAAGATAGTTGAAGGATAGGGCATTAGATTCTGGTCTCCAACCCAAGGGCTATGAGAGATAGAGGCTAACGTCCCTCCTCTTAAGATGGTTTCCACTAGTTGCAACTAGGGAAAAGCTAGCAACCATCTAGGGTTAAGTAGAAAAACCCCAGTTAAGGAAAACAGAGAATTCCAAGGCCCAATAGAACCGTGGAGAGATCCTTGATAGGAAAGGTCTCCTCATGCAAATAGACAAAATGCTAGCTAACAAACCCTACCTTAGTCCAAAGCACTTCAAGAATTATGTTAAAACTAGGGTTAGTAGATAAAGTGACCAACATTAATCAAGAAATGAGCAAGGAGATGCACCTTAGGTCACCCTTGAGCAAGAGTTATCAAAACTATTCTTAGCATCCACTTAGCATGTGACAATCAAACCCTAGAAATTCTTTCATTCACCATTCATGCAAGAGAAAAAGACAACCATAGAGAAGTGTGCCTAGGTTCAAATTCTCTCATAAACCAAGACAAAGATAAAAGAATACATAATTCGAACCCTTGTCCATAATTTACATTGAGGTGAGGTTGTCTAATTTATATGAGACAACCCTCAACCTTTTATAAAATTGATCCTACAAGTTAATGAAAAAATATAAAATTTTAGGTTAGTGCACCCACAAACTTGTCTAAAAACACACAATAACAAAAAATAACCATAGTTGAAAAAAACAACATTGGCATAGATTCGATGAGGGTCCAAAAAACATATTATCAGCAACATCAACGAAAAAAATCGGCAAAAATCGGCAAACCACAATAAGCATTAAAAAATGCAAAATTTGTACTTTAATAGGGTCAAATTTTACTTACCGATTTTTCCCCTATTTGCTGATTTTTCCTAATTGATTTTTGCCAATATTCGATATTTTTTAAATCACAATTTTTTCGGGCCAAATAATCAGCAGCTAGAAAAAATCACAATTTTCGCCGATTTTTCCACTATGAAAATAACAATAAAAATGTGAAATTAGGATCCACCAAGTGCAAGGTGAACCAAAAGGAGGGCATCATGCCCCAACTAATCCCAAGAGATGCTTGTCCCTCAATGCCCTCCCTTTTTAACAATGTAGGCTTCTTCTTTAAGGAATGACATCATTGATCTAGAGACCAGGAGGAGAGGTTTTCTATCAAAACAATAGGTCCAAGTGGGCAAAATAAGGTGTGCTAAACTGAGCATGACAACCCCTACATGTGATATCACCTTTACAAAACAAAATGAGTATGGTCATGTGTCTTAATGGGTCCACTCCAAGAAGCACCAAACACCAACGCAGGGCTCAAATGGCCTGACAAGGGGCAGTCAGCAATGCCACTGAGACAGCACTTATTGGAATGAAAACCAAGAGGACCTTCCATAACCTGATCAAGGGTATTTAGCCCCAAAACCAACACTCAATATAGTATAGCCCGAAAAACTCAACGTTTACAATTAAAAAATGAATCCCCTCGCTCCGGTATGTCTAGAAAGGCATCATCAAGCATTCTAAGGTGTAACATGCCCAAAGGGGTTGGATCCATCGATGAGAAAAAAGTTTTCACTAGTGACAAAGAGTTAAATCCCATGAGGGTGTCTAGCCTTTGAGAGTCACTCAGAGGTAGTGGTTGAACATGCGATGCCTGAATTGCACTACTCACACACATATATGTGGATCAAATCCTGCTCTCTTGTCATCCTTAAGACCGAACACTAACCGTTATAGCTACAATCAAAATTTAACAAAACCAAAAGGAAACATGTACTCTTATGCACAAATTAGTGTGGAAGTGGACCTCGAGAAGGGTCTTCTAGAGGCATTACAAATAGATATGGATGGATGGAGTAGTAAACAAGTCCTAGATTATGAGCAACTTCCTTTCAAGTGTAAGTGTAACGTTTGCCATGTTTATGGGCATTTTGCCAAAAACTGTCCAAAAAATCAAGAGGAACAACCAACTTCAAAGCAACCATCAAATAAAGATGAGGAGTTCAAGTCAACACCTAGTCCAAGAAGAAACTCTCATCGTAAGGGGCCTAAACAATCAAAGTCATCTTAAAAGGATCCCTCTAATACATGCAACAATAAATTTGAAATTCTTGGAAATCTAGAAGATCCAAAGAAGGATGAAACGCACCAAAGTTGGAAAAGTTCAACTTGAAGATGACATGGATCCATGCAAGTCCCAAGTGGACCCAAAGGTCAATTGCCTATTTAGAGAATCTTATAACTCCCTCTACACCTTTTTCCAATATCCAAACTGATGATGGCTAGAAGTATACACAAGAGAGGCACTCAAGATCAAAACTCATATTCTTCGCCCCCCCTTTCAACTGAGCACTACTCAGAGTATTACATCTCTATTACTATTGCTCCTAAATGATAGCGGCATCAAGAGGCAAGCAAAGTGCAACACCGTTCTAGACCCCAAATCAATTAGACCTCAAGAAGCAGGCCAACCCCCAATAGTGAGACCCATGTGGAGTTGTTATATGAGTTTTCAAGACAATTCACACCAAATCAATCAGCATGTTAACAAAAGATTTTACCTTCTAAATCTGAGTGAATTTGTAGTTCCTGATTCATGGATATCATTCAAGGTGAGCTCATGGTCATAGACTTAACCATTTGGCATCAACGGTTCATGATTACATTACAAGGTGGATTGGTTAGTCGATACACTGATGTAGCATCAACGGTTCATTGAGTGCCTTTCAGACTAATCAGATGGTCACATATCTTTATTATTTAGGGATAGGTGGTTGGAGAGGGTTCCGATAGGTTATTTTTACACAAGTACAGGCATAGGATACATCTAAGATACATGTGGAAGGTGATACTATGGCAACAAGTACCCCATACTTACAAATTTAGTGTATTATTCCAAGTATGGGAGCTTGAAGACCCCCACAAGGTGTGATCAAGATGAATCACAATGTCATATTTTACATGATCTGATCATATTTTGGGACACCCTTTGGGAAGATAATGTTAAAGTTAGGGTTTTTTAAACAAAAATTTAAAAATTGTACTTTCATGCAAGTTTAAACTATAAAAAAATAAGATTGAAATAAAATCAAAATTTATTGGACAGTAGAAACAAAAAAATATACTAATCAACAAGAACAAAACAGATCTGATGACTTACTTGAGTGAATGAACCTTCCTTATACTCATAAATAACTTTCAGATCAGATCTTGCCTCTCAGAGGCAAGTCAGTAAAATGTAACAAATCATTTACCCTTACCTGAGGATATGCACATACTTGAGAGGGAGAGAGAGAGAAACAAAGTGCTGAAGAATAGGGTTAGACAGGTACATTAGAAGGTACAACATCTATCAAAGGGTACAGTACATCCAAGATCAACCCCAAGATAATAACCAAAACAGTCAACAAGTGCCCAACAGTGAATGGTAGCCATAAAAACCCCACAACAATGGATGGTGTCTTTCTAGCAATCATAAAGAAAGCTACAAAAATGGATGGTAGCCACAAGGAAGGCTATAGCAATGGATGAAAGCCACAAGGAAGCAAATGGCATCCTCAAAACAGTCCACACAGGCAACGACACCCTCAACTAGTCCAAAACTAGTCCATGACAATCACAGGAGGCAAGCGGCACACACAAAACAGTCCACTCAAGCAGCATCAAACTCAAACAGACTTCAAGAAGCAGCGACTACCATAGGAAGTCAACGTAGGTCTAAAACAGACCTTTGCCAGCAAACGACAACCTTACAAAAGGCCT
This sequence comes from Pseudotsuga menziesii, assembly GCA_001517045.1. NCBI lineage: Eukaryota > Viridiplantae > Streptophyta > Pinopsida > Pinales > Pinaceae > Pseudotsuga > Pseudotsuga menziesii. The sequence continues at coordinate 91,191 of LPNX010120138.1, forward strand.
CAACACACAACAGTTGCCCCCAAAAAAAATACCACAGCCCCAAAAAGACCCTAGACACCAAGCAATAGCCTCACTAAATTATCATAGCCTTCAAACATACTATAGAGTCTTAGACACAAAACGATAGCCTCAAACCAAACCTTAAGAGCATATAGAATCCATTGGAAGTAACAGTTTACACGTGAGGAAGGACAGAGGAGTAAACAGCTTGTAGAAGGTTCAACGCTGAGAAGAAGAGCCCAATATAAGTAAATGCCTAAGCAAGAAAGAAGTCTGAACCCCTTGACGACACTTTCAACCAATAGTGTTGAAAATCCTATATCAGAGAAAAAAATCAAAGTTGAGATACCTCTTCAAGATATGTTCATAATGTAAGGCTAAGCTTGAATTTATAAGATCTTAATGACCCCTAGAAGGTTCCACCTTCTATTTGGGCATTGACTTTAGGGTTACTCAAACAAGGTCAAGACGTCCTACCAATTAGGAAGGTTACCATATATAAAAATAAATTAATGTTAAGACGTCTTAGGAAAGGGTAACAAGGACAAGACAAAGGGTTAAGTTACCACACTCAAAAAAGGGGCTCTAGCACATAGGACCAACAAGGGAGGGGTCACACAAGGCTAACCACAAGTCAACAAGAAGTGTAACAACAAGGTGGGGAAAACAACCCTTCTAACCACAAGTCAACAAGAAGAGGGCTAATTACAAGGAAGGGAAAACAACGTTTTTAGCTCTCTCTCTCTCTCAATGTATGTGGTCCACAAGTGTTCCCTACAATAACTAGAAGTCCATCGTCACCATATAAGGAAGCTTCACACTAGATGATGTGATTCTCTGGTCCTCCTGATTTCTCCTAGGGTCAAGTGCTAGTGACTCCATCAAGGGTTGGCTAGTCCCTTGATGAAACAACCTAGCTCAACCATCTCAAAGACCTGGGAGAGCAGGGCATCACACGTCATCATCTTGGTTAACTGACCAAGATCCTCCATTCTCAAAGAATGGCTCTCAGCCCTAGGCTAAGCTTCAGTCCCAGACTTAATTATGTTGATCAACCCCCTAGTCCCTGACCAGGTCCTCCATTCTCCCAGAGAATGGTTACCAAACCCAGGCTGAACTTCAGTCCCAAACTGAATGTTGATCAACTCCTTGATCCCTGACCAGGTAGCCTAGGGATCAGCTAGGGATCGTAGATAATTTTTAGGGGCTTATCTAACTTGGTCCCATACCAAGTACCCTAGATAACTACTAGGGATATGCACAACTTAGTCCCATACCAAGAATCTCTTTGGTGTAACTGACCAAGAGGCCCTAGTGATTAGCTAGGGGCTTTTGCCATGGCTCTGTATTGCTTAGTCACATACCAAGATCCCTAGATAACTAGTAGGGGATTACACTGCTTGGTTAACTGACAAGGAACCCTAGTTAACTGACTAGGGTACCATCCTCCCATAGAATGGCTCTCACGGCTACATTACCTTTAACAAATAAGTACGGGGTTCAATTCTTAGGAAAATGTGGGGAGTTGTTATCTTTAGCAATTTCTATTTTTAGGAATTATGGAGACTAGTTTGATCGACCATATGATTTCATATTTGAGGAGCTAGTTGAATGATTTTCCTATCTTGTGAGTTTCATCAGTTTCTGACAATAATGTACTTTTAGCTAGTGACTGGATACATGAGAACCCAATATGGTGAACAACATCAATGGCAAATGTTATGCCACACACTTTGAATTCTCAGGCACCAATTACATTTTGGCATGGTCTATATTTAACTCTGCAAGCCCACATGGAGACATGGGCTATTTTTGGGCAGTGTTTTAAGCACTAGAGGATTTGCATAAGACATAGAATGGTGTACAAATTCCTTGATGAGCCTTCATTTACCTTGAACTTGACATTTGACTATGTGGTGGAGTAACCTAGAAGCCACATACCCTTTTAGAAAGTTCCCTTGTGTCATTTTGAGATGATTTTCCTTGCCATTTCAGATTTGGAGATAAGATAGGTTAACATAAGTCTATGCACCTTGCTTAGAGATCGAGTTTCCTATTTTTTTCCTTATCCATTCCTAAAAATATCCTTATTCACTTTCCTATTTCCATCCCGTATCCATTCCTAAAAACAAGATTATCCACTTTTCTATTTTCATGCCTTGTCTATTCCTAAAAATAAACCTATACACTTGACTATTTCAAAAGCCTAAAATTATGGTTCTAAATAAATCCTCACTTATACCATAATTTAAGCCTTAATTCTAGGGAATTCTTTCCTAAAATGCGTAGGGTCTATTTTATGTATGAAAATAAGTAACTAGCCCTATGCAAGTGTACTTTCTCTTGTAGATGGTTATTATGGAAGAAGTGGGATATTTTCAAGGGCATTTTCTTCATAGACGTGCTATCTTCACTCAAAAAGGGTGTTATATGAGATGATTATTCTTATCATTTTTCTCCCACATTCTTTTTTCATTCTTTCCTCTATATATATGAAGAAAAGAGAAGGATGACTTTCTTTGGTTCAATTCGTATTGTTGAGCTATTGAGCTAGTGTTGTTCCCCTTTTCCTTGCTTCTTCCCAAATAGATTGCGATTGGTTTCTAGTGTGGAGTTCCTGTAGTGGAGAGTTGGTTTTGCTAGGTCATGGCTAGTACTGTCCAATGCAACAAAGTTGCTTTGTACCTTGGAGTGTTGTCCAAACCTATCCGAACTATGGTCATCCTACAAAATTTGATAATAAAGACATAATTTTCCTTGACAACTATTACAGGGCTTTCATATATGAAACTTCTATTGTCTTAGGCTTTCAAATGTTACAGATATTGACCTTGACAAGGCTTGAGTGAATAGGCCTGAGACTATCTTCCGCCCAATTCATTCCTTTTCTATCTCTCTTTCTTTTGACTCCAATAAAAGGCATAGGTTTACTAGTTTAACTCTTGATTTCTCATATAAAAGTAAACTATCATATTGACAGTGAAAATCATGCTTCTTAGGCATTCTGGGCGTGTATTTATAATTAGGCATTTGTACATCGCACTAATTCATTTTTTTGTTAAATTACAGCAAGATTAGCTTGCTGTAATTTTATTTTTAGTGCAGAAATAGAGAAAAAATTAAGCATTTATCAGTCTATAATTGCATTGAGTTGTGTGCCCAACACTTGGATAAAGTTTTGCATCATTTTTTGTGCAGTTTTTCAACTAATAGATCAATTTTGTTTCTTGCTTTTTCATATTTACTAACAGAGTTATTCAGATTAAAAACTTTTCTTTCAATTTAAGTGTTACTGATCGTTTGGTTGATTGTTAGCTGATTCCTAAAGTCACTAGGGATTCCCCCCGGTGGTTACCCAGCACTAACCCAAAGTGCAGAGAAAGAACATGTGGTGTGTCAGTGACAGTGTACTATTTCAAGTTACTTTGGAACCTAGACAGTTCATGTGATAACATTTTGGCATCGTTGCCGGGGAGCAAGCTAGGCTTCTTCATACTTTAACATTGGTGAGTATTTTGTTTAATTGTAAATTTTATGCTTACCTAGCAACTCCATTGGATGGAGGTACAGTCTGATGTATAAATTTGGAAGTCAAACCTGGATGGCTGAGGTCTACTTTCGCTTCCATAGATGGGTGGAAAAAGGTTTATAATCGTTCTAAAAGTTGTAGTATTGGTAGCAGCATCATCTTCAAGTGTAAGTCCCGATCCAAGTATCCTGTGGCGGTAGCATTGAGAAGCCTATTTTGTGGAGAACTTCCTGCAATAACAATGAAAATGCACGATATAACAGAAATAATGAAGCACAGAAGAGATTTTATTAATCGCAAGCCACTTCGAGGGGGCAACCTCCTTTGAGCAAGCTCAATACAAAATAACTCTTCGATGCCTTCATTGGACTCAACACTCACTTATATACTAAGTCTAATCTAAACAACTATTACTCCCTATGAATGTGGGATAATACAACATACTAACAGGACGGCTTATAAAGCATATGCGTCCAACAAAATATACTAACGAAATAAAGAGAAGGGTTGAGACGAGTTCTTAACATCCCCTTCCTCTTAGAAAAGCTTTGTCTTCAAAGCTTGAGATATGGAAACTGTTGCTGAATCTGAAGGAGTGGTTCCCATGTGGCATCCTCTGGTTGCATGTCGTGCCACCAAATGAAGACCTCTGTGATGGACCGAGAGTGAAGCTGACAAGTGCGCTAATTGAGGATGTCCTCCGGTTCCAAAATGATGGATCCTTCACTATCCAGTTCTGGTAAAACAATTTGTGCTCTGATGTTGGTGCCAATCACTTTCTTAAGACAAGAGACATGAAATACTGGGTGAATGCGAGAAGAAGGAAGAAGTTCCAATTTAGAAGCAACGGACCCAATCTTCTGAAGAACCTTATATGGCCCATATAACTTTGGAGCGAGCTTTTGATGCCCTTTGAGTTTCAAGGAGGATTGCTTGTAAAGATGCAGACGAAGAAAAACCATATCACCAAATTGAAAAGTGCGCTCAGAACGGTGCTGATTGGATTGTTGTTTGATGCAGTTTCTTGCCATGTGAAGATTGCCCTACAGAATGTGAAGAATCTAATCTCGGTTTCAAAAAACCATGTCAACTTCCTGAACTGGTGAACTGTTGGGGGTGTATGGAAGGATTATTGGAGGTGCCTGGCCATAAACGGCTTCATATGGAGTCATTTTAGATGCACTATGGTAGAAAGTATTGTACCACCATTCAGCGAGAGGAAGCCACTTTGCCCACCGATGTTGTTGTTCAAAGGTGAAGCAACGAAGATAAGTTTCCAAACATTTGTTGATGACTTATGTCTAACCATCTGTTTGTGGGTGATAAAATAAACTCATATTCAGTTTGGTGCCAGTGAGGCAAAATAGTTCAAGCCAAGAATGACTTGTGAAAGTTGTGTTGCGATCTAAGACAATGGAAGAAGGGATTCCAGGAAGACGGAATATCAGCTCCATGAAAATTTGTGCAATTGAGGAGGCAGTATATGAATGGATGAGAGCACAAAAATGATTGTATTTGGAGAGTCTATCAAACACAACCAAATTTACGGTCTTCCCTCTAGATTTAGGGGGGGCCTTCAATGAAATCCATTGAAATATCTATCCAAATCCTTGTAGGGATGGCCAAAGGTTCGAGCAATCCGGGAAGGAATGTAGTTTCACCCTTGTGGCATTGACAAGTAGCACATTCGGCAACCATCTGTTGAATTTCTCGTTTCATTCTCTTCCAAAAGAAGTTATGTCGTGTCTGCTCATACGTTTTGAGGAACCCATAGTGCCCAGCTGATGGAGAAGCATGGAGCTCATAGAAGACCACATGTTTAAGATCTGTGCTATGGGGAAGCACCAGATGATCCCTATCTCTCAAAGAAGAACCATACCAAGAGTAATGCGGTACAACAAAAGGGTTACTGGCCAACTATTGGATGTTTTCAGATTATGAAGAGTTGTTGACATAGCCTTGTTGAATAGAGTGTAACCAATTTGGAATAGGCATAGAAATAGATGAAAGAGAAACATGGTCATCAAATGTGTGGGAAAGAGCATCTGCCACAAGATTGTCCTTAGCCTTCCTGTAAGTGATCTCATAGTCATAACCCATGAGGTTGCTAACCCATTTCTGTTGTGATGGGAATGAAACCCGTTGTTCCAGGAAATATTTCAGACTTTGGTGATCAGTCTTGATGCAAACAGGATTCCCTAAGAGGTATGGCCACCACTTCTGTACTGCGTGCAAAATAGCCATCATTTCCTTCTCAAATGTAGAGGTGGCTAAATTCTTACCAAAAAGGGATTTGTCGGTGAACGCAATGGGATGTTCATCTTGAAGAAGGACAGCACCAAGTCCATTGTCGCGAGCATCACTCTCAAGAGTGAAGGGCTTGAAAAAATCAGGCATCTGAAGGGTGCATCGGAATGAAATATCCAAGGGAGTGGTTGATACTGTTGAAGGTTGCATCTGAATGAAATGGAGTTGAGCGATAACACCATGTGAATTCTTCTTAAGGAGCTTTTCTATGCGATGTGAACTGATGATGTTGAGAGACTGTTGAGACTCGGAAATGTCGTATTTTCATCCACTTTATCTTCCGCTATTCCTCACATTTCATCGTCCCATTAACCTTTTATCATACCATTTCCATACATATATGTGGGTTTCACCTTATTATTTCCACTTTATTTATTTTAGTATTATAAGTGAATTTATGATTAAATATTAGAAAATTAACATGTTTTTCACTAATATCTCAAAGTATGGATGAGCTTTGTAATGTGTAGGAATATGTGAAGGATTAATCCAAAGAAAAGACTTTACGTATATCTCCTCCACCATTTCAAGGAGATAGTTATGCAAAGAATATTCCAAGGAGAAGATCATGGAGATTTGGTTGAGAGGCATGTGGAGAATTTGTGAGAGATATGTCGAGGATTTGAAGGGATCATATCTTGTAATAATAGGAAAGTAGTTGAGTGGTTGAGTGAATACTGGATCTCTCATTATGAGATGGTTATCTTCTTCTCAAAGAAGTTCATGTATAAAAGAGAGTGCTCTCTCTTCATTTGCTATCCTAGATTATCTTAGAATATCTTAGATCTTAGATTATCTTCGAGAATAGTAGATTATAGAAGTTAGTCTTGACTTTGTAATATGGAAAAGGGAATTCTTAGATTTTGTTCATAATATTGGTTTTGATGCTTTCATGATTTGTCATTGATTCTTGTGATGTAAATTAAGATTTCTTGATTGTTAATGTGAGCTCACATGTGTTGTATTGTTTCTCTTCATATGTTGTCTTTCTTTTATGCAATTCACTTTCAACCGTGTGTTTCATCTTCCTGCATTAGATTAGCAATTGTGTGTTTCAGCTTAAGGGGGGTTAGATTAGATTAGTCTTAGTTTCATGGGGGGTTAGATTAGCTTAATTTCGCTTCAGTCCTGCATATACTTTGCATGTGCTTCGTAAGCCTACGAACCTCAGACTGACAAATTTAGATGGCTGGGCAAATACTACAATGGAATTAAAACGACATTAATTCGGCCCAACATTTTGGCACCGTTGCCAGGGAAGCACAATGGATTGAAGTTTAGTTTGATTTTTCTGCAAGCGTACACTAGAGTGTGAATTTCAATTTCTGCAAAAAGTGTTTCAATTTTGCAAGTGTGAATTTCAATTTCAGCAAGTGTGTTTTCTCGCAACTATGAAGAGTAATTGTTTTTCTTGTACAGAGTGTTTTTTTTAATTTGTTTCAGCAAGAGTGTTTATTTAAATTTTTCATTTAGATTTGGGTGCTGTAAGAATTCATTTTTCAAAATGATTTAACAATGAGTTTAAGCTTGGAACAGTTCACTCAGATCCTTGCGAAATTAGGGATCTCCTCTTCTCTCGAAGAGGAGATATACGTAAGCAGACGAGAGCTTAATTACTCCTCCAGAAATAGATGAAGAATTAGCATACAAAGAATCTGGCACATTTGATGGAGAACAATCATGCGAACAAGAGATCGAGGAGGACCATGAGGAGTTGCAGCATGATCTGAGGAGTGAAAACTATGCCTACGAAAGCCCTATCAAACGATGGTTTCAAGCGAGTACGAGGTTAGAACAATTTAGTTTTTTTTTTTTTCTAGTTCATTCACAGTTACAGCAATTAATTCCACACATTTCAGTTTATCCTCATCTTCTATTTGCAAAATTAACACTAAACATATTTTTATTGTTGTTACGTGAATGGCTACATTGGATATTTGATTACACGCAACTGTTTTCTAATTCCCAATTAGCATAGAGTAGGTAGGATTTTATTTCCAATCTTTGCTTTCACCCAGAATAAGTATGCTCTCCTCCGCGCTTCATGCGATCGCGAGGATCAGAAATCGGATGACTAACATGATTTCAGGAAGAATTCTTATTGTTGACGGATGAAAAAAAAAATGTGCCTAATCTATTTTTCGTATGCAATTTGTTCCATTTGCTCATAATTGTTTTTTTTTAATTTGCAAAATAAAATTTTAAAAGTTATTTTATTTGATTTTTTTAAATTGTAAAAAAAATATATAATAATAATAATAAATTTGAGCCTCCATCCTTCGATCTGCAATTAAAACAATAGGTGCATTAAGCTGAAACAACAGCTGTAACAGCTGTGGCTGAAACACGTTTTTTCAGCTAAAACACATAAGCTGTAACAGCTGTAGCTGTAACACAAGAGATTAGGATGTTTTCTAAATTTTTCAGGAATAAATAATTAATGTTTTGCAACATGCTTAATTGATTTCATCTTTAAATTGTAATTCATTTATCTCCATTTGCTAAAAAAACTTTTTCAATTTGCAAAATAAAACCAGCCTGCAAATTCATGTGGCAAATTCATTTTTAGCTGAACAATCTCTGAATTTATAATGCTGAAAAGCAGTTGCAACTCCTAGCTGAAGCAGTGTCATGCCTGTAAGCTTCTCCTCGATTGGAGTCGCAGTCATCTCTTGGTTTTCATCCTTCATCCTGTAGTTCAATAAGTTTGCAAGAAAAAATTTCAAAATTCTTTGGATTTCCTGAAAAACATAAAATACATATGGTCTGCATTACCAGACTACCTCGCCCAGAATGTGCTATGCAAGATAGAGCTGTGTTTCTCCAAGCTGAAACAACGTTGAAACAACAGCTGAAACACACTTGAAACAATATCACACATGCGATATTCTCATTTTTTTAAACTTTCGGCCTGATTCAGTTTTGGTTTGCGTGCACAAGATTACATTTGACTGTTTCAGCCACTCCACCTCTATGATAGTTTGGTTCATTGTTGGTTTAAACCTGCAAAACAATAGACAATTAATACAATAACTATTCCCCGCTGAAACAGTCACTACATAGAGCAATGCATCTTCTCTTTTCTGGTTCTAGTGGCTGACATGTTCTCGCCTTTATCCATCGCACTTTGAATTAAATCTACAGAACAATTAGCTCTCTCGGCCAGCCTGGAAAGCATCTTGACCAATTGGTGATGCACTCCTCTCGTTGATAGTTGTGAAAAAATTTCAATCATGGAGAAATACACGGAACAAATAAATCGATCATTACTTTCCTAGCCCTGGGTAGTTAGGTGAGTATTGCATCTCCATCTAAAACGAAAGGGAATTGAATAAATCTGCAACAAATGGCCTGCAAATGGCTGTTACAGCCTTAACAAGAAAATGCATACCAGATAAGACACCTTGATTCGCGTCTCGATTTGCGGGCAGATGGAAAATAATCTTGAAAATCCAAGGCATGGGTTTGTGCGTAACAACCTCATTTACCTGACTCGCAAGGAAATCGCCAAACAAAGCCACGGTTTGCAATATACAGCTGGTTCTTCGAGAGGGTATTTTCCAGATTTACTATGGCGGCCGGTTCCAAGCAGCTGAAACAGTAAACTCCAAGCTAAAACATCAACTATAACAGCTACAGCTAAACACATAAGCTGTAACATTGTGGCTGAAACAGTGGCTCAGACAATGTTACGCCTTAAAATTCTCATCGGTTTGAGTCACATCCACGCCTATCTTGAATTATCCTTCATGACTTCATCCTGAAGAAATTTAACTCTGCCGCATCAATAAAATAAGAACAAAATGCCTCTAGCCAAATCCACCTGCAATCAAAATCAAAATATATATAATGCGTGTAGTTCTCCACAACCTGCAATAAACAATAAGATGGAAATTGTAAAAGATAAAACTAATCAGAATTCATGGTCTGTAACAATGCTTCATTTTCATCTTCCAATCTCAACTGCTGAGATTTAGATATATCATTGATGCGCAATTCATTACTCTCGGATTTTGCTGTAATTTTCTTTCGTGCAGGAAATTGTTCTAACCATTGTTGAGAACTATCAGTTGCCCGGATACCATTGTCAAGAAGGAGAATATGATCACTGCGACTGTAATGAGAAAAAAAATAATAACTCAGAACTATGGGCAGGAACAGCAGATAGATACTTATGGGGCAGGTATGCATATTTTATATTAACGTTGATTTATGATCTAACGAGAGTTGCAGCCGCTGTCGCAGTTGGCTGTTGCAACCGGTTGTTGCAGCTAGCTGTTGCAGCTAGCTGTTACATCTATTAAAATTTTTAAATTCTAAATGTTGAATGTCCAAGAACGCAGATCAGATAAATTCAATTTTGAGTGTTTTTGCCATTATTTTTATTTTATTTTATTTTGGTGTGTTATAAAATAAAACAAAAACAATAAAAAATATATAAAATTAAAAAAAAAAAAAAATTCTTTTGTTTTATAAAAAGAAATAAAAAAAAAATTTAAAACCATATATATATATATATATATATATATATATCACAAACAATAAAAAGTAAAAAAGTAAAAACAACCAAAAACAAAAAAATAAAGTTGCAAATTGACGTTTTCATTTTTTTCCTGAAATTGCTTTTATGATTAACGCTGAATTGTTTTCCTTAAAGTCACTTTGACAATAATCACAGATGAAACCAGCATGGGAAACAGGTAATTTTCTTTGCAGCTTATGTACTTCTTTCCGCATGATATGTTTTCTTTTAAGAACTTCTCACAAGTTTTATGCTAGGTTGCATGAGGACATGCAACCAGATCAGTTGGGGAGGGAGAACTATATTCAATACATATTCACTAATAAGTTTTCATGCAGGATTTTGTACTAAGTTTTTTTTTCAAGTTTCAGAGAGTCACATTTTGCTGCTAAAGTGACTTTTCAAAGAAACACAACTTTTGAGAAACATGCTTTGATAGACACCCTAAAGGAGCTGTTACTCATGACGCTTGCTGATAAACATCATAACGCTGGTTGTTACACAGAAACCATCCATAAACTCATTTGTGTCATGATTATTTATCCATATTTCTCCTTCAGAGCACCTTCACCATCCATGTCTTGAAGTCCACTTTCCATCGCTTTATCTATCATGACTTCACACATGCCTATCTTTCTGAAATTGCATACATCCCTTTATCTTTTTCAGTTCATTTTACCATTCCAATTTGCCTTCTGAATAAAACCAGCTCCCTTTCCATGACTACATAACCTTGCCATATCCACTGCTTTACTGTGAGATCTTTTCACTTATAGTCCTACCAATCTTTTTATACCAACTCACGTTGACTGATATGGAATTCCTTAAGGCCCACCTTTCAACAAGTCTTGCCCCATCGACCTTAGCACCTCATCTGGGATATAGACTAGAGTTCATTTTGAGTACCTGGAGGCTTGCATGCTTTAATGGCAAGTTCTCTCGTTGACAATCATGGGAATTCATCAATGTCCCTTGATCGTCAAATATTGCAAGTGGCTCGACATCAGCACATCTATTCGCACTTCGCAAGATGTACTTGGGTACCTTGGAACTCATTGACATCACTGGTGAGTTGCCTCGCATTGGTTAACGGCATTCATCAATGGCCGGTAATCCAATGATTTCTCTTCATGATTGACCTCGACACATACATTCGCATGATTAGAACTGTACCACTGGGTTTTGTAGCGGGTGAAAACTATACATTCTTTCTCATGAATCCATCAACAGTTGCAGAAACATGACTTCGTATCTATGAGTGTACCAAAATTCCACTTTCTGCCTTCCACATTTTCCATTATTTATCAGTAGCAGTTCGTATTCCTCCACTTCACATTACAGCAGTTCCAACAGTCACAGTCGCAGCAGCATTTACAGTTACATTTTTATCCTACAGCCGTGACATATTCTCCATGATTCAGCAGCAGCAGTTATGATTCCTTCACTACCCATGATCCAGCAGTAGTGACACATTCCACGATCTAGTGGCATCAGCTACATTCCTATTGCATCGTTCATCTACTTTTTGTGATGTGGGGGTATGTTGTTTTCTAAACTTTAATCATGCAATTCCTTACATGCTAACAACAAATAATTTGGAAAATTCTCTCACCGTGCTCCATTTCTTTAACAGCCCATGCTAGGTTGCATGAGGACATGCAACCACATCAGTTAGGGAGGGGGAACTATACTCAATACATACTCACTACTATCATTTCATTCTTTTCACCACCATCACCCATTTTTCATCTCATTTACCATTCACGAGCATTTTTTTTCCGACAAATCCTCTATTGCACTTTGCTTCATACACATTGATATACATATCGACATAATTCATAAAGATAAAGAAAAGGATTTCTTATGCACAATGATGCTTTCTATGCACATTAATATCTTATCATTTTCAGTGAGTGTATGGTTAAATTATTATGCAGCTACAAAACAGATGACGAAATGAATGTTGTTAACACAAGAACCAACATTCTTTATATTCATGGTTGTCACACAAGAACAAACCATAAGGAAAATGTCAGCTGTTACTTATGTACTTCACATCATGAAATGAATGTTGTTAACACAAGAACCAACATTCTTTATATTCATGGTTGTCACACAAAAACCAACCGTAAGGAAATGCCATTTGTTACTCAGGTATTTCACATCCTGGAAATATTCATTGTTAAAAAGACATCATCAATCAAAGCCAAAGTTCAGATGCCAAAAGTTCTTGAGAAGATCCATACACGATTGCATGAGGACATGCAACAAGTTCAGTTGGGGAGTATGTTGAGACTCGGAAATGTCGTATTTTCATCCACTTTATCTTCCGCTATTCCTCACATTTCACCGTCCCATTAACCTTTTATCATACCATTTCCATACATTTATGTGGGTTTCACTTTATTATTTCCAATTTATTTATTTTAGTATTATAAGTGAATTTATGATTAAATATTTGAAAATTAACATATTTTTCACTAATATCTCAAAGTATGGATGAGCTTTGTAATGTGTAAGAATATGTGAAGGATTAATTCAAAGAAAAGACTTCACGTATATCTCCTCCACCATTTCAAGGAGATAGTTATGCAAAGAATATTCCAAGGAGAAGATCATGGAAATTTGGTTGAGAGACGTGGAGAATTTGTGAGAGATATGTGGAGGATTTGAAGGGATCATATCTTGTAATAATAGAAAAGTAGTTGAGTGGTTGAGTGAATAGTGGATCTCTCATTATGAGATGGTTATCTTCTTCTCAAAGAAGTTCATGTATAAAAGAGAGTGCTCTCTCTTCATTTGCTATCCTAGATTATCTTAGAATATCTTAGATCTTAGATTATCTTAGAGAATAGTAGATTGCAGAAGTTAGTCTTGACTTTGTAATATGGAAAAGGGAATTCTTTGTCATTGATTCTTGTGATGTAAATTAAGATTGCTTGATTGATTATGTGAACTCACGTGTGTTGTCTTGTTGTTCTTCAGCCGTGTGTTTCATCTTCCTGCATTAGATTAGCAATTGCGTGTTTCAGCTTAAGGGGGGTTAGATTAGATTAGTCTTAGTTTCACGGGGGGTTAGATTAGCTTAATTTCGCTTCAGTCCTACATATACTTTGCATGTGCTTCGTAAACCTACGAACCTCGGATTGACAAATTAAATGGCTGGGCAAATACTACAACGGAATTAAAACGACACTAATTCGGCCCAACAGAGACCCTAGTTGTAAGCCCTTAAATGTGTGATTTTGCCCATTCATTGAAAACTGCATCCACAATTCCGCAAAATCCCATAAGATGGGTCCAAGTGTGCGTAACCATTGAGTGCCCAAAATCACATCACATCCTCCTAAGGGCATGGCAAACATGTTAGAGCGCAAGTTATAATCGCCAATAGAGATACACACATTACGACACTTTCCTTTGCAAGGTAAGGTGCCCCCATTGGCAACCATGACTTTAAAGCTGGAGCAAGGATGGACAAAACAATCAGCCTGTTTGGCGATCTAAGGGTCAATGAAGTTATGGGTGCTACCCGAATCAATGAGTATTGTAAGAGGGATCTTCTTGAAGAAACCCTTGACCTGCATGGTTTATGGGGTGGTGACTCCAATTAATGCATGGAGAGATACCTCTGGGTGGTGTCATGAGAATGAGGGTCAACATGCGACTGTTGAATGTCAACCTAATCATCTACTAGATCCTGAGCAGTTTCACAAATTTCAAGTGTAGGCGGAGAAGCCACATCCAAGAGATAGAGCTTTTGATCGGCACATTGATGTCCTCGGGTTTTTCTCATCACAATTATAACAAAGTCCTTTTTCCCTACATGCCCACATCTCAGCGTTAGACAAATGCTTAATAGGAGTAGTTCTAGGAGTTGGAGGGATTGGAAGTCTTTGGGGAACCATATTTCTTATTGGAACAAAAGTGGATTTGGGGCGTTGCTGAGCCCTGATCTTGTCCTCCGCCGACTTAGCCAACCCTAGGATTTCCATCATTGTGTTGGGACAGAACAATTTAACCGCAAATCAAATTGTATCCTTCAGACCATTGATAAAACAACTCCTGTAGAATGCATCAAACAATCCTTCTGTGTGATTGACCAATTTCTCAAATTCGGTCTGATACTCTCTCACAGTGCCAGTCTGGCGAAGTTTGGTGAGTGCTCTTATGAAGTCATCAAAACCACGAGGGCCAAATCGGTGCAAAAGGAGTTGGCAAAAATCTATCCATTATTGCTCTTCATGATCCTTGATGTACCAACAGAACTGTTGAAGGGCTTCATGTTTCAAATGAAAGGATGCAAGTGGGTCTTTATTGACATCAAAAGTGTTATGCAGACTGAAATATTGTTCTACCCTGTAAATCCATCCAGTCGGATCATCACCGTTGAAGCGAGGAAAATCAAGCTTCATCCCACAAAAGTTGCTAGAGGAAGAGGACCCAGTGCCTGTAGAAGACCTAGGTTGGCGTTGGTTGCTCATGGGTGAATGCGGAAGATGGAGGCTGAGAACATTTTGATCCAAAGCTTCGAGTTTGGTCTTGATGGCGGCAAGTTCTTCTTCCATTTATTTATTTGCGCCTGCGTGGGTGACAACCATAAGCAAACTTTTTTTTTTAGGGAAATGGGTAGAAAAGCAAAAACGAAAAGGGTTTTATAGAAGGAAAATTGAGTTGGGAAAAACTCGAGTGGGTAATTGGAGTTTGACTAGGTTTTGGACACTTTCTGAGGGACAGGGAAGCAGAAAATGTGAATTTCAAAAGTGGGTTAAAGAATGAGAAAATTTGTCAAAGAGGGACAAGGAAGCTGAAATGGGAAACGAACACAGTGGGAAAAAATTGAAGGCAATTGGGTGAGAATCAGAATTTCGGGATTCGGGAAGTGGAATTTGGGATAGGGGTCTTCAAAGAACAAAATATGCAGAATGAGATTACGGGGGTTACAGTTAATTTTCAAGGTGAATGGAGCTAAATCAAAGGTTCGGCGAAAATGATCTATGGCGGTTCTAGAATTTTGCGCTTTATCAACTGGAAATGGATATGGACACCAAGTATGTGCGACTTCCTAAAGGTTCAAGGGAATCACTCGGCCACCAATGCTCTCTAACGGCTTGCGTATTGGGGTAGTTCCCTCACTCCATGGCTCAAGTAAAATTGATAACCGTTTTGCCACAAACGACAACTCTTGGTTTACCTCACAGGTGGAGCTAGTCAATCAGGTAGGGGTCGTTTCCCTTTTCGCTTGGTAGGTCCTCTCAATGGCCAGGTACTTCAGGGTTCCTGTGGTACTCCTCACAATGAGTTTTAGGGCTAGGCCCAAGTACTTCCCACAGTTAAGCGAATAGAGTTTATTCCCTACTCCGAATGAATAATATCAATGCAAAGAAAAAGAACTATTGCAATAATCACAATGCCGAAAAAAGTTTAGAAAAAATTTCAACCAATTCCCAAAAAACCCATAAATAGGGTTGGGGCTTTGAGACAAAATTTAAAATGAGCATAACCTGATCTATATTGCTCAAAATCACTATTATCACATGTTTATGGAACTGGAACAACCACTCTGCATCTACCTACGCAATCGGAACAGAAATCCGGGCACCTGGTCAAAAGATTTTCTCTCTGCAATTTTCGCGACCGTCATTGAAATTCTAGAAAATGACTGATTTTAAATCCGTGATATCTCCACTTTCGGAACTCTAAATGAGATGATTTTTTTTTAAACTACATATTTTTGCAAAAGGAATTCAGATCTGTAACTTGTTTCTTCTGATTCTGTGCAAAAAGTTTCAAAAATTGATCTAAAAGTAGCCGCCCAATTTTGCCCTCTTTTTTTGCCAAAAATAAGAGAAAAAAAAATTCCCACTTGTGCAAAGGAGAGTGCTCTGATACCAGATGTGGGGAACCTCCTGCAATAACAATGAGAATGAACGATATAACAGATATAATGGAGCACAGAAGATATTTTATTAATCGTAGGCCACTTTGAGGGGGCAACCTCGTTTGAGCAATCTCAATACAAAATAACTCTTCGATGCTTTCATTGGACTCAACACTCACTTATATACTAAGTCTAATCTAAACAACTATTACTCCCCATGAATGTGGGATAATACAACATACTAACGGGACGACTTACAAAGCATATGCACCCAACAAAATATACTAACGAAATAAAGAGGAGGGTTGTCACGTGTTCTTAACATGTTTTTAGAGCATGCATTTCCGGCCACAAACTGGGAAATTCGTCCAGCAGAAGGGAGGATTTCATCCTTAGAGAGGGATGATTGGAGCATCCACTTGAGAAGCCTTGTAACATTTTAATTGAAAGGGCCATTGCACCTTTTATAGAGGCCACTAGCATTTGGAAACCCCTATTCCTTGTTGGGCATTGCTTCCATTTGGGTTGAGGACTTAGAAGGCCACTCCCATATTGGAACATTGCCTTAAGGAGAGTCCTTTGATCATTCTTGAGATAAATCGTTGTAGCTAGAAGGAAGTTCGAGGGTAAGCTAGACCTCCTTTCTTTGGTTTTCACATCATGCTTGAGGACGTTTCTCTTTCATGATAAGTTGGATCATTTTGTGGGTATTTGGGGTTAGGCGACCATCTTTAAAGGTTTGTTTTTGTTATACCACATTATGTATGGGGTTGTTGTACCCTCATTTTTTCTAAGTAGATCAGGGCTGAGAATATTTTTACTTGAGCAGAGCTCATTTTCATAGCAGAGTTATTCATGGTTGCTGAAATGCTAAGTTGCCAGGAAACTTGGATATGGGGACGAGTACGGGTATGGGTACGGGGACACCACTTTTTAAAAAAGGGTACTTCGGTACGTCGAGGGTACTGTACACACACACACACATATATAGGTCATAGTCACATCTACATGCATATAGATTTCTTCATAAATTATGAATCATGATTCATAATTATAAATTTGATGATTATTTGAACAATGAACATCCAGATTGAAAATTTGAAACATAAATTTTGATAAATAATAGACTCAGTAGATATCAATTGGAAGACTAGAAGTTACATAAAATTTGATAAATCATTGTACCAGGCAGCTGTAACAAACAATCAAACTCAGACATGAAGGTACACTTGAAATCTTATTTTAAACACCTATTTGTACTTCTGTTACAGACAATAAAAAATTGCAAATTGCCAAATATATTCTTGTGTTAATGTGAGTGTATTTCTCAGTATTAAATACATATGTATATTTTTTATGTGCACATTTGGTAGTCAAATTATGTTCCATGAGTGTTGAACATAAAACCATAAAAACATTCATTGTAAATCAATGTAAAACCAATCTACCAGATTTGGACAATATTCAGTGGAATTTGAACAGTGTTGCAAAGTGTGACATAAGTCCTGAACCAGACTCCATACGTAGTTAGCAAAAAAAAAAATTCAGATTTGGTGGGGGGTCATTATATTTTCCCCAATGGATTGCATTTTATTAAGTCGGTCGTACCCCTGGAGTACCCAAACATGGGGTACGGCCTACCATTTCGCCTATAAGTACCCCTTTTTTATAACGAAGTCTCGAGTACGTGGACCCAGTATGGGGTACGACAAGAGACATACCTGATACGGGTACATGTACCCTACCCCCAGGCACAGGTACCCTGGCTACATAACTGAGATGTTATGTATTGGTTGCCATTATGTTTCCTTGGGATGATTCCATGCCATTATATTTGTGGTACCGATTGCATTCCTTGAGGATTTTATTTATAAATTAATATTATATGGTCGGTAGTGGTAAATGTGCTAAATGTTACTCATGTTGCTTGCACTTGTGATTTTGATGAGCATGGTTAGTAGGAGTGTTGTGTAGATTAATGCATAGTAGTCATTGTTTTATGCACATCCATTAGCTTTGAATCTCTTGATTATTACATGGATCATAAACATTTTTTGTTCCACCTTTAACCTTTCCATCTCCATATCATGTCACCTGTGTATCTTAAAACCCATTGGCTTCGATTTGACATATTGACTCTTGATCTCCCCTCTGTGACCTCTTCATTATAAAATATCTATCCATGTTATCCCTTTGTGTCTCAGCTCTAATGTGTGCAACACAGTTCTCTGATGTCTTATGCTTTTATGCTTGTAAATCCCTATGGATTGGCTATGTACTAGGAGAGCCAATTTTCCAATGTCTTATGTTTCTTTGCTTGTAAAGCCCTATGGAGTCGATATGTACTAGGATAAGCTGCCTTCTATTGTCGTATGCTTGTCTACTTGTAAAGCCCTGTGGACTTCCTATGTACTAAGATGGCAAGTTGCCTAAGAGATGTACTCCCTATACCTGAAGCATGAAAGACTTTTTCCCCTCCATTGCCTCAATAAAGGCACATGAAGCAACTCCAAAACTCCTTGTACTAGAATGAAAGAAAGAAAAAGAAAACCAAGTGAAATTGCAAAAATAAGTAATCAAGAAAAAGAAACAAGTTTAAACTCGCATGTGCCAAGGTCTAAAAAGAAGAAAAAGTACAAGAAAGAAGTCCAAGAAAATCAAAGACAAGTCCAAGAAGGAGCTAAAAAGCAAAAGTCAAAGAAAAGAGAGTTAAGTCTGATTGTCAAGGTCAAAGGATTATCATGTGCCTACACATCATCCATTTGTGAGATGCCTTTCCTAGTGTTTTCTTTATTAGTGAATGTCACAAAGTTCCCCTTCTCCCCTTATCTTGAGTCAACTAATCATCTTTGACCAATCCTCCACTTAACTAGCCTTGTTGACTTTGACCATCCACTTCACCCAAAGAAGAAAGATATTTGTAATAGTCTTGATGATAGTTTAGATGGTCTCAAGAATTTAAAATATTAACTTCATGCTATGTATTAAGTTCTGCAATATTTCTTATGTTCGAAGCTATGTGATGAGTCACATGAGTCACTTGTGTGAGTATTGTAGTTGTATAACACTATTAATATATCATTTGAGATGTTATTTCCTCCTCCTATAGAATTTGGATGTGTCTATTCGTCAGTGGACAACATTGACCAAATTCTACCAAAGTTGACTTTTTCAACTTTTTGACCTAGTCAAACGGGGGTTTCACTTGGTCAACATGACCAACCAATAGCATGTGGTCATCTTACATCTTCATTCATCATACTTCAGCCTTTAAAAGCCAAATGGACCCTTTCAAATATGATTTTCAGTTGTTTTGGACTAATAGGCTTTAATTTATGGAATTGCCTGAGTTTTCAATTAAAAAAGTCCAAGTCTTACTTTAATAATTTGGAGCAACTTAATAATGGATATTGAAGATTGGTTTTTGGCATGATTTTGATTGGTATGGAACATTAGATCAACATGGAACTTATCCAAGGAAACTCCCAAGTGATTTGGCCAAGAATTCATGAAGATCATACTAGAATGGGTTTCCATGTTATTATGTGTCTCAACTATGACTTGTACATCAAAACTTTCCGAAGACATGGCCCTCTAGGGCCAAAGGAACCCATTGGTGTTGGGTCCTGAGCCTAGGAAGTTGGGTATCTGAAGCCTTGGCTTGTTCTAGTCGGGTGCCCTGATGTTTGGCCTTGATCGTGGAGGATTATCGCCAACTAACCCCATGATTCACTTCTAGGCCAAGAGTACCAGCTGGTGTTGTGACATGGGATAAGGTTGGATAGCTGTTTGGGGGATATTAGCCAGACTCGAGGCAAGCTTTGCATAAGGTTATATATATATATATATATATATATATATATATATATACTACTCATNGAATCTAAAAGAAAAGAGCAAAGCCGCGATTATAGTGTTTGTCAACACTTGCTCAAGGCCATATTGCAATTAGTAGTGTTTTTCAACACTAAGAGGCCATTGTATTTGCAGACTTGTTAGAGTTGAATGTTTCCTCCCAAACTTATCTTACTTGTGAGACATTGCTCTTCCCTAGTGTCTACCTATCTAGTACATGTCATGGTGTTCCTTGTTTTTCCTGTACTCTAAGAGATCATAAAGCCTGTCCGGCGGTCCGCATAAGTCAAACTTCATTTGACCAAGCCTTTCATTGCTTCCACTTCACCCAAGGTGTGTGAGGGATGGTCTTAACTGTACAGGGTGTGAATGTAAACATGAGCATATGTTTAGGACTTCACCATTTCTATGCAACTGTTAATTTTAGTACATGTCTTATGTTTTTCTTTGAGATCACCATTGTTGCATGCTACTAATGACTTGTCTACTACTTATATAATTTGGAATGTACTACTAACACCTTATGCATGCAGAGATACTCAGTATTTGGTTATGTCATCATATTTGATTATTTTGACCATGGTTGTCCAATTTTGACTCGGTGAACCCTTTGACTTGGTCAACTGGCGGGGCCCAGGAGCGGATGGGACTATGATTGATCATTTCATATATTTTGATGCCTATGGATATTCACCGGATTTTTCCATGCTCCAGATGGTGGATTATTGCCTTGGTTCATGTTTATTAATATTTATCAAGCTATATATTTTTAATTATTGGAGATGGATTTCCTTCCATTTAACATTACAGGAGGATCCATGGTGTTGGGTAGTCATTCCTTATTCATGCTTTTGATTTCATCCGTGCACTTATATCAGAGTTTCGGGCAAAGGAAGATCAAATTATGGGCAGATTTGATTATTTACAGGCATTATCAGCATTTTAATTAAATTATTAAAGTGACCATGGTTTATCAAGTTTATCAAAGTGTGAATGTTTGGCAACAAAGTGACATTGGACATTTATCTTATGTTATGAGGGGGCTCTAGACTCCATTTCACATGACTTTATCATCATTGAGCCTCACTTTCCCCACACGGCCTCTCCTAGCCAAATCACACCACTAGAGAGAGGGTGCACTTTTTGGCAGCAACTTCATTGTTTACACTATGCTTTATGTAGGTTGTTATGTTGTGTCCCTGTCACGAACCCAGTGACTTCATATTGACCAATGTGCTATGATACCTTCTTAATTTTAACCCAGAAACACCCATGTTACTCTGTTACATTTTTCTGTTGGTTTAATTTGGGCTTACACGGTATTAAGAATGTATTTGACAACATATCTAATTTAAACATGCATGAAAATAATGCCAACTTAATTTTTATAAGGCAATAGCACAAATGATAGTATATTATGCAATTCAATAAATCCTTCAACAGTAAATATATTAAACACATTTCATACACAAATAATACATATTTGGAAAATAAGCCAGTTGTTTGCAGACCAAGGACATTCCACCCAGTCGTAGGCTCAATCAAGCCAAATCTTACTTTAACAGGCCACCCCTGGGCTGGAACTATCTATCCACAAGAAGGTGATGGTTTCTCTGGCTACAACTATCTCTCAGTCAAGGAATGGGGCTCCCTTCTTTGAGTTAACAGTATCTTGGGCTCCTTTCTCTGAGCTAACACTACCTCGGGTTTATTATCCCAATTCTTTTCCAGGGATACAGAGAATTTTGTTGTTCTCTCTGTCTGGTTCTCTATGTGCAGCAAGGTGATGATGGTACAATGATAGTGGTGTGGATGGTAGTACGGATGGCAGAAGTTCACTTAAGGTTTGTAGCAAAATGACTATCTCTGGCATGAAGAAAGTGAAGTGGAATGATGTCTAGCTCTCTCTATTTATAAGCAAGGTTGAGGCTAGCTAAGTGGCACCAAAGGTGATAAGAACTAGTCACTTGGAAACCATGCAGATGGACACTCTTCCTTTTCCAAAGAGAGTGGACAAGTGGCATGTATGGGTTGGGAACCTTTTTCCCTCTAATCCTAGGCTTGGAATAATCTCTCTCTTCCTCGTGGAATGATAGTCCCCCATCTCTCCTTTTTTCTTTTGGTCTGCAGTAGTCCTGAGTTTTATATTAAAGAGTGAAAATTTATAAATTTACATAGCTTGGTCATTCTAGATCATATATTCAATTGTAGCTATTTCATCCATATGTACCTCTTTTACATATTGGGGTAAAAAACGGGGTGTTACAGTCCCTAGAGGGACAATGTAGCCCCTAGGGAGCCCCTTTCCATGTACTTTCATGTTATATTATTACACTATGTACTTGGGCGCACTTGGGTAACTCGCCCCCCCTTCTTTGAGTGACTTATGTTGTGATTTGATCCCCACCATTGGATCATCTATTGTATTTTTTGACCTCAGCTATTGATAAAAGGATGGCTACGGATTGTGCCCTCCCATTCTATATTAGAGAGAGAGATCTCATTGTAATGGACTTTTGGCTCTTGGACTGAGATAATAGAGAAAAATTGTTGAGAAGATTGTGTGTCTCTTGTAGTAGATTGTTCAAGATTTGTGATTGCATATAGTTTCTCCTTTGCAGGAGAAAAAAATTGTGGAAGTTCTTGAAATTTTTGTGGTGAAATCGACTTACATATAGGGGGAGTGATTTGGAGAAGGGTGCGTAAGTGAGGAGAGCCTTCTCCCTCTCTCAACTCGTTGAACAACAGGGAGTTATTCTGTATCTTGTATTAATTATTTTCTCTCTGGATTTCTCATATGTGATTGTATCTTTCTCTTGAAAAATCCAATTGACTCGTTGTTGTTGGTCTGGCACACTTGATCACTTGGGACGAATTTGGTTAAGTGTTGGAATTTCACCATCTCCTTCTCAGTTGATCTCTGTTGGAAGCCATTGTCACCATTTTGGCATCTCTCAAGAAAGCAGGTAAGTTTCTTCATCTTTTCTCTTGTTCTATTTCCATTCCATTTGCTAGCAAAATAATGTATTTCCTAAAACCCTTTAAAAATATCATAAGTCACATAGTTGAGAACTAAAAGAATCTTGCATTTGGGTATTTTTGGCCATAGTCCAAAACCTCTAGAAATTAAAGGGCATATCATTTTGACTCCATTTTCCCATTTGGACTTGGCATTGGCCTTTTAGTGAATGCCCCTCTTGCTTTGGTGACTGCAATTCGGATTTGTGACTTGATTCTGCTTGTGGTCTTTACAATTGCCCTTATCTTTCATCCAAGCATTTAAATAGAGTATTAACAAGTTTAATTCATCAGTTGAATCATTATCTTAGGCATTTTCTAAATTCCTACTTCAAGTCTCTCCTACAATGAATTAGCTATATTTTACCTAGCGCTTAGAACCCAAGTCTTCATAATCTTCTTAGCTATTGAGAATCAATTATTCAGATTGTATTTCACATCATCAATTATCTACCAATCCCCTAAGTCTCTCTCTCTCATTAGCTACCTTCCTGATCTAGGGTTTATTTGTCAAGATATCTTTGTTCTATACTTGTTTATTTCTTTGGGAATCTTGTCTTTCAATCTTTCCTTAGCAATTGGTCAGGGTCTCCCCCTTAGCCATCTAGTCTAGATTGGCTTAAAGTGAAGGATATCGTGGTCGTCGTGACAACCAATCCATTTCCGGGAATCAAGTCACTCTTAGGTCACAACTTTGGCTACCTAGCTCCTCTACTGTCTTGAATAGTATACTCACTAGGGGAAACTACAAGAATTGTGATAACAAAGCCTAAAGTGTCAAAAGGGGCCAAAATTATAAATTACCCCAAAGTTACAAAATGCCCAAGTTGGAAATGGGTCGAAGTTCAAAAAGCACTCAATGTTTCAAAATAGGTATGAAGTGTCAAATTAACTTATTTTTCGAAAGTGGCTAATTTGACATTCAAGTTCACCCAGTGTACAAGTTCAAGAGAGGGTTGATGTTCGAAACAATCAACATTCAAAAGGAGCTCGATGAGTCTTGTTTTAGAAAGGGCCACAGTTTATTATTTTGCAGTGATTTGTGGGAGTTATTTCAAAAGGTATGAAAGAGCCTTCTTTTAGAATGGACCGATGAACCTTTAAGTTTGAAGGAGACTGAGGCCAAGGAATTTCCTCTGAAGGATTGAGCGTTGTTTCAAATTGTGTTGATGAGCACTTATTTGAAATTGGCACAATGTTTAAAAGAGGGTCAATGGCCCTAAGTTTCAAAATTGGAGGATTATTTCAAAAGAAGGCCAATGAATTGACGATTCAAAATGGTCCAATGTGTAGAAAGGGGTCGATGCTTCGTGTTACTGTTCAAAATAGCACCCTTGATCAAGGTCACAAATACCTGTGCAATGAGTGGTAAGCACAAGAGAAGCTATTGCCCAATATCACCACGGCTTAGTTTCTTAACACGTTAGGTCACCTCCTAAGACATAAGGGGAGTCCCTAGAATTTGGTGAATGATATCTACAATTGCTTAAATAACACACAAACACCTTTCCCAAGAAACCTCTCAACCAAGATCAGTGGCTTATAGAGTCAAAATAATGAAGCAATAATAACACTAAATGAGAGGAAGAAGTAATAACACTTTGTCACAGATGCCAAGAAAGATAATTTAAATGTGTTATTGCAGTTATGAAGTTGCAGCAGTCAAAACACTTCAAAAAATTAATAGAAATCAACCCAAACAATGCCACCTTACCATATATAGTGTACCTTGTATAAAGGGCAAGTGATGTGCTTCCGGAAAATGAAGGAATGTTTAAAATTTGGGCTTTTAAACAAAAAATTACTTAATACAAAAATACACAGTAAAATAGCACTGAAATAAAATCATAAACTATAGGACAACAACAACAATATAATCTAATTAACAGAAATAACTAATTCAGATCCGATAACTTGAGGGTGAGAACCTTCCTAATACTCAGAATTAACTTTCAGATCAGATCTTGCCTCTCAAAGGCAAGTCAACAAATGGAACAAAAATTGGCCCTTACCTGAGGGCATAAACATACCTAAGAGAGAGAGGGAGGGAGAGAAAGCGAGAGAGAGTTTAAGGATAGGGTCAGACAGTTACAGCAGAAGGTACAACAACTTAATGAGGACACAACACATCCAAGAACAACCCAAAAGCATCAACTAAGACAGCCAATAAATGCTACAAGTCCATGAGACCCCTTTTCCAGTCAACGCTAGGCAAGGAGACAAAACGCAGCCCCAAAATAGACCTCAAAAAACAAACAGCAACCACAACAAAGTTCACGGGTTCACATGTGTGGATGGAAGGAGGAGCAAACTTCTATAAGAATCCTCAGGGCAGCAATGAGTAAGGAGAGCCCAAGACAAGAGGAATATACTGTAAGAATCCTCAGAAAGGGCAGCACCAAGTAAGGAGAACCCAGGACAAGAGTGATCTGCAGTAAGAACCCTCAGAAAGGGAAGCACTGAGTAAGTAGAGTCGAAGACGAGTGAAATCCCATGCAAAAGAATCCTTGAAGTCCTTGGCTTCACCCAAGCAAGTGTGCCAAAATCCCTAGAACAGTCATGTCAAAGATTAGAGCTCAAATTACCTTAAAGATGCCCTTCACAATGAAGGCTAGGATTATATGTATAGCCCTCTCAATGACCTCCTAGAAGGTTCCCCTTCTAAATTTTCATTGACATTAGGGTTAGACTATTAAAGTCAAGACATAATACTTTTAGGAAGGTTTCCACATAAAAATATAATTTAATATTAGGACGTCTTTAGGAGAGGGTTTCATAAAAGGAATGACAAAGGGTAGGATATCACACTCAAGGGGGGTGCTTTCACACACGGCTAACAAAGGAGGGGTCAACACAAGGCTAAACCAACAAAAGACTAACCACAAGTCAACAAGAGGGCCAACTACAAGGAGGGGAAAACAACCCTTCTGACTCTCTCTCAATGTATGTGTTCCACATGTGTCCCAGGTAATAACTAGAAGTTCATCATCACCATATAAGGAAGGTTCTAACTGGCCGATGTGATCGTCTCGTCTTCCTAACTACTCCTAAGGTCAAATGCTAGTGACTCCAACAAGAGATGGCTAGTCCCTTGAGGATACAACCTAGCTCAACCATCTCGAAGACCTAGAAGAGGAGGACATCACACATCATCATCTTGGTTAACTGACCAAGATCCACCTAGTTAACTAACCAGGTACCCTAGGGATCAACTAGGGGCCTTGATAACAGTTAGGGGCTTATCTGACTTGGTCCTAGAGCAAGTATCTCTCTGGTGTCACTGATCGGGAGGCCCTAGTGATGAGATAGAGGCTTTTGCCATGGTTTTGTATTGTTTGGTCCCAAACCAAGATCCCTAGATAATTGCTAGGGGTCATAGATACCCACTAGGGACTTAAACTACCTAGTTAACTAACCAAGATCCCTAATTAATTGACTAGGGTTCCATTCCCAGAGAATGTCTCTCGCAGCTGCATTATCTTTAACACTCCCTCTCGGTAAGAGAGGCATTCTCAGCAACACCAAGCTTGTCTCGAAAGTACACAAACTTCGTCGTCGATAGAGGTTTGGTCAACACACTGACAGTTTGTTTGTCTGATGGAACAAACTGAAGTTTGATGGCTTTTCTTTGCACTATATGTCCTTGACATAGTGATACTTCGTCTTGATGTGTTTCGACCTGTCATGGAACACAAGAATTTCTAAGAGCTTTAAACAACTCCAGTTGTCGCAATATATGATTGTTGGTTCAAGCCTTGCACCGAATAATTCTACAAGTAGCTTCCTTAGCCTATCCAATAGGCATCACTGGTAACAATATATTATTCTTTTGTAGTGCTCTAGGATATGGAGCCCCGTTTCTTGGTAGACCAGGAAATCATAATCAATCCCATAATGAAACAATAACCGGAATTGCTCTTCTGATATAAGGCACTTCCTGTCCAATCTGAATCTGTATAGCCATGGAGCATTACAACCCCACTGGAAGTGTATCTAAGCCCATAAGCTATAATACCCCTAAGATATTTGAGTATATGTTTGGCAGCCACCAAATGTATGTGCCTTGGATCAAACATGCACTATCTCAAGGAGTTAATTGCATAACAAATGTTGGGCCCGGTATGTACCAAGTACATCAATGATCCAATGAGCTAGTATAAGGTAGGATCTAATGGATCTGAACTTGAAGCTGAGTCATGTAACTTCTAAAGTTTGGACACCATTGGTGTGTCTATGGATTTGCAGTCCATTATTCCGAATATGCGAAGCATATCAATAGTGTACTTCCCTTGAGAAAGGAAGATTTCTTCTAGCTTTTGCTACACCTCCATCCCAAGGAAATAAAGCATAAGGCCCAAATATTTCTTCTCAAATTCTGCTGCAAGATCCCTCTTGCACTAAGCTATCAACTGATCCTCTCCAGTGGGGAATAAGTCATCCACCAAATTCAAACCTGAGTACCTTTGTGACCTTTTGCTTTCTCTAAAAGTTCTCTTTGGTGTTGCATGCTTTTATGCATTCTGTAGAATCTCTATGCACCAAGTTGGCCTCCTTTTCGTAGGAGGTACTTCAGGATTCTCAATAGGCTCCTCAATTGAAGGCTCCCTAGCATTTTCTCCCTGATCATCTAAATGAGATGACTCATGGAATGGACTCTCTAAAGCTGGAGCTTCTTGCTCTTCCATGTCTGTATTACTAGGAAGCTCTCTGGATCGACGAAAAACAACCTCCTCATGAAAGATCACATCTCTACTAACCTCAATATACCTTTGACCTGTGAATTCTTCTTCTGGAGTCTTCTCTCCTAAGAGAGAAAGAGGACATTTGTTCTAAACATAAACTGCAATACTGGCAACCTCTGCTCAAAGAGAAAGAGGAAGATCCTGGTAGTACATCATGGTTCTGGATGCTTCACATGTTGTTTTGTTTTTCCTTTTTGCCACCCCATTTTGTTGGGGGTAGTAGGACATTATTAGCTCCCTCTGGATTCCTATGACCATCTTCTATGGATCGAAAAGGGCTTGATAGTTGAGATGTCCAAATCTTTTGTACCTCTGTCCACAGGGATTGACCGTCTTGTAAACTAGAGGTTGAATAGCATGCCCTGAAACTTTATAAAGATTGTCTTCACAAACCCAAATCACGATGGCTAAACTCATGTTTCCATTCTTAGGACACATTAGATCCTTTCCATCTGATAAGGCTACTGTGTACCCCTTGTTTTCTAAAACGACAACTAAAAGAAGATTCTTCTTTAACCTAAGAACATATAAATTTCTTCAATGTGAATAATCGTCCCTGAATCAAGATGAAGGGAACGTTGAACCAACTCCTTTTATGGCATAGTTACCAGCATCTCATGGTTCTACTTTCACATTGAACTTCTTGTCCTATAATTTGAAAAAAGCTCCCTGAACCCAATCATATGTTTGGAGGCTCCACTGTCTAACAACTAGGAATCTACTGAGTTGGAGATGGAACCTGTGAGAGTTGTTCTTGATCTTTATTGGAAAACCTTGGTTTCCTTTGTTAAGGCTCTTCTTCTTCTGTAGCAACTAAAGCATGGTGCTTTCTTTTATGCCTCTTAGGAGGTTTCTTACAATCTTTTGTAAAATGACCAAACTGGTTGTAGTTATAACACCTTACCTTTGACATGTCAAAGCGCTTACCTTGACGTTCCTTACCTTTGTCATTGTGCTAAGGGAATCTTCTTCCTTTCTTTGTCTTGGTAGTAAGGGCATGATCCTTTTCAGTGGGAGGCCCAATCCTGCTCTGGATCATTCCTTCTTCTAAGAAATCATGCCACAACCTATTCAAACTTGGCTAAATCTCTCTTCCATTTACTGCAGCCAGAAATGTCTCCCAAGACACAGGAAGACCATCTACTGCTGTCTGCACAAGGTCATTATCATCTACTTCAACCCTAATGGCCATGAGTTGATCTCTTATCTGAGAGATCTTGGAGAAGAAAGAAGCAACTAACTCATCCTTCTCCATCTTTAGTGAACGAAGCTGCTTTTTCAAATCCCTCTTTTGAGTAGGGGCCTTCTTCTCATAGAGATTTGCTAGGGCATCAAATATTCTTTAGTTGTCCTTAGAGGAACAATTACAAGCATCAAATTATCCTTTATTGAATAAAAAATGATTCCCTTTTCCTTCGCTTGCTTCTTCTTAAAAATTGGTCTTCCTTGATTTGAAGTGGGCTCTTCCACAACCCTTTAACCAGATCATCCAAATCACTCTCCTCTAGAATATTCAAAACCCTAGCCTTTCAAGCATTAAAGTTTGAGGCTCCTTCAATCCTGTCTTCTATCTTAACTAAAGAAGAGACCATCTTCAAACCCTCACGGCCAACTTGTTGAAATTTGACAAAAAACCCTTGTGGCCAAGTTGGATAATGCTCAAACCCTTACCCTAGGATCTATGTAGGCTCGATTAGGTTGCAAAACAGACCTCGCTACAAACCCTAAGCTCTAATACCATGTTTAAAATTAGGGCCTTTAAGCAAAAAATTAATTAATACAAAAATACACAGTAAAATAACACTGAAATAAAATCATAAACTATACGACAACATAAGCAATATAATCTAATTAACATAAATAAATAAAATCAGATTTGGTAACTTACTTGAGGGTGAGAACCATCCTTATACTCACAATTAACTTTCAGATCAGATCTTTCCTCTTAGAGGCAAGTCAATAAATGGAACAAAAATTGGTCCTTGCCTGAGGGCATAAACATACCTAAGAGACAGAGAGAGACAACGTGCTAAAGGATAGGGTCAAACAGTTACAGCAGAAGGTATAGCAGCTTCATGAGGGTACGACACATCCAAGAACAACCCCAAAACATCAACCAAGACAACCAATAATGCTACAAGTCCATAAGACCCCTTTTCCAGTCAACTCTAGGCAAGGAGACAAAACACAACCCCAAAATAGATCTCAAAAATTAGAAGACAGCCACAACAAAGATCGCAGGTTCACACATGTGGATAGAAGGAGGATCAATATGCAATAAGAACCCTCAGAAAGGGTAGCGCTATGTAAATCGAGCCCAAGACAAGAACAATATACTGTAAGAACCCTCAAAAACGGCAACGCTGAGTAAGGAGAACCCAAGACAAGAGTGGTATGTTGTAAGAACCCTCATAAAGGGCAGCGTTGAGTAAGAAGAGCCCAAGACAAGTGAACGCCCAAGCAAAAGGAGCCTTGAAACCCTTGACGTCACCCAAGCAAGTGTTACAAAAACCATAGAATAGTCATGTCAAAGATCAGAGCTCAAATTACCTTAAAGATGCCCTTCACAATGAAGGTTGGGCTTATATTTATATCCTCTCAATGACCTCCTAAAAGGTTCCCCTTCTAAATTTCCATTAATGTTAGGGTTAGACTATTAAAGTCAAGACGTCATACTTTTAGGAAGGTTTCCACATAAAAAGATAATTTAATATTAGGACTTCTTTAGGGCAAGGTTTTATAAAAGACATGATGAAGGGTAGGATACCACACTCAAGGGGGGCACTTTCACATAAGGCTAACAAAGGAGGAGTCAACACAAGGCTAAGCCAACAACAATTCAACAAGAGGGCTAACTACAAGGAGGGGAAAACAACCCTTCTCACTCTCTCTCTCTCAATGTATGTAGTCCACGTGTGTCCCATGCAATAACTGGAAGTTCATCATTGCCATATAAGGAAGGTTCTAACTGGATGATGTGATCATCTCGTCTTCCTGACTGCTCCTAAGGTCAAATGCTAGTGACTCCAACAAGGGGTGGCCAATCCCTTGAGGATACAACCTAGCTCAACCATCTCGAAGACCTAGGAGAGGAGGACGTCACACATTTTCATCTTGGTTAACTGACCAAGATCCACATAATTAACTAACCAAGTACCCTAGGGATCATCTAGGGTCCCTAGATAACTACTAGGGGCTAATCTGACTTGGTCCAAGAGCAAGTATCTCTCTGGTGCAACTAACCAGGAGGCCCTAGTGATCAACTAGGGGATTTTTCCATGGCTTTGTACTGCTTGGTCCCAGACCAAGATCCCTAGATAACTTGTAGGGGCCCTGGATACCCGATAGGGACTTAAACTACCTATTTAACGAACGAGGATCCCTAGTTAACTAACTAGGGTGCCATCCCCAGAGAATGGCTCTTGCAGTTGCATTATCTTTAACAAGGAAGCCCTAAATAAGATCTAAAAATGTAAAGCCAAATCTAGTTTATGCCTTATAACAACTCTCAAACCCCCAAGGGCTCAATCTAGGCCTAAACCCTTGGTTTCTAGGCCTTCAAATTTGGACGAATTGATCAATGTACCTGTTAGAACAGATCTACCAAAAGGAAACCTTAGCATGCACATGTCACAGAGTATCTTACAAACCAACCACAGGAAAAAGGTGCCCTTGAAGATCCACCATAAAACCACCTAGGGTGCACTTTTTTAGCAGAGCAGAGTTCCCAAATTCAAAATATTTTTTTAGATATGAATTTTTTAATTTTAGGGTTTTTCCAAATATTATATTTTTTTGTATTTTTATAGTATATGTACAACAAATAATTGATAGAAAATGTGGAGAGAAAGGGTTACGACATTAGTCCTCAACCCTACGACAATTAGAGATCGAGGTCAACATCTGTACTCAATCTGGCTATTCAAGATTTAGCAATTAGGGCAAAGGCTAGTAAACCTAGGTGGGTCAAAGTAGAAAAACCCTAATTAAAGCAAACAATGAACCACAAGGCCCCACTGTGGAGAGTTACTTCAAGAGCAAAGTCTCCACAAACAAGATTGAGAAGACACCAATAAAACCCTAATTTGCCTTGCCTAATGTGCAAAAACAACGTCAAAAAAGAAAACGGAAAGATCTTACCAACATCCACCAAGGAAAGAGAGAGAGAGTTCTTAGATCCTCCTTAGTCAAAAGTTATAACAATCATTCTTTGAATCAACCTTGTAAGATAGCGAAACCCTAAAATTTCATCATTGCACCATTCATCAAAAGAGTAGTACGGCAAAAAAAGAGGCGTGCCTAGCTCAAATGCTCCAATATACCATGATAAAAAGAAATAAGTACATATTAGAACCCTTGCTAAATGACTGCTAGGACCCTTTATTTATATGAGGTGTCCTAATCTTTTCTAACTTTAGCGCCTAACTTACTAAAAGTAAAATAACTTAAATTGAGGGTTTCTCACCCACAAGTTGATGACTAAACTAAAAAAGACTGAAAATAATGGTAAAATGATGGAGAGGCTTCATCCAAGTGAAGTGATGAGCCAAAGGAGGATTGCATGCCCCTAACTAACCCCAACAATGTAGAATATCCCTCAACATCCTCCCCTTTAGCAAGGTAAGGCTTTCTTTAAGAAGATGGCATCATCATGGATTTTGCGCATGGATACCAAGTGGAGGGGTAATACATGAAAACTTAAAAGATAAGGTTCAAGTTGTCAATGTTTGAGCAAATTTGAAGATACTTGAACATTAAAACTTTTGATAAACAAATCCAGTACATGTAGATCTCATAAACAATTCAAACACACAAATAAAACAATTCAAACCCCTCCAAAATCCGGAGGATGAAAAACCCGACAAACAATCCTTCGAGTATGAGAGATAATGGCAGAGAATGATTTTACAACACTTGCAGATTGCTTGATAAGAGATATTTAAGCAACACTACAAAATAGAGATCGCTCGAAATACTGTCATAGACTTGCCAAGTGCATAGCACTCTAATAACAAGCTTATTCAGTCATACAATGAGAGGTAGATAGTGGTTGCATGCCTTTTGGGCACTATAAACACTGTGTGCACTGTATGCACAACCTATTGTGCCTTCCTTGACTTGGTGCCAAGTTGTCACCTCGAAATTATCATCCATACAGAAGATATGCACCCTCCATTAATTCACTAGTGTTAACTGCCTCTAACTAAATGTTAACTGATTGAACTAAACTGAACTGAATTGAACTGAATTGAACTGATTAACTAATTGCTTGACCATTAGTTAGGAGTTTAACTGAATGTCTTTAGTTCTTCACGATCAGTGGCATCCACAACAACCACTTACGCACGCAATCACCTTTTATGTAGCATAAACATGAGCATAGCTAAGAGCCCCTAAGCCATGTGTCCAAGTGGATCCATCCCAAGAAGCACATGATCACCAACCCGGGGCACAAAAAGACCAACATGATGGGGTACTTCCATTATGTGCTAAGTGTTGACTTTTAGCATGTGCATATATTCTTTAATTTTGCAGACTGTAAGATGGATAACAATAAGACAAGTTCAGTAGATAATCAAACATCAACACACATGAGCACTAGATGTTTTCATGGGGAAACCTTTAAAGGACAAAAACCCCAAAAGCATTAGTAATTCACCCCTTAAATGAGATGACCGAGTTTGTAGCAGCAACAAAACGATCTCGGAATTCTGAGATGAATTTTCTTTAAAAAAAAAATTGTCAAACCCTAGCAAGCTTGAACAATTTCAAACCCTAACAAAAATTGACCAAAATTTGCCGAGGAAGAAGACAAATCTCTCAGAAATTGAAAACTAGGGTTTACTGCCCAGGTTTTCTCTCTACTGCCCGAATGTCTTTTCCTACTGCCCGACCTTTCTTCTTTATTGCCTGAGCTGCCCAGATTCCAGTTGAGGGTTGCCCGAACTGGTTATTCACTGCCCAGATCTACTGTGGTTGCCTGGAAGCTGCCCAGATATGTTCTAGTGCTGTCGAGATGCTGCCCGGACCTGTTAAGTTGTTGCCCAAGTATTTTTGTGGCAGCCCGAGGATAGGATAAGGTTACTCAAGGTCTACTGTGATGAGAATCAGCCAGCCTGTGAGAGGAAATAGCCTGCCTGAGAAGAGAAAGGATGCCCGAACTAATTTTGTAGCTGCCTGAACTAATTCTGTAGCTGCCCGAGGAGAAGAGAGGACTGCCCGGATGAGGAAAGATGCCCTAGGTCTGTTCCGGGTTGCTGCTATTGCTGGCCATGTGGAGTAGAGAGAGAAACCCTAGCTCATGAGAGATGATGAGATGACGCCCTAGCTAGTCAAGCCACCATGCTAGGGCATAAAAAACAAGAAGTATTCACTCACTTGCAAAACCAACGAAAGTCTTCAATGGAGCAGCTAATGCGATGAAGATGAAGTGTGTGTAATGTTCTTGCAAATGATCTTCATTTATAGACTTTCAATCACTTGAAGTGGTCCCTTACAAATAGAAATATAATAATAAGGTTTTACTCTTTTTCATGTTTACCCTTTTGACTTTGACTTTTAGTGGTACTAAAGACCTTCTTGTATTTTTATTTTGACTTCCTGTGGTACAATAAGTCTTCTTGTATTTTGTCTTTAGCCTCTTGGTCTTTCTTATGGACCAAGACTTACAGTAAGTATGTCCTTCAAGTGTTCTTTGGTCAAGGCAAGTGGTCAAAAGGGTCCTTCATGCCCACTCAAAGTACATCATCATAAATAGGGAGAATTACTAATGCTTTTAAACTTGAACTCCTTATGCCACCAAGATCAGGTACCAAGTGTCTTAACCAAGGGTAGTTAATCCCTAGAGAAGGTCACATAGCCCATAGATCAAGGATAGGAGAGCATCACATACCCAGACCCAGTTTAGGGCTTATAGTGATAACCTGGTAACTGACTAGGTGCCTCAGCCCTACGCTGCATCAATTGACTTAATGTCAAATACTTGGTAACTGACCAAGCGCCTCCATTCTCTCGAAGAATGGCCCTCAGCCCTAGGTTGAGTCCCCCAGTCCTGGACTAGTTCAACTTCCTGGTAACTAACCAGGTGCCTCCATTCAAAAAATGGCCACTCAACTCTAGACTGAGTCCCCCAGTACTAGACTCGTTCAACTTCCCGGTCACTGACCAGGTGTTTCCATTCAAAGAATGGATCTTCAACCCTAGGCCGAGTCCCCCAGTCCTAAACTGGTTCATTATTCCTGGTAAATGACCAGGTGCCTCCATTCAAAGAATAGCCACTCATCTCTAGGCTGAGTCCCCCAATGCTGGACTGGTACAGGTTCCTAGTAACTGTTCAGGTGCCTCCAATCTCCAAGAGAATGACTCTCGATGTTGCTTAGGAAAAATCAACACTAAGGCGGCAGGTATGACAACCCTTACATGCACAATAACCTTCTACATAGCATAAACATGAGCGTGGCTAGAAGCCACTCATCCATGTGTCCTAGTGGGTCCATCCCAAGAAGCACCGAAACACCAACCCAAGGCACAAAAATCCCAACATGATGGTGTACTTTTGCCCATCAAGGGTTATTCAGCAAAGCCACTAAGCCAATAATCCTTAAATTGAAAACCAAGAGGACATGCCATGACCAGACCCTAGGTCTTAATCCCAGCTAGACCAACACTTTTACATAAACAAAGCCCAGACTTGGCCTTTTACAATGGAAAAGCCCCCTTCACTCTGGTATATCCTAGTAAGCACGCTGTAAATAATCTAAGACATAACACTTTGAAATAGTCATTTTTCAAAAGGTGGGCGACATTGAAAAGCAGTCTAATGTTTGAGGGGAGGTCAATGGTTTTGTTAGCACTCTAAGAAACTCTTCTAGGCTGTAACTCAAAGATGCCTGGTAACTTTTATTTCAATGGTTCACTCAATGATGGGTAATATTGGATCAAAATGAATATCTAACTCACTGAATGGTATACTCAAGACAGTCTTAAGTACATTCAGACAAAACAAGGCCTTCAAGAGTTACTGTCAGATAGGTAATAGATAAATATGGATGAAGAAACTGACTTTATTAACCAGAACACATACACACAACCATATATATATGATGGGCCAATAAAATTAGTATGATTACTTATGATCCTTTGCTCACTAATCAAATGGTAAGATGACAGTCACCAATAGATTATGTAAACATAGATAAAGAACAGAATTTCACTCATAAGAATACAACAGAAATGTAAAAGAAGATCTGACAAATAACAATGAAAGAAGCTTACGTACTGAATATATTATAGAAAGTGTCTTTATCACAACAACAGTATAGCTAGAACTCCAAATCGAGCCTTTATTGCTTAGAAAGCATAGGCTTTATAGCCTTTACATAAATAACTGAGATCCTATGAAGGAGGGTCGAAAAACTAAAAATAGCATAAAATCAAACTAATTACAAAATAATAGGATCAGATCCTATATTAAAGAAGTCGAATCCTTATCCAAAATCTAAGATCTTCGACAGCTGCTTTGCATGCTTAATTTCTATCCACCATTTGGACTATGAGTCATTGCTTCAGAGATGAATACAAGGTCAAGGTTGACCAAATCTGCCACCTGTAAGAAAATCCCCGGTTTGCAGCGCAATACACTGCAGAAACTTGATTATGATGCCTTTAATTATTTTCTTATCATTATAAACCACCCTCGAGTCACCTGAATCAATAAAACTCGGATTTGTGCGTTTCTGCCCTGTTCTGCACTTTCGGTGGCTAGAAGAGCCAAAATTCGAGAATATAAGCCACCAAAAGCTCTGCTTTCGGTCGCTAAAGATACCTATGCAAGCCTGATTAGCCGCCAAAAAGGCAGTCTTTATAAGACTCCTTCAAAATCATAATTTCCAGAAAACGGGTTTGATGTCGATGCTTCTGGTGTTAGGCTCGAAAATTACAGACTTGGAGATTTGTGCGCAGTTGCTTAGCTTGGCAATTAATAGTTTTAGCTCGGGTGAGTCACCTACCAAACATATACACTTGTAAGCTCGACGACCTGTGATCTCTGCAACTTTTCTTGAACATCTGAAGCATTAGATTTGGTATCAACAAACTTTCAAAACCCTACAGTTGTCAATTATTCAAACAATTCAAAGATCTAACACCCGATCCTTGCTCCAAATCTATCTTTGCACGCCATATGAGTTATCAGAGAAGCGATCTGCAAAATCTTGGGTGGAAATTACATCTTGACACATACCGAATCATGTGGCCCTAAAACCTCTGGCACTTGGCATTTTAACTGTGTTAACTTGTGGCTTATGAAGGATGTGTTGACTGCTTCAACCTTCCTGTGATTTCGATGGCTAAAATAGCCCCGAATTTCATGTTTAAGCTGCCGAAAGTTAGGCTTTTCGGTGGCTAATGAACAATTGAAATGTTAGCCTAAGCCACCGAAACCTAAGTTTTGATTTTCTTGGAGAAAAACAAAGTCCAATGTTTTTCAAACTTTACTACATACCTAAAGCTCTCAAAAATGAGCCTTAAGAAATTTAATAAAGTTTTTCCTAATGACTTTCTACTCTTAATAAAATAAATTTGACTAATTTATTTAAGGAGATAACAGGTTTCATGGAATGGGAGTTGATTTCTACAAAAAATGTCTTCAAACCCCACAAGCAAATGAATGATTGTCATGAGATGGAAAATATACAGCTACTAAAAAGTTAAGTCTAGGACCAAAATATTTTTTGGGGCACAACTCAATCATACTAAGTCTGATGGAGCTAAAATTCACGTGGAAGTCCACAACGATGATATCTACAAAATTGTCCTCGAGCTCAAACATGCAAATCCGACACTGAATTCCCAAAAATTAAAAAAATACAATTTTTGGACAACGAGATAATACTTTCTACTAGCAACTCCGTTAACAATGAAATTTGGACAAGAAGGACTATGGGTAGGCAAGAAAACCTAGAAAATCATTTGGATAAATTCCAAGGGATTCTCGATGAATCTCACAAAATGGGTCCAAATCCACTATTCAACAACACTTTTTGAAACTATTGTAGATTATATATAAAGGAAAGTGACTAAAGGAAACAAATATGGAAAATTATCCAAGTCAACATTTCATATTCTCAATAATTGGGACAACTTTGTAAGAGTGGCAATTTCATAGATCTCTACAATTTGGAAGATTATCAATTTTTGCCAAATTTTACAACAATGGACAAATTACAAAATGGAGGTAAGTTGTCATCTTCAAAAGGTGCAGAAGATGAATCGAATAATAGATTTGCTCAATATTTTAAAAAATCCAATTATTGCCCTATTTTCTTCCATTGGTGATGGAAGACAGTCTCTGACCTTTATTTGCACCACAAAAAGTGTAAAAGATGGCTGAGCCATGAACTTTTGGGTACTATAACTTCCAACTTCAAACTCGGAATGGGACAAGAGTACAAGCATTGGACAATTATCTCAGAGGAGAATAGTGCAAAGGACTCAAGTTTGAAAAATGTGCTCCTATTTACTCTAAAATAATTTCATAATAGAGCCTGTGGGTTTGATTTGACAAGGCAATTGTCAATGTGGATGACCACCAAAGTATCATAAACTTGGAGAAAAGGTCTACAATGAAGTATGAGCATACCAAATGCAAAAATGACCAAGAATGAATGCTTATCTTCCATATATGGTGCTTGCATAATGATGTGGAAGCACACTTGATTGAGTAAGAGCATCGCAATCTAAGGTGCTTGCCAACTAACAAGGTTGTTGGTGCCCTCGAAACAATAATGCATGTAAAGCATTGATATAGCCAACAGATGCAATATAAATTGCAAAGAAGAGTTATGAATGCTCTTGGTTATAAGAAGCCTACCTCCAAGGATGAGAGTTATGCAACAAGACAACAAGCCAAGGAAGAAGTACACATCAATTTGGTTGTTTAACTTTGCTACTTCAAGAATGGAAGTGGAAAGAATGTTATGTTCGGTTGAGGTTACCACCAGTGATGGACCAATAGAATGGTCAATAAACAACGAGAACATGATAAGCACACATGTAATGGATGAACATGTGTGTGTGTTCAAAAAGGGATGTAGATCATGACATGAGTCGTGACTTCTTGCACATGCACCATTGAAATCCATGTGTGTGGTGGCAACCACAATGTGCAAGATATGAACCAACAACTTATGTGTAAAGAATATGAAGTGAATGGTGAACTTCACCTTGCCTAGAAAGCAAAGATTATGATGAAGGACCGAACCATGCTTGGGTTAGGATTGCCTAAGAAAGGGAACAATAAGTTGTTAGGAATCAGATAAAATCTGAAAGCATACCAAGATAATATGAAGTTTGCAAGTTCCAAAGAATGGAGTAGTGCAAAGAAATGGACATGCCCAAGAGTGCAATGATGACCATAAAAGGAGTTTCTCACCTTAGCTTTTTATTTTGCTTTAAGTCATGTATTGTCTGAAGTAGCAAATATATTGGTGTATATGAAATGTGAATTGCTACATGAGTGATAAAATCACACCCGATATTAATGTCTATAACTAGCAGTATGCTTATGAAATAGACCAACTATCAACTGTGGAAACTCTTGCTCAGCATGCATGGTTCTTGAGGTCTCAATGAGCAAGAGGTGAAGTTTGGATGCATGGTCCTCAAGGTATCAATGTAAGAAACGTGAGGTTTCATGAGGATGCATGGTCCTCAAAATCTCAAAAGCCTCCAATAGAGATTGAAGAGGGAGAAACACTTGCTATCCTAAAAGTTGATCCAAAGAAATAAAAAATTCCAGGATCATATCAGCAAGGTTCTAAAGGTGGAATCAACACTTTAGTACCTTCCACATCAACCAGAAATCCTAAGAGGCTTACCCAAACATCCCAAGATGCACAAGAGCAAGTTGGAGCTCCAAAGAGATCTTTTTGAGTGAGTCGTCCTCTTAAAAAGTTTATAAATTATGTTACTATGATGTCTACGGTCATTGATGCAGAGCCTTTAGTTTTGAGGAGGCAACAAGTGAGCAGGTATGGTTGGATGCCATGGTAGAGTATAGCTCCATCACAAAGAATGATGCTTGGGAGATTGTTCTGAGACCAATGAGGAAGTCAATGGTTGTACAAGGTAAAACATGCAATAGACAGCAACATAGACTTAGAGAAGTACAACACTCAGTTCATAGTGAGAAGACTCTCCCAAAGAGATGGAGTTAACTATAAGGAGACCTTTTCTCTGGTTAAAGGGTATACTTCAATTAGGTATATTATGTCTTGAGCCTCAATCTTTGGTTGAAATTTATATCAAAAGGATGTAAGGGCATTGTTTCTTAATGGTCTAATTGAGGAGGAAGTATCCATCAATCAACCAAGAGGCTTTAAGTGTAAATTTTATCTCATTCCTCATCCCAGTTTCAATCCACCATTTTGTTCATTGTTTAATGCCCAACCCAATGTACTTTCAACTGCAAATTAGTTCATTTTTCTCATAAACAATTTTGACTAAAACACATGATGAATTTTACAACTTTAATGAGCACTAATAAAAACATAGTCAAACAAAAAAATTCAAACTCATAAACTTTTGGTCAAATGACCTAGGCAAAACCCCAACCTCCGCGGAAAACCTGTTCTTGAG
Organism: Pseudotsuga menziesii; assembly: GCA_001517045.1. NCBI lineage: Eukaryota > Viridiplantae > Streptophyta > Pinopsida > Pinales > Pinaceae > Pseudotsuga > Pseudotsuga menziesii. The sequence continues at coordinate 131,681 of LPNX010120138.1, forward strand.
AGAGAGAATTTTATTTTCTTTTATAAAATTAAAGTACAACAAAAACAGAGATAACTTATCTCCACCACAGTGCTCAACAAATTAGCTAAATTCAGAAATTTTACAGTCAGAAATTTTTGCCAACCAACTGCCTCAAAAACCATGCCAAGCTGACTGTACAGATTGTCTCAATTTTTGTGCCCATTGTTGTACCGTACGAATTGTATAGACCTCCGACTTCTGTGCTCCTTGTTGTACAGACTTCCTCAAAATTCATACCCAAAAAAGCTGTACAAACTGCCTCGAAATTTGCACTCGGGACTATCTCGAAATTCGTGCCACTGCTATACGAAACAACAATTAATGTTGTTGTACAAACCTCGATTTTCATGCCCAAAAATTGCCTCAAGATTCGTGTTGTACGTAAATGTATTTTATGTTGTTGTACAGTCTCGGGAATCGTGCCCACTGCTACTCTCTTCCATCCTGCGATTTTTCTCCTTCTCAACTCTCCAACTCTCGTGGAAAAAAAAAGAATGAGTCTCCTGTGCCTTCCCTTGCCTTTTTGGAATTAATGAGGAAGCTGAATGGTCATATAATCCAATGCCCACAATGATTTAGATGGAATGGATGAGATTAAATGCACTTTTAATTCTCACCAAAATTAATTTCACTCACCTCACTTAAATTTCTCAAAAAGTCACTTTAATCACTAAAGTGAAAATTAAAACTCATCTCAAGTCATTAATTGCAAGGGTCATGTTAATTTCCCCTTTTAAGTGACTTAGGCAAAAATCATTAGGGGTACACTTTCCTAGGTACAAAAATCAACACTCCCTCTTACCAAGGAAGGTGTTCTACACCACACCCAACTTGACTCTAAAATGAATGAACTTGCCTCTTCTAAGAGATTTCGTCAATATATCTGCAACCTGCTCATCAATGGAAATGTACTACAACTCCACAGCTCCTCTATGAACATAATCACGAATGAAATGCTACCTCATCTCAATATGCTTTGACCTGTCGTGAAATACATAATTCTCAGAGAGTTGGATGCAACTCTAATTGTCACAATAAATCATCGTAGGCCTCAGCTCTTGATTAAATAAATCCACCAATAACTTGCGAAGGCACAATGCCTCGCAACTAGCCTGACTAGTTTCCATGTACTCAGCCTCTGCAGAACTCAAAGCAACAGACTTTTCCTTCCGACTGAACCATGACACTGTTGTCGAGCCCAAACTGAAACAACATCTGGAAGTGCTCTTCCGGTCTTCCACACTGCCTGCCCAATCTGAATCCATGAAGCCAATCAAACTAACCCCATCTGATCTCCCATAATCCAAACCATTATCCATTGCTATGTCACAAGGTTCGCCGATTTTGAGCCTTCAAGTTCGAAATTCGACGAACCTCATGGAAAAAATGAAATTCGTTGATGTTCGGGTTCAGGTTCGGTCATAAAATTTGCGGTTTTGTAGGCCACGGAAGCTGGTAAATTCGTTGGGGTTCGGTCACGAAATTTATGGGTCTTCTGGTAGGCAGTGGCGGCGTCCTCCGTCTGCACTATGCTTCCGCTGTGTATAAAGTATATGATGACGAATTATCCCACAGGCCTGGACTCTTCTGACTTTTAGATTGTGCCTCTGTGGCATGTGCAAACGAGTTCTCCGACTTGGAGTAGCCATCGCAATTGAATGGATTTAGACGACCCGTAACCAGTGCCGAGGTTAGTTTGAATTTTGTGTCAATGTGCTAATTCAGATATAAAATTGCCGGACAGGAATTCGAATATGAAATTGTAATGTATATATTAAATTTGTAGGTTATTATAGTGTAAAATAAATGGTACATGTATTTATTTTTTTTTATTTTTTTTAACAAGAACGGTTATGTTGCATTAATCAGCATTCTGGCAAGCCAGAATCAGAAAGTTACAAATCTGAAGGAAGTTGGTGACCTCTAACAGTGCTGCCAACCTTCTTGTGAGTGTCTTGGGAGACAAATCCCATCTGCATCTAGAGGTAATTCGAGAGAATGACAAAAATTGCTTACATGAGTAAACTCTCACAAACTGTGAGCAAAGTAGAAGACAGAAGCAAAGCATTAAACCGAGTGGGATGAAATTTGCCCCTTAAAAAAAGGATCCAGCTTTTTCTGAGAACCTAAAGAAATGCTGGAGGCCGCCTCCTTTTCTCTACGCGCTTTATTGGACTTTCGCCCTCGGGTAAGGGGTGGAGACGGGACTGAAATGTCTTCAGGTTCAGAAGTTTCCACAGAGCCACTAGAGGGGACTGAAACAGCCAGACCTGCTGGGCCAGAGGGTTCAGGATCTGAAGCCCGAATTTCCCTGGCTACTACTGATTCTGGGGGGGTGGGATCCTGAAGACTTTCGTCTGCTGGAGGATCTTCCATAACTGCTGTTGCTTCTGGATCTAGGGCTTCATCTTCCTTCAGCGCATCAAAGCTGTTTTTATTTTCTAGAGTTGCCTCTACTGAATGAGTGGCCTTCAGAGCCTAGGCTGGCTCCTTTCGCCTTGGCTGCCTTCGCCGGTTAGTTATTGGCTGAAAATCACCTTCTTTAACTGGTCCCGCTCCCTCAGAGGCTTTGGGGCAGCTTTTTGCGAAATGACCGTAAGCATGGCACTGGAGGCACTTAAAA
>LPNX010120138.1:142366-214765 GCA_001517045.1 Pseudotsuga menziesii
CAAAAACATCCAAAGGAAGCTTGGAAAAGAACTTATACATTTATTAGGAAGGCCCTGATAGAACCAACAACAGGCCTCACCCCAAAAAGTACTAGCAAACATTTCCATCATATTGTCTTCATGAAGAATATTGGAGTCAGCAATCAACTGAAGGAAAGATTTGACATGCCAGATGGTCGAATCATCATAATTTCCATGAAATGTCGGAAGCCAGTTATATGCATCCCCCAAACCATTACAACAATTAGGAAAACCCGGGATGTTTGAGAAATCGATAGGCTGAAACATTACGGTTAACTGGGCACCATATTTCTCCTTTAATTCATCCATATCAAAAATTAATAGTATGCATTTGATATAACGATTAAACCTTGTACTGAAAAGGTGGAGCTGTCAAGTGATAAGCTTTAAAGGTTTTAACTTTTAACATGTCGCATGGGCTCATCTACACACAACAAAACTTCACAAGTTTATGAGATAACAGGGTTTTATCCCTTCGATGGAGTCGCCATGTGAAAAAGAAAAATTAGTATTTATAAATCTTTTCACAAAAAAAAATTTTGCTTTTCTTTGTAAAAATAAAAACTGGAAAAAAAGTCAGTGGAGTCGCTAGATGAAAATTAAAGATCTACTCTAAGCATTCATCAAACAAAGCAAAAAAAAAAAGAAGAAAACAAAAGTCGTACTCGGGAATAAAAAGATTTATCCCCGGCAACAGCGCCAAAAAAGTGTTGCCGCCTTTCACACACCTGGGTCACGTGGCAGAAATCTTCAAGCCACTCAGTGTGTCATTGGGGGCAAGTCTCGAGTCAAGGCTGTCACCTTGTTCTTGACTCCTCCGTTTAGGCTCAACTCCTAACGAAGCCAAGGGGGGTAGACCCTATTAAGTTACTGAGGAAAAATTATTTAGTATGGTGATGTTAAATTGAATGAGTTACTTAAAAGTTTGAAATTTAACCATAAACAACCATAGATGACAAGATACAAAATGAGCGCACGAAAGCACAATGCTGAGACACAATATATATATAGAAAGAAAATAGCCAGTTCCTTAAAATGGAGTCAAAAGATAATCACTGTACTTGCATGTGCTTGGAGTGAAAGTTTTGCGATTGCCTCTTGGTATGTTTTAAGTTAATGTGAAATATGAGTTGATTAAAATTAGGCGAAGGGGGGGGGGTACTCCAGATATACCCAAGAGTACTTGGAGTATGTCCAAAACTAAACCGTCACGGCTACCCACAAGGAATATGTGGGCTGCATGGAGTCTCTGGGGCTATTGTTCATAATGCACCCATTAGGGTGTGACAGAGATCGACGCCCCGAGGTCACTTTTCAGGAGTTCCCGCTTCCTTTGGGTATTTTGCCACCGTAATAGTTTGATCTAGGATTTTGGATTTGCTCCATTATTCATCAATTTATTAATTAAAATAATCAATAATTGATTTTTTGGGGCTTTCTGACCTGAGTGATGGAAAATCACTCAAAACTAGGAAATAGCGGGTCCATGGATTTACATGGTGCTCTTAGCTTGAAAATGAACACCTACATGACTGGCACTGATTATTTGGCCCACTTTTATTACAAAATCATTTTTTCCAATTAAACTATTAAAAAATAGCCTAAGTTTTGGAAAAATTAAATTTTAATAAAAAACACTAAAAAAACTAAAAATTTGAAAATTTGAAAAAACCTAGGGGGACTTAGACATGTTCATATGACTCGACCATGATGTCTAGCATGTTTATACATTGACACATAGACTCTAATAACCTTAATAGGCCTAAATGCCAAGCCGACCACCCCAACTTTGGAGGTATGGAGCATAGTGGAAAAAATCGGCATCGGCAAAAAATTGGCGAGGGTCCAGAAAACATCTTTTCGGCAACATCGGCGAAAAAATCGGCAAAAATCAGCAAACCGCGGCAGGCATTAAAAAATGCAAATTTTGTACTTCAATAGGGTCAAAATTTCCTTCCCAATTTTTTCCCCTATTTGCCGATTTTTCCCGATCTTTCCCGATTTTTGCCAATTTTTGCCGATTTTTTCCCAATTTTTGCCGATGTTTCCCGATGTTTGCGATTTTTCGCGATGTCCGATTTTTTTGGGCCGAAAAATCGGCAGCCAAAAAAGATCGCGATTTTTTTGGGCCGAAAAATCGGCAGCCAAAAAAGATCGCGATTTTTCGGGACATCGCCGAAAAATCGGCGATTTTTTCTATTATGGTATGGAGTGAAAAACTCAGAAATTATCAGTCTTTTATTCAACAACCAATAATAACCAAGGGAAAAAACACCCTGGGCTGATCGGATTGACAAATAAAGTCTAAAAGACCGAGTCTTTTACAGACACTCATGCTAGAACATTTATTACAATTCCCCCATGGGGTATGAACATGTGATATAGTACAACAAGCACTTCCCATAAGTACTTCCAAAGGTTTTCTTAAGTCCGAACAAGTTATCCTTGTCCGGTTCACCAGGCTCACTTGATAAAAAACCACTAAGTACAACTTAAGTGGTAACACTTCTTCTGTCCACCTTGCTACTGAGACCCACCCTTCTTGGGGCCCTTCTTGAACTTCTTCTTTCCCTTGGCAGTCAAAGCCACATTCTCCTCATCCTCCCTGCTAGTAGAAGAGCTCCCCTGCACAAGACCTCTTCGGGTCTCCTCTTGAACAAAGTCATCCCAAATTCTGTCCCAAGAAGGTAAGTTTTCCCTTGCTACTATAGCCTCCATAGAAACATCCCAAGGCTTTGCAACCCCATTCACAGTTGTCTGCACTAGCTCAGTACCAAAAACAACCTCCCCCACAGCTGCAAGTTCATCTCTCACCTGAGATATCCTAGTAAGGTAGGAATTCACTCCCTCATCCTTGGCCACCTTGATACTCTTCAATTTTTCCCTCAACGCCATTTTTTGTTCTCATTTGAGCTTTGAAACAAGTTGGTGAAAGCATCCCTCATCTAATATGCACAGGTTTTGCTAGAGATGTGTGGGATAACATGATCTTTAACTACATCTAGAATAATCCTTCTAGCTTTTATGTCCTTCTTGTTGAAGGCTGCAAGTGCTTGTGCATCAATGGAAGCGGGAACTGTGACAAGATTTTCTTATGTGCTATGAACCACTTCATCCCAAAGTTCATTTTCCTCCAATATAAGCACCAATCTAGCTTTCCATGCGACCAAATTCCCACCCCCATCTAGCCTATCCTCCAACCTAAGTCTTGTTGCCATTTCACTGCAAATTCAAGTCTCAACAAGGTGCTGCCCACTGACAGTCTGAAATTTTCACTGTATTAATTCTACTCCTTCGCTAATTCAGCTCAGATACCATGTAAATTTTATCTCATTCCCCAACCCAGTTTCAAGCCACCATTTTATTCATCGTTTAATGCGCAACCCAATTTACTTTCAGCTGCAAATTAGTTCATTTTTCTCATAAACAATTTTGACTGAAACACATGAAGAATTTTACAACTTTAATGAGCAGTAATAAAAACACAATCACACATAAAAAAATTCAGAATCATAAATTTTTGGTCAAATGACCCAAGAAAAACCCCAACCTCCAAGGAAAACCTGTTCTTGAGAGAGAGAATTTTATTTTCTTTTATAAAATTAAAGTACAACAAAAACAGAGATAAACTTATCTCCACCACAGTGCTCAGCAAATTGACTGAATTCATAAATCTTACAGTGAGAAATTTCTGCCAACCAACTGCCTCGAAAACCATGTCAAACTGACTGTACGGACTCTCTCAATTTTCATTCCCATTGTTGTACCGTACGAATTGTACGAACCTCGATTTATGTGCTCCCTGCTGTACGAATGTCTCGAAATTTGCGCCCTGAAAATTGTACAGACTACCTCAAAATTCATGCCCAAAACTGTCTCGAAATTCATGTCACTGTTGTATGAAACAACAATTAATGTTGTTGTATGGACCTAGATTTTTGTGCCTAAAAATTGCATCGAGATTCGTGTTGTACAGAAATGTATTTAATGTTGTTGTACAGTCTCAAGAATCATGCCCATTGTTGCTCTCTCCCAGCCTGCGATTTTTCTCCTTCTCAACTCTCCAACTCTCATGGAAAAAAAAATGTGTCTCTTGTTCCTTCCCTTGCCTTTTTGGAATTAATGAGGAAGTTGAATGGTCATCTAATCCAAGTGCCCACAATGATTTAGATGGATGGATGAGATTAAATTCACTTGTAATTCTCACCAAAATTAATTTCACTCACCTCACTTAAATTTCTCAAAAAGTCACTTTAATCACTATAGTGAAAATTAAAGTTCATCTCAAGTCATTAATTGCAAGGGTCATGTTATTTTCCCCTTTTAAGTGACTTAGGCAAAAATAACTAGGGAAACACTTTCCTAGTTACAAAAATCAACATTAAGGTGCATGGGAAACAAACCCATGTATGTAGATCAAAGAAGGCCCTTTATGAGTCGAAGTAGGTTCCACATGCTTGGTGTTCAGGGATTGATGAGTACTTTTTAGGTTTGGGCTTCGCTAAAACAATTGCAAATCCCAGTCTTTATTATTATTTGATAAATATGATATACTTGTTTTATTCTAGTATGTAGATGCTCTTATACTTATAGGTAGTTCTAAGAAGCCAATAACACAATGCATGATAGAGTTGTCACATGAGAACGATATGTAGAACGCTGGCCTTATGCACTACTAATTGGGTCTAGAGGTTTCACAAAGTTCAAGTAAGGTCTTCCTCAAATAGGATAGGTATGTAGATAAGATTCTGAAGAGATTTTAAATGATGGATTGTAAGCTCATGGCTACTCCTATGATATCAAATCTAAAGTTGTCAGCATATTCATATCCATATTTCGTAGATTCATCTATGTACAGGTAGTCGATAGGTTCCCTTATGTATTTGGTGAATACCAAACATAATATTTGTTTTTTAATAAACACTTTGAGCCATGACAAATTCACTAGGTTGCTGCAAAACATGTGCTCTGATACTTGAAAGGCACAATACATTATGGTCTGAGATATGTTGTAGACGGTGAATTGATGCCACATGGTTTTGTGGAATTTGAGTGTGATAGAGATGCAGGGGGTAAGATGAGTACTTCAAGGTTCTGCTTCAATTTGCGTTCAAGTATGATACCTAGTTCAGCAAAAAGCAAGCGACAGTGGCACTTAGTTCGACATAAGCAAAATACATAGCAGCCAAGTTTGCTAGTTCTGAATCTATTTGGCTTCACAAGTTGATTGCAAAGTTGACCAATCAAATGTTGGATCCCACTATAGTATATCACTATGTTGCATGGGAGCACCCCCCACCCCCTCACTCTCGCTCCTGAAGCTCGCTCCCAAAACGCTCCCAGTTTTGGGAACACACTCCCAAGGCGCTTTCGAGGTGCTCCCTTCCTTTCCTATACTAAAAGCTCCTATACTAGGTTGATCATTTGATGAAAATGTTATGGTACCTCCCTTGTTTGCCAAGCTCCCACAAAAGTTGTTATGGTTGATCATTTGATGATAATGTTATAACTTATAAGTTATAACTACTAGATGATTGATATTATATGATTTAATCCATGTATTCTATAGCTAATTCAACATCCTACATGTTTTTTAGATATAAATCCATCAAAATATATTAAAATATACACTATACAAAAAATGCTCCCAAAACGGGAGCTTTTGAAAATTTTGTTTTTCGCCCCACTCCCAACAACATAGGTATATCATGACAATCAAAGTTATATCAGGCACTCTAAGAATTAATTGTTTCACAACCACTCTAAGCATATAGATATTCGGTACCATTTCCTTTGGGACAAAGTTCAGAAGGGTGCAATGATCCTAGACTATGTTCCTTCAATTTTGCAAGTTGCGGACATTTTTACTAGGCCCCTAGCTAAAGGGAAGCTCAAGATGTTGAGGGAAAGACTTGGATTTGGTGAACACTTTCCTCGCAAAGAGGGAGTGTTAGAGTTTACCTGGTTGCTTGGTTAGCATTATCCTACAGCAGGTTGCAGCCAGCATACAATGCAGATCATGTGGCGCAGCAGCTCCAGCAGACCCATCTTCTTAGTTTCACATAAGTGTGAAATTCCTAACCCACGAGTGCTACCCCAGATGCAACTACAGGAGTTGTGCACTAAGCAATAGAGGGACAGTGGAGTGATGGTGCAGCAATAGTCTGTTGTGGGATGTTTGTACAAATGATATATAGAGTGAGAGAGTGAGGGCACTTGCATGCCCCAGTCTCATCCTTATCCCAGATTTAACGTTCCAGTTAGCTAGAGTTTGTTTTATTAGATTATTAGTTGTAGCATGCATTTACTGTCTTTAGAGGAGGGAAAAGACCTTTAGGTCAGCTACGGTGCTTGCATGAGACTTTCTATTCCTGGATGAAGGTGCAGATGTCTAGGAGGCACCAGCAGGTTTGCATGTGGTTGTTCATCCCCAGTTGGAGGTGCACTATTCCTGGTACACATCCATGCAGGAGGGTGCACTAGTTAAATGGATTGGGTTAAGGTTTGAATGAGTAACCTTTGGTGCTTAATGCATGTGACCAGATACAATGTATCTTCCGTCTTCTTCTGTGACCAGATACAATGTATCTTCCATCTTCTTCCTATTCTATAAAGGAGATGCAGGGCACAACACTGTACTGATTGGCAAGTTTTACCTTTGAGCTTATGCGTTGTAATTTTCTTCTTTACAGTTTGAAATAGAATACAGATGCAGTCTTGAGTAGTTCTGTTTAGTATGTTTCTGCTGTTTATAATTTCCAGCAGTGCATTTGTAGATTAACATAGCTCAGATTTGCTGTTTTGTTTGATGCTTTCAAGTTTTAAGCTACCTAGGTTGAGGGTTATTTCCTGAGTGCAGAGTCTGCTTACCATGTTTGAAATTTAAAACAACTACTCTCATCTCTGTTGTCTCAATCAGTAAAGATTAATTTCCTCAACGGCTCTCACTGAATCTCTCAATTCACCAAATCTTTAAACTTCAGAGCACAGAAACACGGCCAAAACCATAAGAACTACTTGACTTCAACCGGAAGAAGATCTTGAAAGGTTTTCACCACAAATTCTATCAGTTCATGGATATTAACTGGTGAATTACCTTCCTACAACTAAATTAAACCTTAAGCTACAAATATTTAGACTGGTCAACCTCTGCAGGCTTCAATACCATAAAGAATGATGTCTAAACTTTATTGCCGATTCCAAAAAGAAAAGTCATGTTGAAACCATGAGTTATGATACCACTGTATGCAGAATTATAAGAATTTCAACATCTACCAGTGCAGAATTATAAGAATTTCAACATCTACCAAGACAGAATCTTACACAGCAGAGCTTAAATACCTAGCGGACCATAAAAATGATCTTTAAGCATTCAAGGTGAAATACATTCATACAGAGAGCTTTGAGTACAAATATATAGTCTTATGTTATAACCTTAACCTCACAAATACATTCAGAAAAAGATTTCACAATTAAGAGAGCATACAACCAAGAAATTCAGGACTGGTCAATTACATTTGACGGAGAATCAAGGATTCTCAATATTTATGTTATGATGTCTAAACTCTATTGCCGATTCCAAACAGAAAAGCCATGATGAAACCATGAGTTATGATACCGATGTATGCAGAATTACCAGAATTTCAACATCTACCAAAACAGAATCCTACACAGCAGAGCGTAAATGCCTAGCTGACAATTAAAATGATCTTTAAGCATTCAAGGTGAAATGCATTCATACAGAGAGCTTTGGCTGCAAATATATAGTCTTATATTAACCGTAACCTCACAAATACATTCAGCAAAAGGTTTCACAATTAACAGAGCATTCAACCAAGAAATTCAGGACCGGTCAATTACATTTGACGAAGAATCAAAGATTCTCAATATTTATGTTAGTCAGACATAGGTCAGCGTTGATCGCCACTGACCCATTCTGCTACACTAACATCGGCTAACCAGCAACTCCCTGTCACCGACAGTCATCTTCCCACGGAGAGATTTGAGTATAAATCTGTACCCTTATATTATAACTTTACACTCATAGATACATTCAACTAAAGCCTAAATTATTGATAGGGCATACAACCAAGAAATTAAAGCCTAAATTATTGATAGAGCATACAACCAAGAAATTAAATACTAGTCACTTACATTATGACTGGAGTGAGAATCAAGGATTCTCAGATACACTGACACTTGCTTTGCATCCAAATCTGGCTCGAATTCCGACCACAAAAAGTTGCCCCACAACTCAAGCTAAGATATAAACAGCGGGGGCATGACAACATGACAATATTTTACGTTCCTATTAAAGATTACACAAAGGCATAATTCTCTCAAATCCATAGCAAAAGCTAGTTTACAGAATAAATCCCCCAGTATATGGAATCACATCATGAAAAGGAATATGTATGAAAATAGTAATTACTCGTGTTAGCCCTAATCAAACTATTACTTCTTGTTTACCCAAATTAAATCATAGCTCCAACCATGGCGTCTTGTTGATTCATTCAAACCTGGGTACCATCTAATAATTGCTCATGTCATCTACCATAAACTTCTTGGGCCATAACCAAATTCAGAATGGGGAATATCAAAATTCACATCACTTCTATCTCTTGCTCAGAACTCCAATTATGCTAAAGCAAGGACTCTTGGATCTGACAATGGTTAAAACATTCCCATGATAAATATGATAAATAATAAACTATAGCAAACAAACCAATACGTAGAGCCAAATGATAGGAAATTATTCAAGCCTACGAAAGGCCATTTTACTGCAACTGCTAATTCCCTATAAAAACCACAAAGTAGCATAAATCTTCAAGCTCTCCAATTATTCTAATTTGAGTGAAGCATTTGGAAGGGATGGGAAAGAAGAACACAAGTCTTAAGTGGAGGAAAACCCATACTGAAGGTTAAATTGACTCTATAAAAATATTACTTCCTTGTATATCCAAGGATTAATATTTTGAACAAAAGAAAGTGCCAAACAAAATATTTCAAGGGTATTTTTTGGCAAAGTAAGAGAAGTTCTTAATAGGCAATGAGAAGTTACATCGTTAAGAAAGGCATTATTATTAAGTGTCACAGTAGATTTTTTTTCACCAAACCCCTTATTTTCCAAATGACCCCACTTATCGCTCCTAAGTCCATAGCTAAGCCCTTAGCCATCTAAGAGCAATCTAACCTGTTGTCTTTATTAAATGGATTTTTATATACAGATTTACATATACAAGGCCCTTGGTGTAACTATATTAAAAACACATAAATGTTACAAGTTACAACTAAAATGATTTTGCGCTTTGCTTCCTTACTAAAAAAAATAGGATTTTTTTTTAGAATCTCTCCAATTACAAAAGGAAGGCATCTCACCGATTTATATATAAAGGAGGGCATCCTGCCGCGTTTACATTTTGGCATCTCATTCGTATCATGTAGAGGACAGGTGTTGCATCAATGTCTTTAAAAATAGTCAATAAAGATATTGTCACCATTGTTGATAATAGTCGCCCTTGCTCTCCTATTTTGCAGAGGAGATAAATTTCTACCTTATTTTAGACACAATCTTTGGCCATTTGGCACTTATTAACAGATTGGAATAAGACAAAATATACTGTCTTGACTAGCAATTCCTCATAGTAATGTAATGTAACTAGCTTACTGCAATATATAATCATAATGTCATATAATCATCTCTGTTATCTTGCACTCCCAGAAATAATCAGTATTGACAACCCCAACCATTCTTCTCATATCATTATACTTTCTTACAAATATTTTCTCAATTATTTCGCTGTTGATGTTATACAGCCACCTTGTTCCCTTTCAGGTATATTTCACTCACATTTCACATAGTTCCTTGGAAATCTAGGAGGATATATAGTTCTTTGCTGCAGATAATTTCCCAACACGACGCCAAAGAATTTTTACATAATGAAACCAGATCAACAGATAGGCGTTATTTAGAAAAGCAGTTCAATGTTCAAAGCCACAAACTTGTACGTGAGGTTCACTAGAAAGGCATCTAAGCAAACCCTTTTTGCTGTATTCTCTCGGAGACTAGAGATTTTGCAGATTGATCTCCCTGCTTAGAATGGACTTTAAAACAACAATTCTATTATTTATGTTGTTACTCACATGTCAAATTTTGTGTCACTGAAATTAATATCGAGAATGCTTGAAAATAAATTCAGCCAACCCTATCACAGATGATTTTAAAACAACAATTCTATTATTTATGTTGTTACTTACATGTCAAATTTTGTGTCACTGAAATTAATATCAAGAATGCTTGAAAATAAATTCAGCCAACCCTATCACAGATGATGTTAGCCTCATTTGAAAATGACAGTAAGCCACCAAATTGCATAGTAGCACACAAAACATCAAAGTATACTGCTAAGATTTATCGTATATAGTGATTATTCAATACTTGAATATATCAGTTTTGGCAAGTACTTACATGTATAACAAGTACAGGACATTTCACATTTTGAATCTTGTTCACATTCTGCAAAAATAAAAGAAAATGTGCTTAGAATTTCTGCCTAAGGTTTTGCATGCTTCTAAAGATAACAAAATTTCAATGCAACAAAAAAGTTAAAGACCATGGCTGTAAAGGTATTGATGGGAAAGAAGCTTCGTTGGTTTACTTTGTAGATATCAAACCAGAATGTAAGTTTGATTCGGATGAGCACACGTAGTCCTGATAGTATAGCACTGTGAAGAATAACACCTCTCAACCGTGGTAAGCGGGCTGCCAAGTGTAATGTGGGTCCGCTCCCAACAGACTGCCCATACAAAATCAAATGCTCCTGCCCAACTCCATACTCCCTCTCCAGACATTCATAAACTGCTTCTATGTCTGTATATGTGTGGTGCTCAGTGGGCTGTAAAGAGAAAAAAGTTATATAAAAAAACCAGAGCTTCAACTTTATGCAGAAAAAACCTAAGACACATGAAAGTAACTAGAGAAAGGGACCATGCTAACATAAGTATAGTCGGTCTGACAGCTGAGTCTATCCCTCTTTTACATGAGAGGTGCAAAAACAGGGTATTTTACAACTTGATTGCAAATGGACAGCTATGATATTTAATTTGTAGGCTATGCAGACTCCAGAGGTCATCAAATAGGGTTATCTGAGGATAGGGAGGTCCCGCTCTGAGATGCCAACATCCATCCTCATCGTCACTTTCTGCTTTTGACAGAATGTATGTTCAAGTTGATCGTTTGGAAATTGCCTTGTCAAAATCTATTCAACAGATTTTATAATTCTGTTTCAAATAACTCATATCGGAAGAATGGAGCATTGTCAAATTCAAATATGATGTTTTCCTTAGTAAATCTTGGAATATAGTCTACTTGAGCTGCAAATATTTTAAAGTCAAATTGAAAGCAAACACTCCACGAGAAGAGCAATTTATCATTATTTTGTTGCCACACATTTATTTGAAAACCACAAATAAAAATATTACCACACATTCAGTTTCGACTAATCTAACAAGAAGTTACCAAACTCGAGATTGTTTTTCGAAAACCAGATTAAGCAGGAAAACAGAATCGTTTTTCTTTTGAAAGTGAAAATAATAATAGTGAATACAACTTTTAGCACACCCAATAGAATGTTGGAAATTTGTTCAATGGCAAAGAAAGCCTTGGAATTTCTTTTAATCCAGATATCCCCTTTTTCCACGAGCCATGAAATTAAAATTAAAGAAGACTTTTCCTCCTACAGAAAATCCTTAAAGAATACATGCATGCACACTGCAATCTAAAAAACACAAATTCACAATATATAAGCATGGCATAAAGCCTTACCTTACCAGTGGAAGCTCCATATCCTGAATAATCATAACTGCAGAAAAGAAAGCCATCATAACAAGCCTTTTAAAACCGATTCAACAACCCCAATGTATAATAATTTCAAACATCAAGAAGTGCTTCCCATCCAATCTAGAGAATAAGTTATAAGTTTTTCAAATACAAAACCAATGGAAGAAATGGTTGAAAGTCATCAGGGTAAGCCTATTAAAAAGTTGAAAGTCGAGTAAGCCAATTAAAAAGTTCAATCACTATCACAATGTGTATTAGATGTGATTTATCAAATAAGTCGAAATTAGCTATGTGGAAATTTGTAAAATGAAGATAAATAATAATATTATTATTTTTTATAGAAAATAAAACTATATCTTAAATAAATGCAAAAAATTAAAAGAAGACTATGATAACCTAAAAATGGTGATGAATTAAATGAATATATAAAAGAACACTCTAAATTTTATAAATATATAAACTTGTTAAATGAATCATTGACATGACATTATCAAATTAAGATAATAATTAAATTTGTGCAAAATCAATTCATGATATTTAAAATTGAAAATGTGGCATTTTTTAAAATTATTATAAGATTAATTCAATGCACATGTATAAATTTATAATTAATGAGTTTTTTTATATTTAAAAAGAGAATATTGATTTTTTTGAGAATCTGTTATTTTTTTTAAATTTAGTAAAAATTATTTTAAAATTATGTAGTAGAAATATTAATAGATGTTGAATTTATTTTTGTATTAAAAATAACATTTTCATAGATTACTGTTCATTACAGATTATTAAATTCAAAATGATTATAAATCGTAAGAATTAAACAACCATGTTGAATACAATTAATAATAACCAAATCATATACACAATACAAGATCAAAAACTAAACTAAAATCGTAGAAAAAACCAATAAATCTAATAATATGTTTTAAACAGAAAAGCATTCTAACCCTAAACCTCTGAAACTAAGCCTAACTCAGACCAAAAAAATTAGTAAATAAGATGAACGAATGCATATAGCTTAATATGTTATAAACAGAAAAACATAGAAAAGCATAATAACCCAATATGCTAAGCATTAAGATACATTATATGTTTTAAATTTTAAAATCATTATGACCATGAACAAAGGAAACTAGGCATGACCCAGATCAATAAAATTATTAGTATATACATATAACCACATGATCTCACAGAAGAGAAAAATCATTTATAATTTTAAAAAAAAATTAAATTAAAAAATAAAAAATTTGAATCACAAATGTAAGAACAAATAAATAAGTTTCAGAAAACAAAATTAAATGGAAATGACATGAAACTACTGCAAATAATGCAAATGCAGTGCTAAAATAACACCATGAACCCATTGGGAAAAACACCATCACCAGGAATCGGGTAGCAGAAATAATACATCACATGGCCTTTCAGAATTTCCCAAATACCTCTGTAAATAATCCATCATCCAAGAAAAACTACAGCCTGTACCATTCCAATTTCCCATATAACCACCACCATGATCCCAAGAAACTACAGCTACCAAAAATACAATGAATTAGATAAAAAAAATTACAATTACCATTCAGATTTTCATATAACCACTGTAAAATAACACCATGATCCCAAAATAAATACAGTTACATGATCCCAAAAAAAATAGTTACCAGAAACAATAGAGGTCCAAATGAATGAAATAAATCGTAGCATGGTAGCACTGGATAAAACTAATGAATTCAAATTACTCCAATCTTTCAATTAAAATAGAAAATGAAACGATTGAATCATAAATAAAAGTATGTTCTTATTTGTTTTCGACAACTTTTTAAATAATTAAAAATTTACACTAGTTTTAAAGAATTTATGTCTGATATCCCAACCCAGAAAAACTAATAACAAAATAAAAGATCCAAATAACTTATTAATTTTGAAGTAATCGTGAACTTTATAATTTAAAGCAGATACATTTTCCAATCATTCGAAAACTAAGAAAAGTCCAATTACTATGTCAATACACCATTACACTGAAATTTAGTGGCATGACCAAAACGATCAGAGAAACTGAAAGGCCAAAAACAGCCATGAACAGCATAGCTAAGCAAATGTAAAAAGAAAAATACAACATCGCCCAACGAACAATTGAAAATAATAGCAAAACCCAAACCCAGATGATTACAAATACCGGCATGCTTATAACAGCAGCAGGGCAGGAATTTGACCGGAAAACTGCTTGTCATTAGGTGATTTGCCAGCTAAATACAGTCCAAAAATCCAATAAACAGTTATGAATTTGCTTTAAAATTCTCAAAACAGGTTGTAAAGTTGTAGCTATTTCGGTTTCAAATTCCTATGCTGTTACATTCCTACACTGTAACAGCAGGAACCCATATGCTGAATGTTAAAAACAGCAATACCCAAATGCTAAAAAGCAAGAACTGCAATCATTACAGAGACCAAACAATAAGCTTACAGGACCAAGAAAGTAAATTCATACCCCATTATATTAACTTGCAGTCTGTTCTTGAGGTCCAAGAACAAGTCGTATAACTGACCCAAATCAGCAGCATTGCCGTGGGAATATAATACAGTGAGACGAGCGCAGGGATTACGTACATAAATAGCCACGATCTTGTTTCTATTTTTGGTGTCCACTAACCGAACGTCCACATTCTCATCCTGGGGAACGCCTGTCATCTGCAATTTTGAACCATCGTTGTGAACTTCATATGTTGGAGGCTCCGGGGGGAAGAATGCAAATTTTGCAGCCACAGTTGACAGTATATTTCCCATCATATGATAGATTATAGCCAAAAGCTCACTGTAAATCTTTAAATCAGTATAACCATTTCAGCATTCATGCAGCTTCGCCAAGAATCGAACTCGGAACGTATGCTGAACAATGGGATTCCATCGTCTTGGAGGGAGATGAATCAATTGAATGGGCTGGGCTTGGGCTAGTCAGCAGTCCTCTTCTTGGATTTTCAATTTGGAATGCTTTGACCAGTTTTGGTTTTTGTCTTTGGTTACTTATTAATTATTATTTTGTCAGTACGTTGGATTTTTAATTACTATTGAATCTTTTCATTCGTTTTTGGTGAATAACTTTTAGATTTTTGTTGTGCGGGGTCAATTTAATTTTCTAGTAATGTTTGTCATTTTCCCTCACAGATTTCTATGAACCTTGATGTGCATTGGAGCTGTCCTTGCAGTATGGAGTTTGGGAAATAACGCCTCTCTCAAACATGAAGATGCACTTATTATAGTTTTATTTTATGGAGTCCCATGCTTGTAGACCAAGGGAATTCGAGCCTTTCACAGTTTTTCTAATGACAAATCTGAATCACCAAACACACTTCTTGCATTTACATTTTTTTTTGGTTAACCCTGAAGGGATCAAGAGTTTTGAAATAACACCTGCTCCTTAATATAAATAAATATAAGCATTAATCATAATGGGTATAAATGCTTTTTGTAATTTTTGTGGTTTTTATTTATGATAAGTTTGTGAGTATTTAAGGTTTATTATTTTAAGGAGCTAAAAGGTATTTGGTTGTGTTGTATTGATTGTGATTGCTTATTATTTTAAGAAATTAATAGGTATTTGGTTGTGTTGTATTGATTGTGATTGCTTATTATTTTAAGAAATTAATAGGTATTTGGTTGTGTTGTATTGATTGTGATTGTTTGCCATACACTATAGAATATATGAATGTGATTTGATTTTTTTTATTGACAAATTTCAACACCAAACACACTTGTCCTAAATGTAATTTGATGTTTTTTGTATTTTAATAATAAAACTAAATTTCTATAATTTCCATTTCATTTATAATAAGCTAGATATAGTGCATAAGGTTTGTCATTTCAAAATACTAATAGGTATTTCTCAATGTTGTATGGATAGTCATATCTAATCAAATGTATATGGTTTGAAGTTGTTAGAGTAGATAGTGTATATCTCAAAATATCTTATATATAATATTGATGGCCATACCTAATAAATTATAGTAAAATATATATGATTTGATTTGGTAAGATTGGATGGTATATATCTCAAAAAATATTTTATTTGTAATGCTATATTGGTGGGTGTATAATGCTTATCATTTTCTTTTCTGCCAACTTTTAATAAGGAGAGTTTAAAATGTTTCATTAGGATTCTCTAGAGATATTATTGGCAAAGTTTTGATCTTTTTATTAGTTGGGAAATATAAATATGTAGGTGCATAATGCTTATCCTTTTTTGTTAACTTTTAATTAGGAGAATTTAAAATCTCTCATCCCAAATCTCTAAATATATCCCTACCCTTCATAGTTCCCCACAATCCATTTAAACTCATAATAGATCCTATGTGTAATGGTTAAGATTATTTGTTTGACTTCCTGGATGCGAGTGACTGTTCCACGGATCAACGACACGCCCTCCCTCGATTCGAGCAATGGACACATGGTGATCATCATGTTAACCTTGGCTGCGAAGACACCATCGAGAACCTTCATCGTCCTCCAAGCGTGGGAGCAAAGCAGGCCGTCACCTCCGCACCTACAACGTGGGGTGGCGAAGATCCGGTTCATTCCTAGCCTTCAAGGCTCTGCATCGTCATTCATGACTCATACTATGGCAGGGAGGGAGAAGGTTTTGAGCGTGATGGTGTGGTATTTGGACATAAGGGTTAGGCTCTACTCGGCTAAGCGCACTCCTTGGCTTGTTGAGCGTCTGAAAACTCACAGTGTGTCCGCCACCCCGGACTGCATCTTGTTAATTGATAATCTCTAGAAGAAGAAGAGCATCAGGGTCAGTATGTCGCGATAGCGTGGAACTCCGAGAAGAGCCACCTCGGGCAGAGGCAAAGCAGAGTGAGGTTGTAGTTTTCAGGTTGCAGCGGACTATGAACCGCATATCTCTAACAGGGTTTGCGTCCTCGTGGAAGCTTGGGAGAATCACGTTCTAAATTAGAAGCTAGCAACCGGTCAAGATGGTATCCAAATCAACCACTATTAGCTCATGAAGAACATGCTCTGCAATTTAATGGAGGATATGCTTACCAATTGGGTGGATGTCAAAGACACGGTTCAGATGGTGAAGACTAGAATCTCAGAGATCGATGCTCAGCTCACGACAATGGAGAGATCGTTCGCTTGGAAAGGCAACGCGGGTATCTCAGGCCACGAAGGTCTGAATGGAGGCAGTCGTGACTGGGGTGGTGGTTCCAGCGGTAACGCCATGGGTGGCTTGGTTCTTCCAAATGGAGGAGGTAGTGGCAGTGCAACTGGGTGCACCATCACACCTCCTCCTACTCTGTCCTTCCCCATCCCCTCAATGGTGGAGCCGTTATTCAAGCGTTTGAAGGTGATGGCCGCCCAACAGGCTGCTCCGCAGCAACAACAACCTCAGATGCCTCCGAAAGTTGCCACCAACTCACCCAGCCAGTTGCAGGAGGAAAGATGGGCCTGCCCCATAACTGAAGAAATTCCAGACATTTCACCTGTCTGATGACCAAGCCGTCCCGGTTTTTTGGTTTTTGCATATCGTTTCAAGTGGTTTTTTATGGACTCTATTATCCATGCCTATGTCTATTTTCAGGCCTATGACTATGTTTATTTTAGGGTCAATGCCTATGTCTTTTTCCGGGCCTAAGTCTATGTCTATTACTTGGTTAATGCCTGTGTCTTTTTTCGGGCTCTTGTTTTTGTTTATGTCATTTTACTGTTAAAATATGTAGCTCTGTTTGGATATTGGCCTCGACCTTTACTTTCAAAGTGGAACAATATCGCTTCTGACTCTCTCAAACGACCATTTTTTGAGAGGTCGAGGTGGTGGATTCACCTCCTTCGACCTCATTTGGTCATGTTGAAATCTATAATTTTTGCCTCTGTATTATAATAGAATTAAGCAGCTTACAAAAAAAAAAAGATTATTTGTTTGACTAGGGGCGACAGTGATCATATGTGACCCAAAAGGACAACATGCACTCCCATTATCTTGGGGAATTGGTTAATCCTCGCAATGAAGTAGAAGCCTTTCCAACATGGCAATGACTCAAATTACTTGAAAAAATAACCTCAATGTATATCCTCATTCTTAGAGATTTTATCATCATCATATAATCCCTAGGACTCAATCCATAACCGTCCTCAATGCACATAAATAGAACTCTGCATTGAACTTCACCCAATCATAGAAAGTTCAAGAGAGTCAATATTTTCCATGCCAAATGCCATTAAAACTAAGAAGAAAATATTATGGCTAATGAGGGATAACTCTAGAAGGAGGAGTGGTCTCCATTCAAAACCCAAAAGGCATTCTCTCATCCATCAATCATATCATGTGACTATCCATTCTTCATAGTGTCCTTCTGAGTCATGTAATATGAAAAGAACCTTAGGAAATTTGAAAATAGGCTTCACCAACCTCCTTACCCCCCGATCCTACCCTCACTTCCATTATCACCTGGCATTGCCCAATGCCACCACTCGTGCAACCTCCCTCCTTATGTCACCCATCCCATCTGATTCCCCCCCTTCTTAGCATTAGGCCCTCCTCATTCTTCCTCGTGCTCCCTTGCACCT
Organism: Pseudotsuga menziesii; assembly: GCA_001517045.1. NCBI lineage: Eukaryota > Viridiplantae > Streptophyta > Pinopsida > Pinales > Pinaceae > Pseudotsuga > Pseudotsuga menziesii. The sequence goes on from LPNX010120138.1 coordinate 160,785, forward strand.
CTACTCCCTCTACATCCTTCCCATTTTTCTCCTACCCATCTCCATGTTGGAAATTTGTTGCCCATATTATCGTTGCACATTGACTAGGGAATTTTGAGTCCTCGAGAGGAATTTTACTCAATGCAATAAGGCCCTGGAAGACACTCATGGTGACCTTACTTAAGCAATGATTCAATCTACTCATCACTTATCAGAATGTTGAATAAGAAACTTTTATGGGGAAATGGAGGAAAAGTGGGGAGCTTGCAATCATGATCCAGTTAAGCAAATACAGGCCATGGAGAACAAATGAAATGCAATAGAGACCTCCCTCAACAAGATGTACTACCTTCCGAGCGATCGAGATGACTCTCTTTGACATAGTTAAATTCAAATTGTTAATTTCATGAGATGCCATACTACATAGACAATTCTACCTTATGATACTTTACTACATAAGCAGTTCTATCAGCGATACTTTGTGAAAGAATTGTAACATAACCCATAAAAAAGCTAAACACATTGGTGAAATGAGTAGTTAATATCATCATATAACTTTAAATCTTTTTAATTAAGTTATGTGTTGTCATGAATTAATTTTATTCAAATTCTTAAACAATATACCTATCACCTTTATGGCAAAAAGACATTTTTAATACTCGTTAAACACTTCATATAAAGGATCCTCTCATTTATAATATAATACTTTTTATTAATTTTGAATATATACAAAGTGGAATAAAAAAAAATCATAATAGCCATTATTATGAAAAGAAATATTTACGTATTCATTATTTTATTTATAATCATAATAATAATATTAATATATTTGTAATATAATTATATCGTAGGCGTTTTTTCAATGAAATAAGTTGTCCCAAAAGATCCCTCGTGTCCCTGCGATTAACATCCCGACATGTGTCGCCTGGTTATTGGCGAGATTATTCGTTAAACTTTCCGGTTATTGTATCCTGTGATCTAGCAGGGATGGAAGAAGGAAGCATGGAGTTGATCGGTTGGTTTTTTGTGTCAGCCTGTATTCTATCTGTTCATATTCTTTCTGCGTAAGCTCTTCCTCTGCCAAGTCCATGCTTATCTTAAAATCCCTCTGCTTTCTTTTTTTTTGGTCTAGCTCTATATTTGGCGGAGATTAAAGAACCATAGAGAAAATTTAGGTTATTGCAGCAAGTACCAAATTCAAAACTCACATATACAATTTTTTGTATGGCAAGGAAAATAAAAAATTGTCAAATTCAGACCTCATTGTTTTTTTCACGGTTGTTTTTTTCATGCAGTTTACACAGGGTTTTCACATCGATTTGCGATACGCCAACGTTGAAAGTCGGAAATACTATCTTCGACATTTCTTTATTTGAAAATAAGAAACTTCGGATATCGAAAATGTCGAAAATCGCATCTTGCGGAATCCGAAATCAGACCATATGGTGTTTCTGCAATCGTACCGGTAAATCCCAATTTTTAATTTTGTTACATCACGTCGTGGTTAAATTTCGTGGTTCTTATATCCCGTAATCGGGCAGGGATGGAGCATGGACTTTAGGTGCGAAAAAGGCGGCCTGGAGTTGATCTGTTAAGTGGCACGTTCTGAAAACGCTTAGGCTTTATTATGTATGTTCGTATGGATTTGATCGATACAATCTTTATTCGCTAGGTGTATTACGTGTTTTCATGACACTTTTATCTGTTGTTGTGCCTGGATGGATTGATGGACTCAATGGATTGATTTTCAATTGCGGATCCTTCTTTCCAGTTGGCGTTTATCGTGTTTTTTCGACATGTGGCTTCCTCGTTTTCACTACACTTCTATATGTTGTCCTAAACGACCGGTGCTGGAAATTATTTTCAATTGAGGCTTTCGAACAATTTTGCAGTTCATTTCTCTCAATTTGGAATAGCTCTTGTGAAGATTTTGCCCTTGCTAAGATTTGCCAAGTTTCAGTTTATTTGGGTTTAGGTTATGATTTTCTGCAGCGCTTTTGTGTGTTTAGAATCTCAGTTTGGTGTCAATTTGGTCATGGTTTTGTTTGAATACTGTTTCAGGTGATGAAAGACACTTTTCCCATGTCTCTTCATTCTCATTAATGCTTTATCAATGCATTGTTGTTCCATTAATGCAATAAACCTTGTCATTTCTGATAAACATGGGGTTGTATCTTCAATTTTCCTCATCTAATGATGATCTACAAGATCTTCTTACAATATTTCATTTATCGCTTTCGCTGCTACACCGCCTTTGCTTTCCACATATAAAGAGGCCTTCAGGTAATCACTGTTTCTTACTATTTGTTGTGTTCCATCTACGCTCTGAATTTCCGTCAGAAGATTTTGAAGTTTGCTAAATTTGCAGGTATTCCTTAGTTCTTCATTTAGTTTTCTTATTAGATGGTGAAACACCATTGATGTGTTTTAATTGAATGTGATGCTTGCTTTGTTACAAAAAGATTGTGGCATGTATTCGTTATGGCATGCCTATCAATAAAATCTTAGGTATTAGTTTTTTGCCTAATTTAAAATGTTCCTTATGAGATGGTGAAACACCCTTCATGTGTTTCAATTGATTCTTAAAATAGGCATAAACTTATCGGAGGAATAACTTTTGCGAAAATAATAAGAACAATGAAAATAAAGCGTGAAAATTGCGATTTGGAAATCCAAAATGTCTAAAATAGGAATACCGACATGTTCCTATTTGAACACATACGATTTCTTGATATGTTACAAAATTTGATATCGGAATATATCATGTTCCTTATTACTACAAAATACGACATAGATTTCCAAACACTGAAGTGTCAGAAATTGGAAATAGGAACATGGACATCTTTGTATTTGAACACATAGGATTTATTTATATGTCGCAAAATCGGAAGAATTTGAACCTCACTAAATTTGTAGGTATTGCTTACTTCTTAATTTAGTCTGCTTATTAGATGGTGAAACACCGTTGCTGTGTTTTAATTGAATGTGGCTCTTGCTTTGTTGCAAAAAGATTGTGCAATGCATTGGTTATGTCATGCATGTCAATAAAATGTTGGGCATAAGTTTTTTTCCTAATTTAAAATGTTCCTTATTAGATGGTGAAACACCCTTCCTGTGTTTCAATTGATTCTTACTGCCTTGTTGCCTTGATGTATGTTGCAAAATCATCCATCTTCCGATTGCGGGTTGCAAAACATAAGACCTAAATTTCCCAATTCCAAAATGCTGTAAATTTACAATATGAACATGGACTTATTTGTATTTGAACATGTACAATTTATGGAATCCAAAATGTCGGTTATTCAAAAACATAGAACATACGATTTTTGCAATCGTAAATTTCCCAAAATCGGAAAATATGCTTTTTCGAGTTCACAAAACGTAAACAAATTAAAAATGTATTTGAGTTCAAATGTTATTTATTCAAATGTATCTACGGATCAAAAATAGGGAAATAAGATAAAAATAAATGAGACAAATGCTTTTTCAATTTCCATATTCGAAAATAAAAAATCAAACCAATACACTTGCGAGAAAAAATGGTATGAGTTTTTTCATTTAGGATCTTTGGTTTGTTTGAACCTGAGTTTAAATTAGGTAAAATTGGGAATTTTCAATTCTAAATGTTGAAAATCCAAAATAGGAACATCGACATGTTCCTATTTGAACATGTCGTATTTATGGATATGTTGCAAAATCAGAAATCGGAATATAGCATGTTCCTTATTGGAAAACATAGGACATACATTTCTGCATTCCAAAATGTCGACAATCGGCAATAGGAAAATGGACATCTTCGTATTTCAACACATACGATTTCTACTCGATACGTTTATAGCTTAAACAGATTGAAACCAGAGTAATTAAATATGTGAATGAATAACAACAACAAGAATAATGAAATATGTTAATGCGAAGAATTTTGTTTTTATATATCCATTTTATATTGGACAAATTATTACATTACATTCCATTTTTTTTTTCATTCTCTGTTTCATTTCGCAGGAAAAAATAACCATTACGTTATGGAGACTATGGTAACTGAAGATTCTATTTCACTATTGCTACATGGTGCTGTCAAACTTTCTCCGTTGGTACAGGTCTTTGCATTAAACCAAGTGAATTCACTCAACTCATCATCTATTCGGTTCCGAATATCTATTTCAGATGGCCTTCACAAGCATGAGCTACTTCTTCCAGTTATATATAGTCATCTTGTAGAAAATGGACAACTAAAACAAGGAACTATAATCAAAATTACCCAATGTTCATGCAAAATTGTACGTAATATAACATACGTTCAATTTCCTCTCTCTTTTCCTCTCAATCAGTTTCACACTGTTCATGGATTCAATGTTTGTCTCGCATTCATGTCTAATATACTTCATCTCATAGGACTATCGCATTGATTGCACTTGAAATTGTCAAAGTGGATGTAGAAATTATTGGCGATCCTACACCTTACCACTTCCTTGTAGCTTCTCCTTCTCAAAGTAGTTGTTCTGTTCCACTACACACTAGCTTAATAAATCAAAACCATGGCTTAGCTGGATCAACTATCCCATTCACATCGCTCTCCTCTTCTACCAAAGTTTGGAACATTCAAGGGCGAGTTATTGCTAAGAAAAACATACATGAATATGGAAACCAACGAGGATCTGGAAAAGTGTTTGGTTTTGACCTTGTTGATGCTTCACACAATGAAATACATATATCTACATTAAATGAATTGGCACTCTCTTTGTATGACCAAATATAAATTGGAATATTGTACATTGTATCAAATGGCACAGTTAAAGCATCCAACCCAATTTTCAATGATTTGAAAAGCCATAACGAGATTTTTCTAGGTTCCACTTCAACCATTCAAGCATGCGTAGATGAATATCCCTTAATACCTTTAAGTTTCTTTAACTTTAAAACTATTAAGGAGATTCAAATTATACCAGTAAATTCCATGGTTGAGCTTCTTGGACTTGTCATTTCATTTTCACCTACATCCACGATACGAAAATGAGATGGTGTTGAAATTGTTAGGCAAACCATTGGAATTCGTGACATGTCAGGGTACAGTACTGACATAACACTTTGGGGAGAGCATTGCCAAATTCAAGGATTTGAGCTTGCCAACATTCGTGATTTACCTACTCCTCCAACAGTAGTGATCAAGGGCGACCATGTTAATGATTTTAATGGAAAATATGTTGGCACTATTTCGAACTCTACTATATTTATAAACCCAAATATTGAACAAACATCAGTTGTCCAAAGATGGTTTAATGACAATGGATTTCGTTCAACATCTTCGTCTTTGAGTCACAAATTCAGTGCCTCTAATTCTGCTCGTCAGAAAGTCATTACCATTAATGAGCTACAAACTCTTCAAGCATCTGAAAAATCTATTTGGTATTCTCTTGCTGCAACCATCACAAATGTTAACATGGATCACTTTCATTTCCTTGCATGCCCTCTTTTTGTTGATGGTATACAATGCATTAAAAAGATTGCTGACAAAGTTGGAGACATTTGGCATTGTGGTAAATGTGATGGGAAGTTTGTTGAATGTGACTACCGATATATCCTAAAGGTTGACTTGGAAGATGTAACTGGAAATATTCATGGTGTGATCGTTTTTGATGCTGCTGCAAACCAACTCATGGGAATCTCAACAAAAGACCTATGTCTTCTCGCAACTAAATCAACATCAATTGTTGAAATAGTCCAAAGAATCAGCAAGAAACAATTACTTCTTACTCTTTCAATTGGAACACAGACGTTCTCTGGAAATGCATGCCTAAAGGTTGTAATTCTGATGGTTGAAAATACATCATCAACAACTTCACTTGATACATAAATATATAAGTTTGTTTAACTTGTCTGTAATGAATGTTTTAATGATCTCGGGAAAAGACATGTGTCTTCTGTCAACTGAATCAGCATCAATTGTTGAAATTGGACACCTAAAAGTTGTAATTGTCATGGTTGAAAATATCTCATCAACAACTTCACCGCAAATCATTCATATTTCAGATTCTGGAAATCCTATGTTTTCCAATAACGAACACCCTAAGTTCCAATTTTGCGAAATATGTGCTTGTTGTTATTAATTTCTCAAAATTTAATAACTATGTTTTCCAATAAGGAACACCCTATATCCCGATTTCCAATTCCCCAATTTCCGAAATTACATTTATATATAAATAATAACTTATGTCTGCTTACTTCTTCATTTACTTGTTTTAGGTAATGAAATTAAAAACAGTTGTTTCAAGCTTGTCAGGTCGATATCTAGAATCAAACCAAGTTTAGAAACCAAATTTCCGTGAAATTTATAGAGAGACCGATAAAAAATAACACAGAGCGAATTTAAAATAGGCATGAACTTAGCGGAGGAATAACTTAAGCGAAAATTTCGAATTCCAAAATCTCAGAAATAGGAAGTATCGAATATTGGGACTAGGAGCATGGACATGTTCGTATTTGAACACATAGGATTTCTGTATATGTCGCAAAATCGGAAATAGGGTCATAACATGTTCACTATTTTCACACATAAATTTTCTAGAATCCGAAATGTCAATTATTGGAAAACATATGACATAGGATTTCTACAATCGTAAATGTTGATACTTGTGGATGTCGTCTGAGATACAGATTCAGAACCGAATAAATGATGAGTTCAATGAGTTCACTTGAATAAATGATGCTCACAAAATTTTGTTTGACTCTGTGTTAATGTGATCACTGCAATCACTACTATCACTATTAACTTGCAGCAACATATTTTTTTTTGTCTTATATGATTTCTTTACCTAATAAATTCAATAATATATGTTTACTTTGTTTTGCATCTGAAATATTCAAGGACATGCCAAGCTATGTCTACACCTCTGTTTTAGCCTACTATGTGACAATGGTTCTTAGCTCATTGGATATAAACCCATAAAAATTACTATAGCTTTGGTTTTTACCTTCTAAAGGAAAGAGAGTGGTTTTGAAAAAACTTATTGAACACCCATTTTCGATCTTAAGTCCGAACGGACATATAATGAAAATGGTTTTCAGTGTTAGTGAGTTTCAAGGAATATTTGTATTTGAACACTAAGTCAATTTCCAATAGGAAACCCGAGTTGTGTTTCTCCTTGGGGCATGTAATGAAAAAATTCAACTGTATGGCCGGAAAACTTCAGCATTTTGTCTTCCTTAAAGATTGTTGATTTCCTATTTCCAATTTCCAATTATCGAATATGGAAAACCGCAAATTCGAGATTTTGTTAAGGTTATTTTGCGTATCCGCTATTTCTGATTTCTGATATTTTTGATATCAGAAACCAGATACTCGGAAACTCATGTTTCTGTTGAAATAATTTGTTGGCTTCGTGATTTTGGATACCCGATATTTTGTGTTATCTCCTCAAATAAATTAGACAATTTATTTCATGTAGTGATAGGAAGTCAAAAAACATTTTTGAAAATTTTAAGGCTCATTGTGAAAGCTTTGCGTATGTAATGAAGTCTGAAACACATTGGACTTTGTTTTTCTTCAAGAAAATCAAAGCTCAGGTTTCAGTGGCTTAGGCGAACATTTCAACCATTCCTTTTTTCAAATATCAATTGCTAAACTATATCCCTCAAAATTAGGACATTCCCTTGATTCATTCCTCATTCCTAGTGCTTGTTCTCGCTAAGCCAAATTGCCCTAATCCCGCGCTGTGTTACCTTCCCCAAAGTTTGAATTTTCAAATCGCAGGTGCAGAGAAACAGTTCAGAAAATGAAGAGAGGAGGACCTGTCCTAAGGAAAGAGCTTGGTGATATCTGTTACCTGGAATCACACCCAGAGGTATGTCAAATATTCAAAGACGCAGGTTGTTATAGGTTTTGTGAAAAAATCCAAGGATCTCATCAGCAAGCAGCAGAAGCTTTTGTTCTCACATTTGATGGCAAAAAAGCAGTAATCGACAAGGAAGAATTCTAGGTGGATGAAGCTCTTATAGCTGAAGTGACAGAGCTTCCAAGGACTGGAGAAAATTGGTTTAAGACCACTGTTACAAAGAACGTGGAATTTATCTCCTACCTGAAACCTGAGCACAAAAGTATTGTATGGAAGGAGAGAATTCCTACGTCCTATCTCGAGGAGAAATGGCAGCACCTGTTGAACTCAATTCTTGTCTACATAACCTGTGAGGATAGATACAATAGGGTGATGATCTATCATTTTAAATTAATGGATCACTTCACTGGCAGGAGCCCCTTGAATCTGCCTTTTTACCTCTACAAAAGCTTGACTAAGATGGCTCATCAAGTCAGAGCCAAACCAACCAAAATTGCAAGTAGATTATCTCATCATGGCTTGATCAAGCTAATTGTTTCTGAGCTACTGCAAAAGAGAAACATTTCCTGGGCATACTTCCTGTTCTGGAATGAATTTGAAACACAGCTATAGCCAGTGGATAAAAAGAGGTCTTCTTCAAAGAAGTATTCCACTCCCAGAAGTGGAAATAGGAAGAGGAGAGCCATCTCTCCAATTGTATATGATCAAAGCTCTCCATCTTCTAAGACTAAGAAGGCCAAAAGGAATCTAGATTTCAGTAAGAAGACAGAGAAAGAAGAAGCTTCTTCACAAGAAAAAAATGTCCTCAACCTGCAAAACACTGAATCTGAGGATGAAGAAGAGCAAGGAGCTGACCCAACAAATCAAGTTGCAGCAGGGCATGAGGATCTTCCCTCGCCTACACCAAAGGATGATCAAGGTCAACAAGTTGTAGAGGCTTCATCTAGCAAGCCAAAGGAACCCAGATCCCAAAAGATCAACTAGCTGCTAAGGCAAGTGTATGAATTAGAAGTTCTTGAAAGGGAAATTAAAATAAGCAATGAAAGATTAACTAAAAGAAATACTGAATTATATGACTCTCTTCAAGAACTAAAAGAGAAGTATACTAAGCTCGAAGAAAGAAATCTCAGGTTGATGAAGGACAACACTAAGCTCTATCGAAAAATCAGGATGTCAAAATTGCAGACAAAGTATTCAAACCCTCAGTCTCAAGCACATCATAAGCTGGAAACCCTAGCAGAGGTAGCCATGAATCTTTATGATCCAGAGGCAGCCTATGATTCTACTACCATCCCAAACCCTATTCAAGTTGCAGAGACACCAGAAGAACAACATTGAAGCTTTAAAACATTAAGGTAAAACGTGATTGCTGCAATTTTGATTGGTTGTTAAAACAAGCTTTTCGGTGGCTTAGGAGAACACTTCAACTATTCATTAGCCACCGAAAATAGAGCTTTTGGTAGCTAACAAGATCGAATTTTGCCTCTACTAGCCACCAAAAGTGCAGACATGGTAGAGAGATCTTATTTTTCCCAGATCCAAGACTCTCTGATCCAAACATTTCAAGGATGATTTATAATGATAGACAAAGACTAAAGGCATTAAGATTAGAGTTCTATTTCAATTTTCACCAACAAAGATAGAGGTGATAAGGCTTCCTGCCTACTTTGGTAAAATGTGACTTGTCTGCCAAATGGAAATTTTGAGTTCTCCTTCAGTTTCTATTGTAGCTGTCAAAGATTTCAAAGATTAGGAAGATCTTTCGAGATATGGAGATTGACCATCAAATTAGGATCTTTTCCTATTTTCTAGCAACTGCTTTTTATTGTCTATTTTTAGCAAATTAGATCCAGTTTTTCAAGAGCCAGAATAATTTTGTAAAGGCTATAAAGCCTGTGACTTCTGTAGAACAAAGGGTTCAACTTTAGAGACTTTTTCACATATTGTAAGCTCAAGCTCCTCATTTTCAGATTAGTAATACAAGCAGCCTTTTTCCATTACTTATTCACATTTTCATCTTCTTGTCTATTCTATGCTTGCACCTGAATGTCAAATTCATGTTAATTTTGTTTGTTTGATGTTTGATAAGTGTCAACTTGTCAATACATCCATAAACTAGAATTTTCAAGTACTTTACTTGGTTTATTTGACCATTCATATATACTTTGTGTGGATGTTTCTGCTAGTAAATTAAGTGTTCTTCGTACATTCATTTATTTACAACTCTCTGAACAATGATAGTTAAAAGCCTTTTCAATTTGTTTGTGTTTATGCATCTCTTGAGTGAGTGAGGTTTGATTTAGTCATCTGACTTGATCTACTTGAGTGAATAATTAAGATATAGTTAAGTTACCAGGCATCTTCAAGCTACAACCTAGAAGAGTTTCCTGGAGTTCTAACAAATTGGCGCCGTTGCCGGGGAAAGGAGATTGAAGCTCAGCTCCCCTAGGAGACGACATAGATCCAACTTTGATGATAGACAAAGTGCGGACATTATATTGGTTGTAATTGTCTATCTGGAAACTCCATTGGAACAAAGTGGCTTCGAGAAGACCAAGTACCAGAACAAATCCTCAAAGGCCACCAGTGACACCTGTTTCAGATCCTGAACAAATTATAAGGAGAGGAAGAGCTTCACAAAGACAGACTTCCAGATCTACAAGGGGAACTACATCAGGTACTTCTATAGGTATTTCTTTTGTTGTATCAAATAGGCCTCCCTTTAAATCTTCTTATATTGAAGCATCTAGTTCTCAGAAAATTATAAGTGAAACAAAAAATTTGAAAGTTAAGGAATCTTCAAACACTTCTGCTTCTAGAGATCCGATTCCTGGAAACTCTACTGGGGTAAATCTACCACCTATATCTCCTCAGCTACCACCCACACCAACAACATCTTGTTCTGCCCTTTCCATACCCACATCCAATATGGTTGTCCCTTTGACTAAGATGGAAAAGATCCTCGTTGCCAGATATGCTCCTCTAAATTTTCCTAACCTCCTTTCTGCTATGCCTACTGGAGATTATCTAAAATATATGCCTACGTTTACTATGGAGGGAGATTTTACAGCTGAAGAACATTTAGAGGCATTCTACAGTTATGCTGAGAATATAAACATTGAACAAGAGGATGTGTGGACTCTGGTTTTTGTATAGAGCTTAGATGGTCAGGCTAGGAAATGGTTCAAAGAGTTACCTGTTGGATCAGTCGCTGACATTGAAGCTCTAGATGACATATTTTTGAAGCATTGGGGAGAAAGAAGAGAACACCTTTACTATATCACAGAATTTAGCAATTTGTGGAAAGAAAATGGCGAGTTTGTTTCAAATTTTACGAAGAGATTTAACAAAATGTTCAACAAGATCCCTGCTGAGATCAAACCTACAGAGACTTCAGCCAAAATAACTTATGCAAATGCTTTTGATTCTGAGTCTTGTATTCTTCTCAGAGAAAGAATATCTGCTTCTTTATCACTCATGCAAGATGTTGCTCTTGAAGTTGAGTCTAATATTGTTGCATCTCAGAAAATTAAGGGAAAAGTGGACAGGAAGAAGAAATCTTCAGATCCTTATTCATCAGAAACAAAAATGGAAAAAATGGCCAAGATGTTGGACAACTTAACAGCTCAAATGTCTAAACTTAAAGATCGAGGTCAACTACCTATAAGAGGTAAAGGGCCAAATGACTTTTCTCCCAGAAACCCTAATATTTTCCCTTACAGAAGGAATAACCCACAGGCTCAGATCCTCCAAAGGGATAGGGATCCAACTGAGGAACAAAGAATCAGAGCTCCTTTCCAAAATGATGTGTTAGAAGAAGAACAAGATCTTATTCAGGGATAAGGAGAAGGAGAAGACAATATCAATTACATGGAAGATGAAGTTGATCCCTCTTTCTTGACACAATCAGATTATGAGGAAGCCCTCATGAACGAGCAGATCACTAAAGAATCTTTGTATCAGGCAGATGATCAAGGAGGTTACAATTTGAGGTCCAAGCCTACTGCTCAGAAACCTTTGATTGTTTCTCCCGGAAAGAAGAATCCTATCCCTACAAAACAATTTGCTTCTCCTGTTAAAAAGATTGTTTCTCCTGCAAAAAAGAATGTTGCTCCTTCAAAACAGTAGCAAAGGCCATTGCAGCCATTAGTCCATGATCAAATCCAGCTTAAAGCTCCACCACAAGTGGTAAGAACTTCTGACAAATTGTCTTATTCTTTCAATCTTGAATCAGAAATTCAAAAACTGAAAATCCCTTTTCCCTTGATAGATATTATGAAGAATGATTCCTTTAAGTCATCTATACTGAAATATCTTCAACCAAAGGCACCCATAGATGCTGACTTTGTAAATTTGCAAGATGATAAGCCCACAGTAACCCTAGGTCCTATGGTTGAAGAACTGGATGAGTCCTGTCCACCCTTCTATATATCCTTGAACATCCATGACAAGATCCTTCACAATTGTTTGTTTGAATTAGGAGCATCCCACAATCTTATGCCAAAAGCGGTGATGGATGAGCTTGGGCTCAACATCAAAAAATTTACCATGATATTTTCTCTTTTGAATTTAGGAAAGTCAAATGCCTAGGCCTCATAAAAGACCTTGTCATAAACCTCTCCCAACTTCCTTCAAAAAGCATAGTGATGGATGTAGTAGTTGCTGATATCCCACCCAAGTTTGGCCTCCTGTTGTCTCGTTCATGGAGTAAAAGGATAGGTGGTGCCCAACAGATGGATCTTACTTATGCTACAATCCCGATGTTTGGAGGAGAAACCAAGAGACTCTATAGAGAAAATAATCTTGCCTACATCATCAGTAATGAAAAGAATTCTATAAATCATCCCATCTATGCAGTGGACACAGACTTTGGGGCATGTATTCTACAAATAGATGATTCTCAACCAGTACCTATGAAGCTCACGAAGCCTACTTATCAGCAACCTGAAGAAATAACCACCTCTGTCTCGAGCATGTTTTTTGATGGGGCCAGTACTCAAGCCTCAGCAGGTGCAAGTGTTGTTTTGATTTCTCCTTCAAAGGAGACTATTCATTTGTCTTATAAACTCGATTTCAAGACTACTAACAATATCGCAGAGTATGAGGCTTTGCTATTGGGAGTAAAGGTTGCTAAGGAGATGGGAATCATGTGTCTGAAGATATTTGGAGATGCAAATCTCATCATACAGCAGGTGAACAAACACTTTTCAAGCAAAGAATGTCAGGCTAAAAGCATACAGAGATGAGGTATGGAAACTTAGGGACTCTTTCATGATTTCTGACATTTCCTATATACCTAGAGCTATGAACAATCTAGCCGATTCCCTTGCTGTCTCTGCCAGTATGTTCATTCCTCCTATGCCTCCTGAATTGAACTATGAAATCCAAGTCAAGTACATGGAATCCCCACTTGATAATGTTAAATATTGGAAAGTCTTTGAGGATGATGATGAACTTAATAAATTTGTCCAGGTCGTTGATGAATTTTCTGATATGCATATTGACCAAGAAAATCTAAATGTAGAGGAATCCTAGAAACCTAAATTGAAGGGGGAAATGGGTAAACACAATATTGTTCAGTTGCCAAGCAATCATATACCTCGGGGTCTAGTACCTCTTGAGAAGCTTTTTTACCATAATGATGTCCCCTTCAAATCTGAGAAAAGGGAGAAAGACCCCACTGTCCATGAGCATAATATAGGTAGCCAAAGTCATCCTAAATTCATAAATTTGTCTACTGAGTTGACTGTTGATCAGAGGTCATAATTTTGCAGTCTTATGAAAGAATTTGCTGATATATTTGCTTTGGAATATAATGATATGAAAACATATGATATAGATATCATTCAACATAGAATTCCCCTGGAAAAGGACACCATCCCTTTCAAACAAAAGTTAAGGCCTGTCAGTCCTCTCTTATTTCCTGTGATTGAGAAAGAAATCAAAAAGCTCCTTGATGCTAAAATCATAATCCCACTCAGGTATTCTAAATGGATTTCAAATTTAGTAATAGTGAGGAAGAAAAATGGTGAGATCAGGTTATGTGTCAATTTTAGAAACCTAAATAAATGCTCCAAGAAAGACAACTACCCTTTACCCAAGGTGGAGCATCTGTTGCAAAGAGTTTCAAGAGCTAGTGTCATGTCATTTCTAAATGGCTTCTTAGGCTACAATCAAGTTTCTTTACACTCTGATGATCAAGAAAAAACTGCTTTTACCACTCCTAGGGGTACCTTCATGTATGCCAAGATGACATTTGGGCTAATCAATGCCGGGGCCGCCTTTCATAGGGCCATGGACATAGCCTCTCTGGGATTAAAGGACAAGTTTGTTCTCATATATCTTGATGACCTCACTGTATACTCAAACAGTTATGAAGAACATTTGCAACACTTAAAAAAGGTTTTTTCTGAAATGTTGACAGTTTGGGATTTCTCTGAACCCAAAAAAGTCTCAATTTGCTCTAAGGGAGGGCAAACTCCTAGGCCACATAGTTTCAGCAGAGGGTGTGAAGATTGATCTTGTTCGGGTCAAAGAAATTCAGAAATTATCCATACCAAGGTCAAAAAAGGATATTCAATCATTCCTCGCTAAGATAAATTTTGTCAGGAGGTTTATTCCAAATTTTTCCGAGTTAGTGAAACACATAACTTCCATGTTGAGGAAGGAATCTGAAATCAAATGGACAGAAAATGCAAGAAACTCTTTTGAATCCATCAAGCAGGCTATCATGGAAGCTCCTACTTTAATTAGTCCATATTATACCAAGGGCTTCTATATTTTCTCTTTTGCTTCCTATGATACAGTGGCATTAGTTTTGTTACAGAAAGATGATGAAGGCCTTGATCACCCAATTTCTTTTTTCAGCAAAACACTGAGGGATGTTGAACTAAAGTATGATCCTATCAAAAAATAAGCCTATGCTCTTATTAAGTCATTGAAAGCTTTCAGAATTTATATTTTACATACAAAGGTCATTGCCTATGTCCCTTTAGCTTCTATGAAGGATGTCTTAACCTAGCCTGGCATTGATGGCAAGAGAGCCAAATGGATTGCAAAGCTGATTGAATTTGATATAGAAGTAAAGCCCACCAAGCTAGTAAAAGGCCAAGGCCTAGCTAAGCTTACGGCTGAAGAAAATTGTGATCTACTAGGCATGAATTTCACTGGTATAAGTTCAGCAAGCTTGCAGATAGAGGTAGCAGCAGAAGAGTAGCATGATAGTCCGCAGGTAGCTGAGAGTTGTCTTCATGTGAGTGGTATTCAGGTATTATTCATTTTTTGCAAAATTTAGAAGTTCCTCCTGAACTTAGCATGACTCAAGCACAGGATCTTAAGCTTAGATCTTTTAAATTTTGCATAATTAACAATCTGTTGAATTGGAAAGATCCTTCAGGTATTTTGCCGAGATGTTTAGATGAAGAAGAGTCAGTTCAAGTCATGCATCAGTTCCATTCAAGCATATGTGGAGGCCATCATTACTGGAAAACTACAGCTCACAAGATTCCAAGGGCTGGTTACTATTGGGCTATTCTTTTCTTTGATGTGTGTACCTTTGTGAAATCTTGTGACAAATTCCAAAGATTAATAGGAAAGCAGTAGCTCAAATCTTTGCCCCTTAGACCTATTGTATTGAATGGTCCTTCCCAACAGTGGGGTCTTCATTTCATAGGTGAGATTAATCCTTCATCCAATGGTTAGCATAGGTGGATCCTAGTAGCCACTGATTATTTGAACAAGTGGATAGAGGCAATCCCCACAAGGAATGCTACTCATCAAGTCATCATGAAATTTCCATATGAAAACATCTTTATCATATTTGGCTGCCCAAAAATACTAGTGACTGATAATGCACCAACTTTTAAAGTCGGTGCATTGGTTGACATGTGTGAGTCAATGGGCATTCAATTGGTGCATTCTACTTCCTACTACCCTCAAGGCAATGGCCTTCCTGAGTCATCCAATAAGAGCCTAGTTAGAATCATCAAAAAACTATTGGAGAAAAATTAGAAGAGCTAGGATTCTAAACTAAAGTTTGCTCTTTGTCTGAGAGAGTGATTGACAAAAAATCCATAGGGACTTCTCCTTTTAAATTGGTTTATGGTACTGATGCCATTTTCCCCATTCAGCTAGTTCTGCCAGTAGCCAAGTTCTTTCAATAGGAACAGGATGAACCAAATGACATGGTAAGAAGAATTCTTGATTTGGTTGAGTTGCAACAAGTTAGAGAACAGTTGGTGGAGAAGTCAGAAGCTCACCAAAAGAAAATAAAAATTACTTTGACAAGAAAGAAAAGGTGGAAAATTTTCAGGTTGGAGACTAGGTTCTGAAATGGGGAACTATTAGGTAAGACAAGGGCAAGCATGGTAAATTTGATTCTATGTGGACAAGTCCTTTTGTGATAACTCAAGTGCAACAGAACAACACTTTCAAACTGCAAAGTCTAGAAGGTGAAGAAATGTTTGGTGGCCCGATCAATGGGCGATTTCAGAAACACTATTTCATCTAAGGCTTCAAAGCCTTATCTGTAATGTCCTAGTTTTGACCCCGTTTGCATTAAAGGTACATGATGTATATTTTGTAATTAATTGTGGTGTGGAGCTAGAGGCAAAAGCCCCACCATCGATTTGGTTATGTATGTCTCGGCAATAGGGTTCGTTGTCGATGGTATATCGTGCTATCCGACACACTATAGTTTTGGCATCATGTAAATATGCACATTAATTAAAATAAACCCACAGCCAACTACAACGGTGCAATGTGAAATGAAAAGGGCATGATTCCTAAGGTTAAGGGGGAGGGATTGTTTAAACCGTGGGAGCCATTGGGAGTTTGCCATGTGTCAACCACCCACTAAACTTCTATTGTTCGATTAGTTGGGAGCAGTTATGGCTGGGGAGTGGTGGGTGGAAGGACTGCCAGTCTTTGCCCCACGTACACTCCACCAGCAAGCTCGCTCTTCCTCACGCGGAGGGCAGAGGGATGGTCACCACTCTCCCACTCTTCCACTCATGGTTTTGGTCTTGCTCTTGGACATGCAGGGAGGTTTTGCTTCCTCATGCGCACACCTTTTGGGGGAGTTCCTATCATTTGGTCATCCACACACAAGGGAGTCGTTCTCTCTCACCTTTTCACACACAAGAATTATGCGTTGGTTTTCCTCACGTAGGGAGCGAGAGAAATCGTGGCTGTCACCCAGGATTTTTGGGTGCAGGAGCCATTCACGCTCGGGGCTGTGTGCCTGTGTGTTCCATACCAGTTTCGGTGGTAGGTGTATGTCTCCTTGCTGATTGTAGCCGTGTAAGATGTCGATTGTGGTCTACATTTTTGTTTTCCCCTGTCCATGCTAGGAGTCTGTCTTCTTACCCATCTGTGGACTGTGTAAAGTTCTCACTGTTTCATTATGGGTTTGCGTTGATGATCTGCCCCTGGTATTGGTTGTTGCATGTGCAAGTATCTTGTGGGGTTGCTGCTGAGTTGTTTTGGCCATGCTAGGGCCAAGAACAACTCTGAATCGTCCTGCTTGACCTGAGCGGTGTTCACCTTGTCATTTGGGGTTGTCACCCTATTGTCTTTATCTCCTCACAGAGCTGTATATTGCTTGTTTTACTGCAAGTATGCAGTGGTTGGTCTTTGGACTATTTAGAGCAGGATTAGAGGCTAGGTATGCTTGAGAAACCCGGTGTTGGAAGCCACTCAGATAGAATTAGACTGCTGGCTTTCTTCTCCACAACCCTTGAAGAGTATTGGAAAGGGAAGTCAGGGCCTGAGGGACTGCGAAGTAGAGAAAGGACTGATTCCTGGTGTTGGGTGTGTGGATGTCTTAGAAGTCAGGTTAGCTTTGATGTAGGCATCCTTAGCTCTCCATTGAGACCACCAGCTTAGCATTTAACCTTTCCTAGTTCCTTGACGGCCTAAAAAACCCAACTATGTTGACTTGGTTGTTTTGTGTAACCTTGGCTATGTGTAAGCCTGCTTGACCCTTATACCTTGGGGAATCATGCCCATCTCGAGGGTGGCAGTGTTGCTGAGAGATTGATGAGCACGCTGGCCTATGGTTGGGTGGAACGTTGCAGCGACGTAGCTGGTTACGGAATGAGATATTTATAAGATAAATGTTCTTGTCCATTTTACTTCTACTTTTACATTTACTGTCTAATGTCTAATGAATCATAATGATGAACATGTTGATGCTGGAATGTATATGTTTTCTTCCGCTGTATGTTGAGTAACTATGCATCCTTGTATGTTTTACGCATCTTAGCATGTTTTATGTTCTAAGCATTTTATATCAGCATTATATGTATGTTCATCTTCATGGGGCTATTTGCCTGGAGGTTTTGTTTATTTGGTAGCGTCCTCTTCGCCGGTCGGAGGGTCAGGGACGTTACAGTATGGTATCAAAGCTTTGGTTGTAGCATGGGCCTGAATGGGCCATGAAGATGGAGTGATAGAGCTTATGTTGCAACATTTGGGCCTCAGAGGGCCATGAGAAACAGTTAGCAGAGGCAGGTTTCCTACTGCCTGGAAGAAACTAAGAGAAAATGGGTGAATGATAGGAAAATTCACAAAAATGTTCTAAGAGCCAGGATTGTTGGCTCATCGAAAAACTTAGTGAGAAGTTCTTTCGATGCAGCAGAAGAGCTAGTCTGAAGCTCACCCGATGGAAGCCAGTCGAAATAAAATTGCAGAAGGATCTCTATGTGTTCGTCAGCCGTCGGCGGAGAACAGTGGAAGTCGGAGCCGCAGTTGCGGAGGGGATCAGCCAAAGGCCGCTGATATGTCAGCCCCTTTTGTGGAAAGACTACTGATGCCAACCATCGACGATCGACACCACTAAGTTAAAGGGATTGCCGATGGCACGTCGGCAGAGGTTAGTAGATTGATCGACGATAGCTATTTGTTTGGAGTGGCGAATTTTTGTTGTTTGGATCAGTGAAACCTAGCTGTTTGGATCACTAAAACGTCAGCGAAAGAGACAAGATGATAGTGGGTTGAACCATCGACAGCGATGGCGGAGCGAAAATTTTGAAAATTTTTCTAAGTTGTGAAATCATCGGCGATCGGCGATGATTAGTTGATTGAGTCGCCGATGCTTAGATGATGGAGTTGCTGATGAACATCAGAAGATATTAGCTGATTTTGCACTGCCGTTGTGGCTGGCTAGTGGACTATACTTCCGATGGATAGAGTCCCCGACCGTCGATGCCGTAGCGGATAATCGTTTCGACAGCTAACGGGGTGGAAGACAAAAGTGGAAAAATTTCTGAAATTTTTCTAAGGCACGAGATCATCAGCGAATGGAACAGATTAGTTGTCGGGATCATCGATGACTAGAGGATGGGATCGCCGATGAATATAAGATGAAGCTGCCGAGGCTAGTGAAGTGGATCGACGATCTTTAGTGGAAGGAAGAGCCGATGCAAAGAAGAAAATTCAATTTTTTATTATTATAAATCTTGTAGTTATGCATTGAATGGATGCATATGAAGGGTGTGAGTAACTGATTACATAAGTATGGGTGCAAATGTTGTGATGCATTGAATGAATGCATTGAGATAGTGCATGTAATATTATGAATAACTAATGGCTGAAAGGATGAATTAATGACAATTATAGAACCATTTCAAGAGCTATTATGAATGCAGGATAGTAAGTGCATGAAGAGGGTAGTCAGGATCAATTGGTTGCCAGAAACGCTCTATGGACGGGAAAAGTGGTACAAATGATATGCTTGTGAAGTAAGAAGTATATAAACCTTCCATTTAAATTACATAAATGAGGGGATTGTACCCTGTAATTTAAAGTATGATAATGATGGCGTGAAGTAAACGAGTTTTGGTAGTATTGATGTGATTAACAGCTGAAAGTATTTGAATTTTATAAATTCTGAAAATGCTTCAGGGATTGTTACAACAATAAAAGGTCATATGCATCAAGATTTACCAAGTGTTTGGATAATTGAAGTTCAGGTTTTAGGTAGATTGTTTGGAGCATGGCAATGAGAGTAAGACCATGACACATGCCGGAATCCACCATGTAAAAGAGCCAAACCTTATGAGAAGAGTCTCATGGATGTCAAAATAGTTTGTATGCATAATGGGTTGTTAAATTTGAATTTGTGAATTTTGGATTTAAGGAATTGCTGACAACTACTAATCACTATTGGATTGCATAAGATTGTGTCAGGAGGACGCATTGTAAGTGGGTGTTCATGTTATGCTAGTAAGCATAAACTTATAATGGGCATAGTAGTGCTACTTACAAGAGACCCACAAATGAGGATCACCTCATTGCCAAGCAAATCAATTTATGTAGTAAACAAAGTTGCAAATTCCTATTGAAGTGAATTACTAATGTCATTGTTTGATTATGGAACAATCAAATTTGGATTGTATTATCAGGTAATGATTGACCATTTGGCTACTTTATGAATGTGCCAGGGGTACAAATTGCAAGAAGACCATGTGCGATGGCCTGAAGGAGCCAAACTTTATAGGAAGGTTTTCCCCTATCTTGGAAATGGGTTTTGGGTGAAACTCCAATGGACATTTTGAAAATGTCTCATCTACACTACATGTTTGGTAAGCCACGTGAGTGATATAGTGTAGATTATGTCGATAAGACATGTGTGGATATGAAATGTAAAAAGGAATTGGGATGGCTAACCAAGGGACTGTCAACTTAGAGAAGGGAGACCCTATTCTCCTTAACGAGGGAATACTGCCCCGACAAATGGATAAGTGTTCTGTGACCCTAGCTAGGAATATGCATGTCAAATTATTAAAATTCCATATGTAGAGCATGTTTTGATTTTATTTCCATTATGGCAGATTGCTTGAGTATGAATAGGGCCCATATGGCACACACCGGGAAAGGGTGCACACTTTTTCGATGTCGGATCATGGCAGGGTTTTCAATATTGATTACACCCTAGGGAGTGGACGCACTCCTAGTGTCTCAATACTTGATAGTGAATGATGTGAAATATGATTACAGTTTTAGAGCAATAATGCTAATGAGTTTGCTTATATTGCTTGTGTTGTCAGGCTAAACAGATGTAGTCTGGTGTTGTACGCTAAATGGACAATAGCTTCGGCTCATCCTACCTTCTACTAAATAACATCGAGAAGGGAGTGGTTTCTTGTGTGATATGGGGTAGTGGAATTAAAGCTCACTGCTAGAAGTGAAACCTAGAAATGGTCGTTTATTGTTGATATAAGTGCATGTGTTATTGTTGATGGCCTGATAAACCCAACGATGTTGGCTTGGATGATGATTGGTTGTTGATATAAGTGAATTGTTGACATACGTTTATTGTTGATATAAGTGCAGGCGATTTGTTGACGGTCTAATAAACCCAACTAAAGGTTGGCTTGACTGTGCCTGATATATATAAAAGGATGTTGTGAAGTAACCTGCGTGCTAACCTAACATCCAAGTCCATAGGTAATCCCAAGGCTTGCAAAGCGAAGCAGGATCCTGTGGACCAGAGAGGAAATGCATAATACAGATAAGTATTGGATTATTTTACAATTCTTGCTTATGAATATACATGTGTATATGATTTTGTTATGATGTTTTAAGCTCTTGTTTAAGAGGTAAAAACCGATGGGAATAAACTAAACATGTGAATCTATTCAATGTTTGAATATAGGTATCGCTGGAAGTAGGGACTACGAAAGCATCCTAGGGGTGCATGTGGACATGTCAACGTCCTGAAGAGCTCAGAATGAGCAGTAATGAAAAAGGTGCTAGTGAGACTGTGAAGGTCCTAGCAGCCGAGAAAAAACATGTGGGGAGGCTCCATGGTTGAGAGGTCTGAAATAGACCGGAGACACTAAGTGTCATGACCAAGAGGGATTGGTCCAGCATTCACGGTGAAGTGAAAGAGGCTGAGAGCATGAAAACCACAGCGGTGGTGTGGGTTCCAGGATGGAACAAAACAAAGAGGGGAAAAACTCTTGCTGCTCTTTCTTGCCTTTTTGATATATATATGCATTGTGAAAACAAAAGACTATTGAATGCATGTATGACTGAAAATAGAATGTGTGTATTTGCTTAAAATAAATTGTGAATGCTGGAATGGTTAAATCCCTGCCCACGAATGGACATGAATGAGATCATGTGCCTGTTGGGAAGGCATGAGAAATATGAAAGTCTCCTTGACAAGACTTGGACTATCATGCCAATTGGGCAATTAATTGACTGATTTTAATGCCTATATTATGCTTGGTATGACAAAATTTCAATGATGCATTTCACAGGTGAGAAAGGTGAAATCTAGTGGTGCACATTGATCATGGCAGCAGACCAAAAGTTGTTGGACTTGGCTGGAAGTCTCCTTAAAATGATTACCAGGACCCAAGAAAATCTTGGAGAGATGCTCAAGATATAGAAACGGCAGAATGAGATGAACTACTAGATTTTGCAAGACTCTATTGGTTTGCAAAAGGAGGTAAAAAGCCTTCTGGGGGCAATCCATAAAGG
Source organism: Pseudotsuga menziesii (assembly GCA_001517045.1). Taxonomy (NCBI): domain Eukaryota; kingdom Viridiplantae; phylum Streptophyta; class Pinopsida; order Pinales; family Pinaceae; genus Pseudotsuga; species Pseudotsuga menziesii. Next base: position 183,086 of record LPNX010120138.1, read on the forward strand.
CAAGGAAAGTGGATCAATGATGGGACATTCTTCCAAGCGATCTGTTAAGAAATGGTCCAGGCATGAAGAGTCAGAGCAAATTTAGCAGGTAAAGATGAAGTAGCCAATGAAATTTTGGAAATGCGGAGGACATCATTTACGCCGGGACTGCCCAACGAGGGAACATAAAGAGGGCAACAGCCACAAAGTTCCTAGACTTGGGGATAAGCCAAAAGCTGAGAACCAATAGGAGAAGCTCATGGAAGCCGAGGGGCTTAGCCCTGAAAGTTCAAAGTAAATAATTGAACATGGGACAGATTTGAAAATTTTGAAATTTTGAATGTGCAATTGTATATGTATTCCTATGTATTGGAACACAGAGGACGGTTTTATTCCAAGGGGGAGGGGATTGTAATGTCCCTGTTTTGACCTTGTTTGCATTAAATGTACATTATGTATATTTTGTAATTAATCGTGGTGTGGAGCTAGAGGCAAAAGACCCACCATCGATTTGGTTGTGTATGTCTCGGCAATAGGGATCGTTGCCGATGGTATATCATGCTATCCGACACACTATAGTTTTGGCATCATGTAAATATGCACATTAATTAAAATAAACCCACAACCCGCTACGACGGTGCAACCTTAAATGAAAAGGGCATGATTCCTAAGGTTTAGGGGGGGGGGGGTTGTCTAAACCGTGGGAGCCATTGGGAGTTTGCCATGTGTCGACCACCCACTAAACTTCTGCTGTTCGATTAGTTGGGAGCAGTTATGGCTGGGAGTGGTGGGTGGAAGGACTGCCAGTCTTTGCCCCACATACACTCCACCAGCAAGCTCGCTCTTACTCATGCAGAGGGTAGAGGAACGGTCACCACTCTCCCACTCTTCCACTCACAGTTTTTGTCTTGCTCTTGGAAACGCAGGGAGGTTTTGATTCCTCATGTTCACACCTTTTGGGGGAGTTCCTATCATTTGTTCATCCACACACAGGGGAGTCGTTCTCTCTCACCTTTTCACACACATGAATTCTGCATTGGTTTTCCTCATGTAGGGAGCGAGAGAAATCGTGGCTGTCACTCAGGATTTTCGGGTGCAGGAGCCATTCATGCTCGGGGCTATGTGCATGTGTGTTCCATACTGGTTTCGGTGGTAGGTGTATGTCTCCTTGACGATTATAGCTGTCTAAGATGCCGATTGTGGTCTTTGTTTTTGTTTTCCCCTGTCCATGCTGGGAGTTTATCTTCTTACCCATTTGCGGACTGTGTAAAGTTCCTGTTATTTCATTATGGGTTTGGGTTGCTGATTTTCCCCTGGTATTGGTTACTGCATGTGCAAGTATCTTGTGGGGTTGCTACTGAGTTTTTTTGGCCACGCTAGGGCTAAGAACAACTCTGAATCATCCTGCTTGACCTGAGCGGTGTTCACCTTGTCATTTGGGGTTGTCACCCTGTTGTCTTTATCTCCTCACAGAGCTGTGAACTGCTTGTTTTACTGTGGGTATGCAGTGGTTGGTCTTTGGACTGTTTAGAGCAGGATTAGAGGCTGGGTATGCTTGAAAAACCTAGTGTTGGAAGCCACTCAGACAGAATTAGACTGCTGGCTTTCTTTTCCACAACCCTTGAAGAGTATTGGAAAGGGAAGTCAGGGCCTGAGGGACTACGAAGTAGAGAAAGGACTGATTCTTGGTGTTGGGTGTGTGGATGTCTTAGAAGTCAGGTTAGCTCTGATATAGGCATCCTTAGCTATCCATTGAGACCACCAGCTTAGCATTTAGCCTTTCCTAGTTCCTTGACTACTTGAAAAACCCAACTGTGTTGACTTGGTTGTTTTGTGTAGCCTTGGCTATGTGTAAGCCTGCTTGACCCTTATACCTTGGGGAATCATGCCCAGCTCGGGGGTGGCAGTGTTGCTGAGAGATTAATGAGCACGCTGGCCTATGGTTGGGTGGAACGTTGCAGCGACGTAGCTGGTTGCAGAATGAGATATTTATAAGATAAGTGTTCTTGTCCATTTTACTTCTTCTTTTACATTTACTGTCTAATGTCTAAAGAATCATAATGATGAACATGTTGATGCTGGAATGTATATGTTTGCTTCCGCTGTATGTTGAGTAACTATGCATCCTTGTATGTTTTACGCATCTTAGCATGTTTTATGTTCTAAGCATTTTATATCAGCATTATATGTATGTTCATCTTCATGGGGCTATTTGCCCAGAGGTTTTTGTTTGTTTGGTAGCGTCCTCTTCGCCGGTCGGAGGGTCAGGGACATTACATTGTCATTGTAAATATCATTTTTGTTTTTTGTTTTTTGCAAAATAACTCCATGCCCAATGGAACACTAGAAGATAGGTTTGATTTTTGTTTTACAGGAAAGGCATTTGATCTGTCGTTCTTGGAACCTCACAGGGAGGATTCCATCCCTGAGTAGGAGCTAGATGTTATCTCCTCACATAAATTAGACAATTTATTTCATGTAGTGATAGGAAGTCAAAAAACATTTTTGAAAATTTTAAGGCTCAGTGTGAAAGATTTGGGTATGTAATGAAGTCTGAAACACATTAGAATTTGTTTTTCTTCAAGAAAATCAAAGCTCGGGTTTTGGTGGCTTAGGCGAACATTTCAACTATTCATTAGCCACTAAAAAGCCTAGCTTTCGGTAGCTTAAACATAAAATTTGGGGCTATTTTATCCACCGAAATCATAGGAAGGTTGAAGCAGTCAACACATCCTTCATACATAGGAACCGTCAGGATGGAAGCGAAATCATTGTCCATTAGCCGCCGAAAATACAAGAGAAGTGGTTGATTATAGTTTGGTAAGAGGTGTTTAAGATATTATTATCAGTTGATGTTATTTATCCAATCCCAAACCCTTTTTACCCTACACATGTCCCATATCTATGATCTAATTACTATGAGTATTGTAATTCCAGTTCATATGATCATGTTCCTTGCACTTTCTAGTTTACGGGTCTCATCAGTTAAACCATTCCTTTTTTCAAATCTCAATTGCTAAACTATATCCCTCAAAATCAGGACATGCCCTTGATTCATTCCTCATTGCTAGTATTTTTTTTTACTAAGCCAAATTTCCCTAATCCCGCACTATGTTACCTTCCCCAAAGTTTGAATTTTCAAATCGCAGGTGCAGAGAAACCGTTCAGAAAATGAAGAGAGGAGGACCCACCCTAAGGAAAGAGCTTGGTGATATCTGTTACCTGGAATCACACCCAGAGGTATGTCAACTATTCAAAGATGCAGGTTGTTATAGGTTTTGTGAAAAAATCCAAGTATCTCATCAGCAAGTAGCATAAGCTTTTGATCTCACATTTGATCGCAGAAAAACAGTAATATGCAAGGAAGAATTCCAGGTGGATGAAGATCTTATAGCTGAAGTGAGAGAGCTTCCAAGGATTGGAGAAAATTGGTTTAACACCACAGTTACAAAGAACGTGGAATTTAGATGCTACCTGAAACCTGAGCATAGAAGTATTGTATGGAAGAAGAGAATTCCTACGTCCTATTTCGAGGAGAAATGGCAGCACCTGTTGAAGTCAATTCTTGTCTACATAACCTGTGAGGGTAGATACAATAGGGTGATGATCTATCATCTTAAATTAATGAATCACTTCACTGGCAGGAGCCCCTTGAATCTGCCTTTTTACCTCTACAAATGCTTGACTAAGATGGCTCATCAAGTCAAAGCCAAGCCAACCAAAATTGCAGGTAGATTGTCTCATAATGGCTTGATCAAGCTAATTGTTTCTGAGCTGCTGCAAAGGAGGAACATTGCCTAGGCATACTTCCTGTTCTGGAATGAATTAAAAATAGAGCTACAGCTAAAGGATAAAAAGAGGTATTCTTCAAAGAAGTCTTCCACTCCCAGAAGTAAAAAGAGGAAGAGGAGAGCCATCTCTCCAATTGCATTTGATCAAACCTCTCCATCTTCTAAGACTAAGAAGGCCAAAAGGAATCTAGATTTCAGTAAGAAGACAGAGAAAGAATAAGCTTCTACACAAGACAAAAATGTCCTCAACCTGCCATACACTGATTCTGAGGATGAAGAAGAGCAAGGAGCCGAACCAAAAAACCAAGTTGCAACAAGGCATGAGGATCTTCCCTCGCCAACACCAAAGGATGATCAAAGTCGACAAGTTGCAAAGGCTTCATATAGCAAGCCAAAGGAACCCAGATCTGAGAAGATCAACCAGCTGCTAAGGTAGGTGTATGAATTATAATTTCTTGAAAGGGAAATTAAAAGAAGCAATGAAAGGTTAACTAAAAGAAATACTGAATTATATGACTCTCTTCAAGAACTAAAAGAGAAGTATACTAAGCTTGAAGAAAGAAATCTCAGGTTGATGAAGGACAACACTAAGCTCTACAGAAAAATCAGGCTGTCAAAATTGCAGACAAAGTATTCAAACCCTTAGTCTCAAGCATATCATAAGCTGGAAACCCTAGCAGAGGTATCCATGAATCTTTATGATCCAGAGGCAGCCTGTGATTCTATTGCCATCCCAGACCCTATTCAAGTTGCAAAGACACCAGAAGAACAACATTGAAGCTTTAAAACATTAAGGTAAAACGTGATTGCTGCAATTTTAATTGGCTGTTAAAACAGGCTTTTTGGTGGCTTAGGCGAACACTTCAACTGTTCATTATCCACTGAAAATAGAGATTTTGGTAGCTAATAGGATCAAATTTTGCCTCTGCTAGCCACCGAAAGTGCAGACATGGAAGAGAGATCTTATTTTTCCCAGATCCAAGACTCTCTGGTCCAAACGTTTCAAGGATGATTTATAATGATAGACAAAGACTAAAGGCATCAAGATTAGAGTTATGTTTCGGTTTTTTCCAGCAAAGATAGAGGTGATAAGGCTTCCTGCCTACTTTGGTAAAAGTTGACTTGTCTTCCAAATGGCAATTTCAAGTTCTCCTTCAGTTTCTACTGCAGCTTTCAAAGATTTCGAAGATCAGGAAGATCTTTTGAGATATGGAGATTGACCATCAAATTAGGATCTTTTCCTATTTTCTAGCAACTGTTTTTTATTGTCTATTTTTAGCAAATTCGATCCAGTTTTTTAGGATCCAGAATAATTTTGTAAAATCTATAAATCCTACGACTTCTGTAAAACAAAGGGTTAAACTTTAGAGAATTTTTCACATATTGTAAGCTCAAGCTCCTCATTTTCAGATAAGTAATACAAGCTTCTTTTGGCATTACTTGTTCAGATTTTCATCTTCTTGTCTATTCTATGCTTGCACCTGAATGTCAAATTCATGTTAATTCTGTTTGTCTGATGTTTGATAAGTGTCAACTTGTCAATACATCCATAAACTAGAATTTGCAAGTACTTTAATTGGTTTATCTGGCCATTCATATATACTTTGTGTGTATGTTTCTGCTAGTAAATTAAGTGTTCTTCGTACATTCATTTATTTACAACTCTCTGAACAGTGATAGTTAAAATCCTTGTCAATCTGGTTGTGTTTATGAATGTCTTGAGTGAGTGAGGTTTTATTTAGTCATTTGACTTGATCCATTTGAGTGAATCATTAAGATATAGTTAAGTTACTAGGCATGTTCGAGCTACAACCTAGAAGAGTTTCCTGGAGTGCTAACATTTCGGATATCAAAAATCGAGAAGCAAATAAATTATTTCAACCTCGTGTCTGTATAAAATATTCCCAGATAATTACAATTGAGTTAATAGTTTCTTTTTGTCTTTTGCTTTATATCCATAAACTTTGCAGTTAACAATTTTACGATTTTGTTGTAGGCATTATGCTAACTGATGACAATGAAGTTTTTCAACCACTTTTTTCACATCATCACTGTTTTCACTTGATCAAAATTCTCGCTTTTTATTGTAACTGTGTCGACATAACTTGTATACTCCATCAATTCAGTTTCGAATGCCTCTAGATGCTTAGCAGAATTCTCTGCTACACTGTGAAGCTCTACTTCATCTGTTTTGAATAAGTCTATACTCAGCCCAACATTTTGTTTTCCTTAAAGATTGCTGATTTCCTATTTCCAATTTCCCATTATCGAATATGGGAAACTAGAAACCAGAGAAAATGTTGAAAACCAAACACTCGTACACTCCTATTTTTGTTGAAATAATTTGTTGGCTTCTCGATTTTCGATACACGAAATTTTGAGAAAATTACAATTGATCTCATGTAAATTACATTATCCTTGATTTGGTTATTATTTATTTATTCTTGGTTACCTACATGCAATGAGTTAATATTTTCTTTTTGTCTTTTGTTTTATACCAATAAAATTTGCAGTTAACAATTTTACGATTTTGTTGTAGGCATTATGCCAACTCATGGCAATGAACAAGCCAATGCACGAAGAAGAATTGTATATGCAGAGAACATAGATAAAAACAACAAGAGACAATGTCTTCTTTACAAAGCTGCACGGCCACCTGTGGATATGTCTTGTCTAGTTTCTCTTCTTGAACCTTTCAATAGACCTTCGCTTCGACCATCTATGCTAAATCCATCAAGCACCTGCCTTGATGATGCACATCAATGATTTCGTACAAAAATGGACCAACTGCGTGATATGCATGTGTTGCAGCTGCAACTATTCCACAATTTTATTTTTATTTTTAGGCCCCCCCCTTGTTTTTTTTAGCTTCAAACTGGCCTAGGAATGTTTTATTTTTGCCAAGGTTTGCTCTGGGCTCATAATTTTTTTGAAAAAACTTAGTCTTTTTGCATGTCTGTATCGGATGCTTAGTCAACTAGCTTTTTGATATCGGATGCTTAGTTAACTAGTCATCCGATGTTGCAAAGGAACAGTCCACTAGCTTTTCGATGGGTTTTATCGCGAACTTTGTCGAGATATAAGTCACTGCCTCGGGATTAAGTTGGTCTATCTTCTCGGAGGTTGTTTGCCGAGGTTTCGGTTTCCTAGTATCAAGCATATCTGATGAATCAGACATCCCTTCATTTTTATTTTTTCGATAACCGATCAAGTGGGAAATTTTGCTGTCGGGTTGGTTTTACGGATCGAACTGGAGTTTTTAGCCTGTTTCCCGCTCGACGTTGCAAGAGGTTAGTTGTGAGTTGATTAGAAACTTAGTATTGGTGCCTCCGATAGTGATGACACTAGTGCCTCCGATTTCCGGTATTTCTTTCCCAAGTGATCACTGGGTGAATAGAGTGATCAGCAGCCGACACTACGGTTTTCCTTCGGAGTTGGTCTCCCGGCGATGGTTAAAAGGTTTTCCCACCACTAGTTCTTCGCCCCAGTCAAGGTCTATATAACATCGCTTTAGGTTTGTTACTTGTCATTTTCATCGTAGAAGCCATCTGTCATATTGATTACGCAGCTATCAAGTTTCCATTTGTCCTCTTCTGCGCCCGCGGAAGGTGTTCCCATCCAGGTTTCCTGTATCGTCGTTGCTAGGTAGGATATATTCACGATTTTGGTTTTCTTGGTTTTGTTAATGTTTAACCGCCAAGTGGATAGGGTTAGGTTTCAACCGTGGGGTTTCTTTTGCATTTCGTGGCTTTCTTGTGAGATTTTTATCCTTTTACTAGTGTTTCATCACGTTGGATGTGAGCGTTTCTTTTTGGCTAGTGAGTTTCAGTCTGTCCGCTACTGTGCATTATGAGTGCGTCTGGGATAGCATTGAGGGGGTTTAGGGCACAGTGCAGACAAGTGTTTCATTGTCTGCACCACCATGTTCTTGGTTGTTACATTTTTAGCTTGGGGTTAGAAAACCATGCCTCCTATAGCAGTAGTTTCCCGTGGGATTCAGGAGGGCCGTGCAGTTGATTAGGGTTTTAGAGTGTTGTTGAAGCAAACAGAGGGGTGAGTTTTTCCCTAGTCGAGGTGCCCATATAGGTTTTATGAAGTTGGAGGAGTTTAGGGTTTGAGCAAGCAGATTTTTGGGCAGTTTTGGGGAGCAGAAGTATTTTGAAGGTTTTCTTTGTTTAAAATCTCTTTCGGAAGGACTATGGTGTTGACATTAGTTTCCAGTATGCATATCGAAGAAATGGTAATATTTGTATATTTATTATTTCTCACTACTTGCTAGGGATGAATTAGACTGAAACCATGTTGCATAATTGTTACAGGTTGATTTTCAGCACAACAATATGCCAAGAAAATAGAAGAATAAAGCCCAAGTGGCTGAAGAAGAACCTGAAGTGGAAGTGATAACCAAGGTAGAAGTCATTTATGAAGACACTAAAGCTACTCCTAGGGTTGAACCATAATACAAGTGGGGAGAAGTGTATAGAATGATTTCAAGCCAAAGTGTCCCTGATGTTGGTTTTGAAGACATGCCAATATATGTTAACATTGAAAGGTCAACCCTTATGAAAGTGGCTACTAGGCCTGAGCTTTTTCCTTGCTCGGAAGTGATAGGTTGGATTCTTCCCAAGGCAGATGTAACAATAACGATCCTAGAAAATATCGAGAAGGAAGGATATGCTGCATACAGTCCTGCTTATGTCTCTATGGCATATAATCTACCAACACCACAGACTTATCTAACTGAAAGTTGGTTAAAGGATCTGAGTCTAGACATGGTAGAGACAGTAAAGAAAATGATGATCCAGGGAAAAAAATTCAGGACCAGACCTTCTGGAGAATATGAGACATCAACTCTCCGTGCCCCATGTAGATTCATTGCGTTAATGATGAACACAATTTTTGGGAGAGCCAATGGGAAAAGTTTTAAGATGGGTTGGATACCAGTCATCTACTTTGTTGCTACACAAGGGACCATTTTTAACTGGGCAAACATAGTGTCAAATAGCCTATCATCCTGCATAAGTGCATCATTGGGAGGAGTGCCCCAAAAGAAACCAGAATTCTACATGAGCTCTATTTTTATCGATTGCATTCTATGCGCTCAGTCTTTCCCTGCACTAAAGTTCCATTGGGATAAGGACCGAGCTCCAGTATATGCTGCCTACAAGTTATTTTGGGCTCACATATATTACAACTATTATAAAGAGATATGTGAGAATTTTATCATGCCTTAATACACTCTGATTTTCTTGGAAGAATGCAATTGCATGTCAGAAGAAGCTTTCAAGGTGATGCAAGAATACATAAATTATTATTTAACATAGGATGGCTTATATGTAAGAATGTATGGCAGTTCAAGGGCCCCTTCTCTGCTCCCGAGATATGTTTTTGATTATGTACTCCATAAAGAGGCTGTTAGACAATTATATATAGATGGAGTAGGGAATTTCCTTTTTGAACACTAAAAGGCAGTATATCCTGCAGTGCCCTTTTTTGTTGGAAGTTACAAATTTTCAAGAGTGAAGAATGCAGTAGAATTTATCAAAGAATTGGAATACTTTCACTTCGGTGAAATGAACTTCCATAGAAATGATTCCAAGGACAAAGTAGCTAATTACTGCAAAGAAGCTAGAGTTCATTTTGAGTACACCGATTTTTGGGACAAAGATGAGGAGACTTTCCGCAATGCTAAGAACATGACAACCCTAAGAAAAAGGTTTAAGCAAAAGATATCAACTGTGGGTGGTAAAGGCAAAGATGCGGAGAAATTGAAAAGGCAAGAAGAAGAAGAAGCCAAGAAGAGAGAAGAGGACGCTAGCAGACTAGTAGAAGAGGTATAAAACTGGCTGAGGTCAGAAGAAGAAGAAAAGAAACGAGCAACTGAAGAAGCAGCAAAGAAGCTTGAAGAAGAAAAGAAAAGGAAGGAAGAAGAGGAGACACAGAAAAAGAGGGCAGAGAGTGAGGGTGTCAGATTAGAAGATGCACAAAAGGGAAAATAACCAATAGAACAAGCCGATGAAGGATTGAGGGAAAATATACAAAAAGAACACGATCCTATCGATCAAGGATAAGGGTAGTCTGTTTTTGATCCATTAGAGCCTGTTGTTCCTTCTGGTAGTGTGGTAGGAGAAGGTTTAATTTCTGGGGTTGATTTGATTCCTTTCATGCCTACGGAAGGAGAAGAGGTACAAGATTTTAACACTATATTTTACGATAAAGAGAAAAAGAGAATTTTCAAAAGAACTGAAAATAAGGTGGACACTGGGGGTAAACCAGGAAGGATGGCAACTGACAAAACAGTAGTTCACGGTACACATAAGCATCCATGATTAATAGCGAGGGCTGGGGTATCTCTAACCACAGCCACTGAAGACAATGTGGATAGGATCATGACTGACCTCGAGCATTCTCAGAAAAAGGTGGCCAAGCTGAAAGAAACTTTGAAGAAGGAAAGGGGTGAAAGCCAGAATCTGAAGAGAAAGTATGAGGACATGATCGGTGAGGTCAAAGTTTCAAAGGTAGAATGTCAAACCTTGCAGGAAGATAAAGATGCTCTGGTAGTATCTGCAGAAAATACAGAGAGGAATTCTTAGGCTACCTCAGCAGAGTTGGGAAAACTACAGCTGAAATATTAGAGTTTGGAGGCTGAGAAAAATCATCTTCAGTTATCAATTGAAGAACTGAATAAAGAAAAGAGAAGATTAGAAATTAAAGTGACAGAGCTAGAAGAGCAGAAGACCACTACAGAAGGGAAGGATAAGCTATATGAGACTCAAATAGTAGCCTTGGAGGAACAAAAGAATTCACTTGCAGCTTCACTGAAGTCAGCTATGGAGCAGAAGGTTGATATTGAACCTTTAAAGAAGCATGCTCTTATGCTTAGAAAGAAGATTCAACAAATACAACTGCAGATAGCGGAAGAAAGATTTAAAGTCCAACAAATAAACATCAGATTAGAAGAAGTTATAGATACAGCCTCATAGTTTTTGGATAGAACCTAGGATATTTTGGAAACTCTGCGAGGAAGGATGGCTTGGGTAGAAGAAAACAAAGAATCTCCTACAGATATATTTGTCAAAGATCAAGAGACAATAAAGCAAGAATACGAGCTGATTGAGTTTTCCAGTAACGCAATAGAAGAATTAAAGAAGAAAGTGAAGAAAACACAGAGTGCCTGTGCTGAATTTTGTAGGAGAGTGCTCCTAACCTATAATCTATGTCAGACCTCCGTGTGAAGAGATTGGAGGCACTGCCATAACATGAAATGTTTTTGAAACATTTACAGGATAGATGCAATGAAGATGAACAAGCCATCCAGCAAGTCAAGGAGTTGTATGAAAAGATACTAAAGACTAAAGTAGCACATGCAACTGTGAGTATTCACTTGCTAGAAGACCAGCTGTGCTAATTCCTGCCAGGATAGCGGGTGTAAAAACCTAGGCTGCTCAGCACGAAATCACTATCATATTTCTCGAACCTTCTGGTTTTCAGAATATAGCAATCGAGGCAAATGTATGGAGAAAGCTCATGAACGAACAAGCTGGGCCCTCCTAGTTGAATGTTTTGGAATAAGGTAATATATTATATTTATTTTTTTTCACAAGCTAAAAGACAAATTTTTGTAAAAGAAAGGTTTGAAGCCCAAAAGGCAACGAGGGGCAGCCCAAGGGTTTTTTGCTTTTTGTATAAATATGGGCAAGTTTTAGGTAGAAAGGGGCCTTTTTTTAGACTATCCTTGTGCAAGATTATTGTAAGAAGAATTAATTCATATTATAATAAAGAGTTATATTTTTCAGCTGGAGAAAGCACTGTGGAGTTTCAAATGTTTGCCATGGGTTGGTTGGATGTGAACTATTTCTGTTTTAGCTTATTTCCATGAATTGTGAGATCGTTCTAACTTATGAATTCTTTCATGTTGTGAATGTGCTCCTGTTTATTTCTGTGAAATTTCCACAATCGTAGTTGAGTAATGAATGTTTTAATTAACAATGAGCTATCTCTTTGTTCATCAGTCTATTGATATTCAGTGTTCAGAAATGTTAACAGCTATTTGTAATTTTCTTAATGCATGTTATACAATACATTACTAATCATTAATTACAGTATTTCTCCCTAGGGATAGGTTAGTTAGTCTTAGTTAGTTTTCTTTGTTTGTGATTTAGAAGCAAGAGAGGTAAGACGAGAGGTAAGAACCTGCGCATCACATTGTGACACTCCTTGTTATCTCTATCGTCTGCATTTAGTTAGGCACTTGCACATCATACATAAATATAAAAAACTAAAAAATACACCTAAATGGTGGACCGGGCCGCAACCGGTAAAACATTTTAACCGTTACTTGACCTACGGTAGCCGGACTGTAAACCGGATGGATTCCCCATACCAAACAATAACGAGCTAATTGGGAACGTTTATTAGGGAGAATCCCTACTGTTGTTACGTGTGATTTTCTAGGCCTCAACAGTTTTGGCACTAGAAGGAGGGCCAACAGTGCATGGCTGGCTGAGGAAATTTATTTTCTCGAGATTACTCCACCGGTGACAGTTTTGAAACCAGTTTTCCCCAGAAGTATACTCCTAAAGAAAAGAGAAAGGGGTATCTTTATCCCATTGATAATGAAGTGGCTGATGATTTAAGGAGGATTACTAGGGCGTATGCAAAAAATATTGGAGGGTTACCTATAATATCTGTTCTACCTAGAAGAGAGTATCAGAAGAAGGACTGTCCTCAATTGGAAGACTCAGTGTTGGTAGAAGATCTTGAAGAATTGGTAGAAATAACCTTACAAGAATTTGACCAACCTTTGGATCAATTGAGACCAGATTCCCCTCACTGTTCACCTTTTCAAACCCCTGTTCAGTACCCACCTCATACTCCACTCAGAATCATGGCTAATGTAAATGCCAATCAACCACCTTCATAGCCTACTTGGAGAGCTATATCTCCTTTAAACCTGACACCTCCATTGCATGATTTGCCTCAGAGTTTTGACAAAATGTTACCCAAGTTTGAACAAAGTGAAGGAATTCCCGTGGATGATCATTTGCAGAGTTTTTATTTGGCTTTAGAGGGACTACGAGCAACCGAACATGAAGATGCAGTCTGCAGATTGTTTCCTCATACCCTGAAAGGAAAAGCAGCTTCATGGTACTTTGCCTTACCCCCAAATTCAATCACAAATTGGAATATTTTTGAAAGACTATTCAAAAGCAAGTACGAAATCCAGAAAACTCACGTAGCTTTAATGAAAGGGTTGATTGCTCTAAAGAAGGAAAAAAAAGAGAGGGTGCATAATTTTACTCAAAGGTTTGCTGCTTACCTGAATAACTTCAGTGCAACTGACAAACCATCATAGCATGCTTTGATCGAGTACTATACCTCAGCCCTTGGACCTGATTTGGCCATGTTTGCCAAAAGATCGATTAGACCCACTCTGGTAGAGACTTATGAGGAAGCTGAAAAGGTAGAGGAAGAATTGGAGAGTATAGAGCACTATCCTACGCAGTGAGATGAAAGAACTCATGGAAACAAAAAGCCCCTATTATTAACTAAACCTAAGGATGAACGATCACAGGAGTTAGATAGGATGGTGAAGATGATGCAGAAGTTATCAAACCGAGTGATTGATTTAGAAAAAGAAAAGGAGGCTCATAAACAATACAAGCCTTATTATAAAAAAAGAGAAGACAACAGTCAACCTAAACCTCCTCCACACAGTCCTTCAGCAATGAATTTGACCGATGTAGGAATGGATAATTTTTGCACTTTCCATCAGCAACCTCATTTTGAGAAGAATTTCCCACAATGGATTAATTCTATGACATTAGTAATGAACCAATTATTGGATTCCAAGCTGACAGAAACTGAGGAGGAGAAAGGGAAAGATCATGAACCTACAGAAACACAAGAGGAAGATACCTTGGTTGTATGGGACTGTGGATCTATGTTCAACTTGGAAGATGAAGATTTCCCTGACAAAGAAGAAACACCAAAGACTAATGTAACAACAAGAAGTCAGAATCCATTAAAAGAAGATAACTCAATACTTCCAAAGATTAAGAAACTTCAAGAAAACATGAAGAATATAAAGAACAACACTTCAACTGTTAACATACATGAGTTTGTCATTTCAAGTCAGGATCCTAAGAAAGTCAATACACTTGTAAAGCCTAGAAAAAGTAAAACAGAAAATTTCAAGAAGAATCTCAAGGAAAATGAGATGGGATATGATGTTGTGGAAGACATTAAAAAGGATAAAGCAAATATATCATTGTTTGAAATGTGAAATTTACCTCAGCAAAAGGAGAAGATTTTAAAAGCACTTGAGACACCCGAGAAGGAGTCTCCCCTTGACAACCAACCCGAGGAAGAGATTGGTGAGGTGAGTTTAGGAGGAAAATCTAAGTATAAAACTCCAACATTTATTCTAACCTTTGATATTTTCAACTATAATGTGCATAACTATTTAGTGGACTCAGGAGCATCAGTCAATGTCATGCCACTTTCAGTTTGCAAACAAATCAATGGTCAACCTAAACCAAATACTGGGAAAGTTTTTCAATTAGACAGAACAACAATAAAAGTAATAGGAGAAATGGAGGATGTTCTGATTCGTTTATCCGCAGATGAGAGGGTATGTCAGTACATAGACATTGTCGTAGCAGACATCTCGGATGCTTATGGTTTGGTTTTGAGCCAGGATTGGTCATCAAGGTTAGAAGGATATTTTGCATCAGATTGGTCACATTTGTGGTTGCCTTTTAAGGGATGTCAAAATCAGATAAAAGTGTTAAGAGAGCCTCAAATGAAATATAATGTGACTCAGTTAGAAGGAAAAAATGAACCAGTAAACTCTGTGTTGGGAAACTATTTGATTGAACTGGAACTAGGAAATTACCAAGCTGAAGAAGCCAGTAGTGTACCTAATATCCAGCCCGATCTCCTTTTTTCATGGGATGATGAGTTTGATTGTAACATAGTAGATTTAGTTTCAGATGTAGTTAGCGATTCAAATTCAGTAGGAGTAGAAAGTTTTTGGATTCTTTATTTCGATGGTTCTAAAACATTGGAAGGATCAGGAGTTGGCTGTGTCCTCATTGATCTAGGAAAAAATAAACATTTTCTTTCATGTAGGTTAGAATTCAAATGCATAAATAACACAGCCGAATACGAAGCACTAGTTCAAGGACTTAAAAAAACAATAGAATTGAAAGTAAAAAATATGAAAGTATATGGAGATTCTGAAATCGTTGTTAAACAAATTCGAAACAAAATACACTGCATTTCACCCCATTTGAAAGCTTACCAAAATGAAGTTTGGGATTTACTGATAAATTTTCATGCATTCAATATTGTATCAATTCCTAGATTAAAGAATGCAGCAGCTGATTTCTTAGCTACCTCAGTTACAAGATTAGTACCTTCGATTATTAGATGCTCTATTGAATTGCTTTTCAGGCCTTCTGTTCCAGATAACAGCACAAATCTAAGGGTTTTTTACAATGATCAACAAATCTTGGAATGTTTAATGAATGATGATACTTTCAAAGGAGCAATAATAGATGACGAAGAACACCAAGTGGAATTAAAGTACGAAAATTTCATTCCAAAAGGACTTAGAACCTTGGAACAGATTTTTGATTTAGACAACAAGTTCAGAAACCCAGCGAATGTCAAGACTCATAGCTCATCTTTACAATTCGAGCTGATAAATTTAGGGACTGAAGTTGAACCCAAATATGTGAATTTGGGGAAGTGTTGTTCATCCGGCGAGAGGAGTAAATTCATCAACTTATTTAGACAATACAAGGATGTATTTGCTTGGACTTACAAAAACCTAAAGACGTATGACACTAAAATCATACAACATGTGATTCGAATCAAGGTTGGAGTCAAACCTTATCAACAGCCTCTGAGAAAAATGCATCCAAAGCTTGAACCACTAATTCAAGGTGAAGTGAAAAAGATGCCAGATGCTAAAATCATATTTAAAGTCAGACATTCAGAACGGGTCTCTAATTTGGTACCAGTACAGAAAAAGTCTGGTGAGATTAGACTTTGCGTAGATTTCAAAAATCTTAATCGTGCATCATATAAAGATAATTATCCTGTCCCACCCATGGAACAAATAATACAGATGGTATCAGGTTCTGAACTGTTCTCTCTATTTGATGGATTTTCCGGTTACAATCAAGTATTAGTAGTAGAAGAGGACAGGCTCAAGACCACTTTCAGAACCAAGTGGGGAACTTTTGCGTATAGGAGGATGCCCTTTGGACTTATCAATGTTGGAGCAACGTTCCAGAGGGCTATGGATATAGATTTCCGCGGTCTGATTGGCTGTAGTGTTGTGGTTTATCTAGATGATGTTACAATATTTTCAAAGAAGAGAGAAGAGCATGAATTTCATTTGAAACACATTTTTGAGCGTTGCCGAAAATATGGCATTTCATTAAATCCTAAGAAATGTGTGTTTGCAGTCACAGAAGGAAAGCTACTGGGTCATGTCATTTCTAAAAAAGGGATCTCCATAGACCCAGAGAGGATTAGAGCCATAGAGCAGATCCCATTACCCCATAAAAAAAAAATTATGCAATATTTTATGGGGACAATCAACTTTGTGCGAAGGTTTGTACCAGACTTTGCTCAAATCATTAAACCTTTGTAGCAAATGGTTAAACAGAGTGTGCAGTTCAAATGGACTGATGTGGAGAAGAATGCATTTAGCAAGATAAAAACATCTGTTGCTCATGCACCATCACTCAAAAGCCCAAATTTTGAAAAGGATTTTATTTTGTACACTTTTGCTTCTGATGATTCATTAGCAGCTGTGATTACACAGAAAGAAGATGGGGGAGATGAGTACCCCATATCATTTATGAGCACTGGTCTACAAGGGGATGAATTGAACTATCCCACAGTTGACAAACAAGCTTACATAGTTTTTAAGGTGGTAAAGCAATTCAGGCCATATATACTTAAGAATCGCACCAAAGTAATAGTTCCACACCCATCAATACGATCTCTTTTTGTGCAAAAAGAATTGGGAGAAAGGAGAGGCATATGGGTGTCTGCTTTACAAGAATACGATCTTGAGTTCAAGCCAGTAGCCATAGTTAAAGGACAAGGACTGTGTAAACTAATGGATGAAAGTCAAAACAATGAAGATCACAACTGGGATAATGAAGTTGAATTACATATGGTGGATGTATGTCCTCTATTCATAGCTTCAAACTCCTGGTATAGGGATCTAGTCCATTATCTTCAAGATGGATATTTGCCGGAGCATTGGGGTCCCAAGCAAAGAAGAGCATTATGTTTGAAATCAGTTTTATATCATATTATTGATGGAGTGATTTTCAAAAAGTACTATGATGGAGTCTTTCTCAGATGCTTGGAATAAGAGGATGCAAAGAAGGTCGTAGCAGAATTACATGATGGACCTACTGGAGGTCACTTTTTTGGAGACACAATAGCACATAAGATTCTCAGAGCTGGATATTATTGGCCAATGTTGTTTAGAGATGCTCATGCTCATGTTAGAAAGTGTGATACTTGCCAAAGAAGCGGTGGGAGACAAGCGAAAGTAGCAGGACGATTGAAACCAATGATTATCTCAGAACCATTTGAACAATGGGGAATCAACATTACCGAAGAAATAAATCTGAATTCCTCATTACAACATAAGTACATTCTGACGACAACTGATTATTTCACCAGATGGGCCGAGTCTATTCCGTTACGAAAAGTAAACAAAGATGCAGTTATGGATTTCTTGCAGAACCATATTATGACCAGGTTTGGGGTTCCAATTTCCCTGGTTTTTGACAATGCTTCTTTTTTTTCTTCTA
The DNA here is from genome assembly GCA_001517045.1 of Pseudotsuga menziesii. NCBI lineage: Eukaryota > Viridiplantae > Streptophyta > Pinopsida > Pinales > Pinaceae > Pseudotsuga > Pseudotsuga menziesii. Next base: position 200,706 of record LPNX010120138.1, read on the forward strand.
TTAGATTAACTACATTTGATAATGAAAGGGGAATTAAGCTGCACTATTCTGCAAATTATTACCCACAAGGAAATGGTTTGGCAGAATCTACAAACAAAAATTTGATTAGAATTTTAAAGAAAACAGTGATAGAAAATCAAAGGAGCTGGCATCTAGCTTTACCTAATGCACTATGGGCTGATAGAGTCACACCCAAGAATTCCTTAGGTGTGTCACCTTACACTCTTGTTTATGGGAAAGAAGCTGTCCTCCCTCCTAATATTCTATTTCCATCTTCCATACTAGCCCAAGAGTCTAGGGGTACTGATAATGAAATTTTGCAAATCCGAATTTATAATCTGTTGAAGTTAGAAGAGTCTAGGTCCAAATCCCATGAAAGGTTTAAACATCAACAAGAAATGGTGAAGCGATGGTTTGACAAACATAAAGTCGGGAACAAAGAATTCGAAGTAGGTGATCTGGTTCTTAAGCGGGATCACCCACATGATGAGAAGGGAAAACACACTAAGTTTCAACAGCTATGGATAGGCCATTTTCAGATTATGGCGTAGCTAGGCCCCTCGACTTACAAGTTACAAGACGTACAGGGGTGGGAGGATAAATTACGAGTAAATGGTTTAGTTCTCAAGCCTTATTTTTCTTGATGGTTTTTTATTTTTGTTTTCTTGTACATAAATAAATGATTTGATTTGTTGCTTACTTTAGATTAGCTTTAGTTGTTTGCTTTCACTTGCTTAGAGTTTGATTGATTGTAAAGTTTTGTTTACTTATGTTTCAATAAATCAACATGACTTTTGGTTGTATGGAGTTCATCAGAGTTCTGGATAAACTGAAATCTTTGATCACAAGACTGCCTACTATTGACTCGTACAATGTTTAAAAATTTCTTCAAGATTAGCAGATTGTCTAAATGGTTATGAACACATTGAAGTACTATTTAATCCCTGTGAAATAACTTAGGATAGAAAAGTATAGAGTACTATTTTGAGGCTCCATTCATCTCACATTAAAAAAAGTTGTTCTAGGGGGTAACAACAATAGACCCATGGAAAGGAAGCAAGGTAAATAGTGTATTATATTAAAATGATCCCATGCCATAAATTGAAAGCCAAAAGGTTAACAAAAGTCAAAGTATCCTATAAACAACATGCATCAAAACACATGTTGGAACCACATCAGTATGAATAAGATTGCCAGAGTTATTCTGTGTCCGTGAGTTAAAATTTGAAATATCTCTCACACAAAAGGACACTATGGATAGAGGAGCTTGAATTAAAATTCAGAAAGAAGGCAACCAGAAGGGCTCAAAAAGGACAAAAGTCCAAAAGCACAAAAAGTGAAAATTGGCATGGGAATGAGGAACAAACGAATATATCTGTTTACCATATGTTACGATCCTGCGGTGTCTAAGTTAGAAACTACCCAAAGGCAGAGGTAAAATAAAACTCATATTCTCGCCCCCAGAAGAGTTATCCGGAATTTGAAATCCTGGTTCCCCTTCTTAAACTTGGACTATCATTAATGATTAAAGTGCATAAATCTTGAATTTAGGAATCCAGATATCTTGAAGAAATCTAGTAAAATGGTATCATCAAAACAGCCCGTTTTATCAAAGAATAAGTTGTTCAGAGATTTGTGTCCACCAGGTAGTCGCCAATTGTTGCAGCTGCAACTATTCCCCATTTATTTATTTATTTTTAGGGTCCCCTCTTATTTTTTCTAGCTTCAAACCGGCCTAGGAATGTTTTATTTTTGCCAAGGTTTGCCCTGGGATCATAAATTTTCCGAAAAAACGTAGTCATTTTGCATGTCTGTATCGGATGCTCAATCAACTAGCTTTCCAATATCAGATGCTTAATTGACTAGTCTTCTGACGTTGCGGAGGAACAGTCCACTAGCTTTCCAATGGATTTTATCAAGAACTTTTCTAAGATCTAAGTCGCTGCCTCAAAATTAAGTTGGTCTATCTTCTCGGAGTTGGTTTGCCGAGGTTCCAGTTTCCTAGTATCAATCATCTCTGATGAATCAAACGTCCCTTCGTCTTTCTTTTTTCGATAATCGATCAAGTGGGAAATCTTGCTGTCGGGTTGGTTTTATGGATCAAACCAAAATTTTTAGTTTGTTTCCTGCCTGACGTTGCGAGAGGTTAGTTGTGAGTTGATTTGAAACTTAGTATTGGTGCCTCTGATACCGATGACACTAGTGCCTCCGATTTCTGCTATTTCTTTCCCAAGTGATCACCGGGTGAATAGAGTGATCAGTAGCCGACACTGCGGTTTTCCTTCGGAGTTGGTCTCCCGATGGTGGTTAAAAGGTTTTCCTGTCGTTAGTTCTTTGCCTCGGCCAAGGTCTATATAACATCGCTTTGGGTTTGTTACTTGTCATTTTCATCGTAGAAGCCATCCGTCCTGTTGATTACGTAGCTGTCAAGTTTCCATTCGTCCTCCTCTGCACCCGTGGAAGGTGTTCTCGTCCAGATTGCCTGTATCATCGTTGCCAGGTAGGATCTAGTCATGGTTTTGGTTTTCTTGGTTTTGTTAATGTTTAACCGCTAGGTGGATAGGGTTAGGTTTCAACGGTGGGGTTAGGTTTCTTTTGCATTTTGTGGCTTTCTTGCGGTGGTTTTTACCCTATTACTAGGGTTTCATCCTGTTCACTATGAGCGTTTCTTTTCGGCCAGTGAGTTTCAGTTTGTCCACTACTGTGCGTTATGAGTGCGTCTGGGATAACATTGCGGGGGTTTAGGGCACGGTGCAGACATGCATTTCGTAGTCTGCACCACCCTGTTCTTGGTTGTTACATTTTTAGCCTGGTGTTAGAAAACCATGCCTCCTACAGTAGTAGTTTCCCATGGGATTCAGGAGGGCTGCACAACTGATTAGGGTTTTAGAGTGTTGTTGAAGCAAACAGCGGGGTGAGTTTTGCCTCAGTCGAGGTTCCCATATAGGTTTTATGAAGTTGGAGGAGATTAGGGTTTGAGCAAGCAAATTTTTGGGTAGGTTTGGGGAGTAGAAGTATTTTGAAGGTTTTCTTTGTTTAAAATCTCTTTCGAAAGGACTGTGGTGTTGACATTAGTTTCCAGTATGCATATCGAAGAAATGGTAATATTTGTATGTTTATTATTTCTCACTACTTTCTAGGGATGAATTAGATTGAAACCATGTTGCATAATTGTTACAGGTTGATTTTTAGGACACTGAATATGCCAAGAAAACAAAAGAAGAAAGCCCAAGTGGCTAAAAAAGAACCTGAAGTAGAAGTGATAACCAGGGTAGAAGTAATTTATGAAGACACTAAAGCTGCTACTGGGGTTGAACCAGAATACAAGTGGGGAGAAGTGTATCAAATGATTTCAAGCCAAAGCGTCCCTGATGCTGGTTTTGAAGACATGCCAATATATGCTAACATTGAAAGGTCATCCCTTATGAAAGTGGCTACTACGCCTGAGCTTTTTCCTTGCTCAGAAGTGATAGGTTGGATTCTTCCCAGGGAAAATGTAACAAGAATGATCCTAGAAAATACCGAGAAGAAAGGCTATGCTGCATACATCCCTGCTTATGTGTTTATGGCATATAATCTACCAACACCACAAACATATCTAACTGAAAGTTGGTTAAAGGATCTGAGTCTGGACATGGTAGAGACAGTAAATAAAATGATGATCCAGGGAAAAAACTTCAGGACTAGACCTTCTGGAGAATATGAGACATCAACTCTCCATGCCCCATATAGATTCATTGCGTTAATGCTGAACATAATTTTTGGAGAGCCAATGGGAAAAGTTTTAAGATGGGTTGGATAACCAATCATCTACTTTGTTGCTACACAAGGGACCATTTTTAACTGGGAAAACATAGTGTCAAATAGCATGTCAGCTTGCATAAGCGCAACATTGGGAGGAGTGTCCCAAAAGAAATCAAAATTCTACATGAGCTCTATTTTGATCGATTGCATTGTATGCACTCTGTCTTTCCTTGCGCTAAAGTGCCATTGGGATAACCACCAAGCTCCAGTGTATGCTGCCTACAAGTTATTTTGGGCTCACAGATATTACAGCTATTATAAAGAGATTTGTGAGAATTTTGTCATGCCTTTATACACTCTGATTTTCTTGGAAGAATGCAATTGCATGTCAGAAGAAGCTTTCAGGACGATGCAAGAATACATAAATTATTATTTAACAGAGGATGGCTTATATGTAAGAATGTATGGTGGTTCAAGGACACCTTCTTTGCTCCCGAGATATGTTACTGATTATGTACTCCATAAAGAGGCTGTTAGACAGTTATATATATAATGGAGTAGGGAATTTCCTTTTTGAACAGAAAAAGGCAGTATATCCTGCAATGCCCTTTTTTGTTGGAAGTTACAAATTTTCAAGGGTGAAGAGTGCAGTAGAATTTATCAAAGAATTGGAATACTTTCACTTCGGTGAAATGAACTTCCATAGAAATGATTCCAAGGACAAAGTAGCTAATTACTGCAAAGAAGCTGGAGTTCATTTTGAGTACACCGATTTTTGGGACAAAGATGAGGGGACTTTCCGCAATGCTAAGAACTTGACAGCCCTAATAAAAAGGTTCAAGCAAAAGATATCAACTGTGGGTGGTAAAGGCAAAGCTACAGAGAAATTGAAAAGGCAAGAAGAAGAAGAAGCTGAGAAGAGAGAAGAGGAGGCTATCAGACTAGTAGAAGAGGCAGGAAACTGGTTGAGGTAAGAAGAAGAAGAAAATAAATGAGTAGCTGAAGAAGCAGCAAAGAAGCTTAAAGAAGAAAAGAAAGGGAAGGAAGAAGAGGAGACACAAAAAAACGGGAAAAGAGAGAGGGTGTCAGATTAGAATATGCTCAAAAGGGAAAACAACAAACATAACAAGCCTATGAAGGATTGAGGGAAAATATACAAGAAGAACAAGATCCTATCGATCAAGGACAAGGGCAGTCTAATTTTGATCCATTAGAGCCTGTTGTTCCTTCTGGTAGTGTGGTAGGAGAAGGTTCTATTTCTGGGGTTGAGTTGATTCCTTTCATGCCTATGAAAGGAGAAGAGGTACCAGATTTTAAGACTATATTTTACGACAAAGAGAAAAAGAGAATTGTCAAAAGAGATGAAAAGAAGGTTGACACTGGGGGTAAACCAAGAAGGATGGTAACTGACAAAATAGTAGTTCACGGTACACATAAGGATCCACGATTAATAGCGAGGGCTGGGGTATCTCTAACTCTAGCCACTAAAGGCAATGTGGATAGGATCATGACTGACCTCGAGCAGTCTCAGAAAAAGGTGGCCCAGCTGAAAGAAACTTTGAAGAAGGAAAGGGGTGAAAGCCAGAATCTGAAGAGAAAGTATGAGGACATGATCGATGAGGTCAAAGTATCAAAGGCAGAATGTCAAACCTTGTAGGAAGATAAATTTTCTCTGGTAGTATCTGTAGAAAATATAGAGAGGAATTCTCAGGCTACCTCAGCAGAGTTGGGAAAACTATAGCTGAAATATCAGGGTTTGGAGGCTGAGAAAAATCATCTTTAGTTATCAGTTGAAGAACTGAATAAAGAAAAGAGCATATTATAAAGTAAAGTGACAGAGCTAGAAGAGCAGAAGACCACTGCAGAAGGGAAGGCTAAGCTATATGAGACTAAAATAGCAAACTTGAAGGAACAAAAGAATTCACTTCCAACTTCACTGAAGTCATCTATGGAGCAGAAGGTTGATATTGAACCTTTAAAGAAGCATGCTCTTATGCTTAGAAAGAAGATTTATCAAATACAACTGTAGATAGCGGAAGAAATATTTAAAGTCCAACAAGTAGACATCAGATTAGAAGAAATTGTAGATACAACCTCATATTTTTTGGATAGAACCCAGGATATTTTGGAAACTCTGCGGTGAAGGATGGCTAGGGTAGTAGCAAACAAAGAATCTCCCGCAGATATATTTGTCAAAGAGCAGGAGACAATAAAGCAATAATACGAGTTGATTGAGTTTGCCAGTAATGCGACAGAAGCACTAAAGAAGACAGTGAAGAAAACACATAGTGCCTATGCTTAATTTTGTAGGAGAGTGCTCCTAACCTATAATCGGTGTTAGATCTCCATTGCGAAGAGATTGGAGGTGTTTCCAGAACATGAAATGTTTTTGAAACATTTACAGGACAGATGCAACGAAGATGAACAAGCCATCCAGCAAGTCAAGGAGTTGGATGAAAAGATACTAAAGACTGAAGTAGCACATGCAGGTGTGAGTATTCACTTGCTAGAAGACCAACTGTGCTTGATTCCTGCCAGGATAGCGGGTGTAAAAACCCAGGCTGCTCAGGACGAAATCACTATCAGATTTCTCAAACCTTTTGGTTTTGAGAATATAGCAGTTGAGGAAAATGTATGGAGAAAGTTCATGAACAAACAAGCTGGGGTCTCCTAGTTGAATGTTTTGGAATAATGTAATATATTATATTTATTTTTGTTCACAAGCTAAAAGGCAAATTTTTGTAAAAGAAAGGTTGGAAGCCCAAAAGGCAACGAGGGGAAGCCCAAGGTTTTTTTGATTTTTTTTTATAAATATGGGCAAGTTTTAGGTAGAAAGGCGCCTTTTTTTAGACTATCCTTGTGCAAGATTATTGTAAGAAGAACTAATTCATCTTATAATAAAGAGTTATATTTTTCGGCTGGAGAAAGCACTATGGAGTTTCAAATGTTTGCCATGGGCTGGTTGGATGTGAATTGTTTCTGTTTTAGCTTGTTTCCATGAATTGTGAGATCGTTCTAACTTATGAATTCTTTCATGTTGTGAATGTGCTCCTGTTTATTTCTGTGAAATTTCCATAATCGTAGTTGAGTAATGAATGTTTTAATTAACAATGAGTTATCTCTTTGTTAATCTGTCTATTGATATTCATGTGTTCAGAAATGTTAATAGTTATCTGTAATTTTCTTAATGCATGTTATATATTACATTAATCACCATTAATTACAGTATTGCTCCCTAGGGATAGGTTAGTTAGTCTTAGTTAGTTTTCTTTGTTTGTCATTTAGAAGCGAGAGAGGTAAGAACCTGCACATCACATTGTGACACTCTTCATTATCTCTATCATCTACATTTAGTTAGGGACTTGCACATCATACATGAATATAAAAAACTAAAAAATACACCTAAACGGTGGACCGGGCCGCAACCGGTAAAATTTTTTAACCGTTTCTTGACCTACGGTAGCCGGACCGTAAACTGGACGGATTCCCAATACCAAACAATAACGAGCTAATTGGGAACGCTTATTGGGGATAATCCCTACTGTTGTTACCTGTGATTTTCCAGGCCTCAACATCATGTCTGCTCAATTTACAAAGAATGTTATCCTGGTATTGTAACAAAAAAATCCATGATGCATATACTTGTTCTCGTTGTATTTTAGAACAAAAGGGCCATCGTTTCTCATTCGAAAACAATATGGATCCAGGCATCCAACCACCTATACTCGCAGCACTTACACACGTTGAAGAAATGTTGATTAGTAGCACTAACCCAGTTTTACAAGTTACACATGCTCATGGTGGTCAATATAAATATTCTGGACATACTATTTGCTTCCTCTAGGACATTTCCAATATTGCCAAATACTTGCCCCATTTAATATCAGAACTTGACATCCTTGTTGTTCGCAAATGCAACTCTACAAACAATCCATATGAACTGTTTGTTAGTTGTACATGTGTTCTTGCTTCCCTTGAATACAAAATGGCAAATGAACCATACTACAAGGATGTACAAGTCAACTTAGTTGCATTATCTTTACTGCCTCTAGTCTCAACGGACATTTCACCTTGGATCCACATGTTAATAGCAATGATATTACATTATCTCATCATCAAAGCTTGTTCTCTATAGTTGAACCGCCAAATTCATTTCAACCCTATGAAATCGAATCCTCCTCATTTATTTCAACACAACCTAATGCTAGAACTGAAGTTGAATAAATTAGACAGTTGCTACATATACCAAATACTCCACTAGCACCTTCAATTGATTGGCCTCCTATAAGCATTTCACCTATCGATTAGTACAACACATAAGGACTTCTTTCCATGGCTTTTCCAACTTTCTTCCCCACAGGTGCAACAATGCTTAAACAACCACACATTCATGAGGTTGATATGCATGAATATGCACTTCACCTAATTCACTATCATGAAAACATATTTGGGCAACATCCTCGATTCCGCTACTACATATACAATGTAATTATGCATCATTGGAGTAATGCTACAACCTCTATTTTTTTCAAACGTAATCTTTAAGATACACTACCTCCGATAATACTTGAACTTGTTAACCAATTGCAAGACATGCCTAATCAGAAAATTGGTGAGAGGGTCGCAAGGTTTGGATCTTCATTACATGGAACACGCTCATATTGGAACAAAAGTAGGGTTGAACTAACTAATATGATCAATCAACAAGGTGCACCAACTTTCTTCTTTACCCTTACTGCAGCAGATACAAAATGGCCAGATTTGCATGCTCTGATGCCTGCTGCACGTTCTACCAGTTAAGCTCAAGACTACCAATGCAAAGTTCACAACATCATATCAAATCCACATATTACATCACAATACATGCACAATATATTCAAGACGTTCCTTCAAGAGGCGCTTAAAAAAGGTTTTCATATAACATATTCTTGGTGCAGGTATTTTACCATCTCTTCGTTCTTATTTTTCTCTTCATATTTTTCACTTTATACATTTTGATTTCTAATATATTCATTTTCCTTTGATGTAGGTATGAATGGAAACATAGAGTATAGACACACATTCATGGTTTTATTTGGTTGGGAGATGCACTAAATATGGACACTTTAGATTGGGAAGATATTGTTGCAGTTGAAGTTGCAATTTTTTTTTTGACACATGTTACAGTGTGGAATCCTCGTGATACTCACTTGTCAACATCCGGGTTGCACCATTCTACAGAAAATGATCCATGCAATCTTGCATCACCATCCATATTTGCATCAAACTACTTAGTTGACTATGAAGAACTTGTAAATTTTGTTCAAGGACACACTAGATGCTCAGAATCAACTTGCGTTCGAAAAAAGGAACATCTGTGAAGCATCGCTATGGTTTTCCATATGAGCTCCAAGTTGCTTCTTCATTAGTCATTGATGCAAATGGACGTAAAACATACAATCCTGCAAGAAATGATTCTCTTCTCAATATTCACAACCCTATCATGCTTTCAATATGGAGGGCTAATGTTGATTACCAACCTGTTCTTTGTAAACATGTTGTCCTCAAATACATCTCAAAGTATGCATCAAAAGCAGACCCAAAATCAGAAAGCTACCATGCAATTCTCTCTCGCCTTGCACATGCAACACCAAATGACGGTCCCATTCTTCAGCCAATCAAACAATTGCTTGCCCAAATAGTTGTAGAACGAGACATTAGTGCACAAGAGACATGTCGCATGATGCAAAAACTCCCACTTGTTCTTTGTAGCTGTCACTTCTTTTCACTCAATGTGAGTCAAAGTGTCTTCCGACGTGTTTGTAATGGCACTAACAACATCCCTCCAACTCCGCCCTTTATATTTGCATACATGTAAAGACCACTAGCTCTTAAACATATAACCCTACTTGAAGCTGTTCATTCTTGGTCTTTCTCTGCTAATAGGAAAAAAAATCCATGGAAACAAAACTTGCATCACAAAATTGTTAGAGTCTATCCACAATTCCTTTCCATTCATGCCTTTAACTCTTCATCTTTTGAACCGTTTTGTTGGAGTGAAATTCTTCTATACAAATCTTTTCGTTCCATCCCTCACGATATTGGAACAACAACTTCTAAAATTATTTCTCATTGGCAACAGATTAGGGGCACATATACAATCTGGCATGTTGAATGTGCACAAGAAGAACCCTATACACCTTCATTTGATGATTCAAATTCTGATGCTATTAACTTTCCCTTGTCCAATAACATGGATGAATGGGAACTTCTCTCTCAAATGCGACCAGGAAACAACATTCAAATTGATGATCTTGAAATGCTTAGACATCATGATTTTGACAAAAATCACGATTGAACACATAACAATATAACCAATGACTTGTGTCATACAACAACATCATTTATTGACCTCAATCTCTTGTCCACGCAGCTACATGAAGACAACCTATCGTTGTTCAATTCACCTGATTCCTTGTCTCCCACACAACGCATAGCCTCTGATGTTGTCATTTCTCATTTTAGAAACACTACATCCACTCCATCACTGAAAATGGTGATTCAAGGTATTGCAGAAATTGGAAAATCCTACCTGATATCTTGCTTAAAGTCTGCACTACAAACTCCATGTGAACAAAGTGGCTGCGTACTTCTTCTCCTTGCTCCAACTGGTGTTGCTACTTTTAATATACATGCATATACTATACATTCTACTCTTCGAATACCCATTGGTGAAATGCAACCTCTTGAAGACCAATCCCTTTCAAATCTTCAAGAAGAACTCCGACATATTCACGATATTCTCATAGATGAAATGAGCTTTATCAGACCAAAAATGTTGACTCAAATTGATGCACGATTATGTCAGGATTTCCCCTCAAAACATACAATGCCATTTGGTGGTTGTTCCATAATCCTTGTTGGTGACTTTGGACAATTGCCTCCTGTAAAGGACATCCCGATATATGTAGGATCACCCGTTGGAACAACTTTGTGGCGTACATTTGATACTTTTATCATGCTAGAAACAATTTTTTGACAACAAGGAAACATCCCTTCTCAAACTGCCTTTCGACAATTCTTGCTAAACCTACGAAATGGAACACCAATTGTTGAATACTGGGCACTTATAATGACAAGAACAAGCTCATGCCTTTCAGATGTGGAAAACTGCTCTTTTTAGCAATCTATCCACTTATATCGCACCAATACCTCTGTTGCACTACACAATAAACACGTGTTGAAACATCTTAATATGCCAATTGCACATTGCTTCGTAGAACAAAAGAACAAACATGGCCATGGATCCATTGACGACGAGCAGTTGCCATTAAAGGTCCTTCTTTCTATTGGTCAACAAGTCACGTTAACTGCTAATTTATGGGTTCAAGTAGGACTTGTTAACGGCTCACTTGGAAAAGTCATTGACATTGTCTACAAGTCCAATGAACAACCTCCTAGCTTACCATCTTTTGTTGTTGTCGAATTACTCTATTACAAATGACCCTTATGGGATGTTTTAAATCCTACTTATGTTCCAATATCTCCTATAACAAGGGGATCCCGTAGGCAACTACCACTTCGTATGGCATGGGGTTTAACAATTCATAAAGCCCAAGGTATGACCCTACAAAATGTTACAATAGATATTGGAAACACTGATTGACAATGACTCACATTCACTGCAATATCAAAACTTACATCTCTTTCAGGACTTCGCATTTTTCCAGCTTTCTCTTTTTCCAGATACTTTCGAATGTAAGAAAATCCATTTGTCCAACGTAGGAAACAAGAGGAAAGCTTAATTGCTTCAAAGTCTATAAAAGCAAATTGTGGTTGAAGCTTCTAATTATTTGCTCTACAAATTTACTGTTTTTTTTTTACCACTTGTTAATCGAAAACATCATTGTAGCTGTGTTGACCTAACTTGTATACTCCATCAACTCTGCTTTGAATAGCTACAGATGCTTAGAAGATTTCTCTACTGAACTGTGAAGCTCTACTTCATCTATTTTGTCTTAGTCTATACTCAACACAACATTTTATCTACCTTAAAGAATGTCGATTTCCTATTTCCGATTTTTGATTATTGGTTATCGCAAACTGGAAATTCCAGTTTTTGTTAAGGTTATTTGGGGTATCTACTATTTCCGATATCGGAAATGGGATACTCAATTTTTTGTTTAAATTATTTCTTGACTTTCACGTTTTCGATTCCCAACTTTTAGATATTGGAAATTCGGAATCCACCAAATTATTTCAACAAAAATGTTAATCCGAGGTTTTTGATATCCGAACTATCGAAAATAAAAAATCAAGAATACCCCACATCTGTTTCAGTCTGTTTTTATCCATCTCTTTTTATTTCTAACTTCATTTTTTTATTGCTTTTATTTCAGTTTGTTTTTATCAATTGATTTATATTATATCAATTATTACGTTTTATATCAATGGATAAAAACAAAGATTGATATATTTCAGTTTGTTTTAATCAATTGATTTATATTACATCAATTATTACGTTTTATATCAATGGATAAAAACAGAATATAAGGAATCAATTGATATAAAACAATAAGAAATCATATAATGTGTTCTACGGAAATAATAAAACTGTAACTTTGTTCAAATTTTACAGGAAATACGACAGTTATTATATATGACGAAATAATTAATGTATAAAATTTTTAGATCAACTCTTATTTCCTTAAATGAACTTTAAATAAACAATAACTTTTCATTTTCAAATTTCAAATTTTCAATTTCCCAAACACAAAATCGAATTTCTGAAATCCAAAATCGAAAACCGCAAAGTCAAATTTTACTTATGGGTATTTCTCTTATTTGTGATTTCTCATTTTGATATTTCCCATATCGGAAATGCGAGACTCAAGTTATTGTTCAAATGACTTTTAAATTTTCCATTTGCAAAACACGATAGCCAATTTCTAATTTTCAAACAAAGGTAAGTCAGAAAGGTTCAGTTTCGAAAGGACAGTTGTTTTCCGCATTCACGATTTCCAATTTCCGATATCTCAGATATCGATAAAACCAGAAACAAGTTTTTTGCTCAAATGTTTTGAAATCTTGACATTCCAGTTATTTCTATGTCAAATCTTGTAAGCGAAAATCTTTGCAAAATGTTTGATTTTTCAGTAACATGTTTACAAAATGTTTATGTTGTAATTTTCAAAATCAAAGCATATTTTTCAAAAAAACAAATAGCCGGGGGACCATGATAAGAGATCTATATTGAATATACCAACGAGCGATTTCCTATTTCCGATATCTCGGATATCATACAATGCAGACTTAAGTTTTTGTTCAAATAATTTTTTCGGAAACCGCAAACTCAAATTTTTGTTAGGGTATTTCCCTTATTTGTGATTTCATATTCTCGATATCTTGTATATTCGCATGTTGAGAATGAAAAATCTATTTGCATAGAATGTTATCTCCTATGAAATTGGATTTCAATTCCAATCTGCAGAAGGATCACACTCCTCTTTAATGCCATGATTACGACGCCAATTTTTGCTATAACGCTATCATATTAATCGCAGAAGAGACTGTTACCCTCACTTGTTTTCAATCTTAACTGATCTCATAGTGTCAACTTGACATTTGTCACCTTAACATTCGAGTTATTTTTATGTCAAATGTTGTAAACGAAATTTTTTTACAAAATATTTACAAAATGTTTCATTCTTCAGAAGCATAATTTTCTAAAAACATCTGCATATATAATAAAAACAAATACCTGGCGGGACCATGATAAGACAACTCTCTTGAATATACCTACTCGAATTCATTATGGAGAAATCTGAAAAGCCTGAGGAGTAATGACTTTGAAATACAATGTGCAAAATGATGAGACTCCGCTTTAATGCCATCATAACGCCGACCATTTCTGCTATAAAGTCATCATATTAATCGCAGAAGTGACTCTTACCCTCACTTCTTGTTAGCCTTAAATTATCTCATAGTGTATCAACTCCACATTTGTCACCTAATCGATGACTTCTTATAATGGTATAAATATTTCCTTGTTGCTTAGCGTAGATCAAAATCCTAGGCTCTATCAAGCGCTGAGATGGATCAAATCTCTCGAGGTGCAAACCTCTTCTTAGGTATCCATTGATTTGATTCAAATGAAAAGACACATCTTTTTATTTAAGGTCCACATATAATTTTATTATTATTAATATTTAATATTATTTAAGGCCGACATATGATATTTTTTATTTTGTTAGGAATGAACATTGCATCATTTCCCCACACATGGTTTTAAAACCATATGCAAGGCCCTCCTACAATCATGGGTTGTTTAGGAGGCC
>LPNX010120138.1:214963-244188 GCA_001517045.1 Pseudotsuga menziesii
CGGATAATTAAATTTTTACCTTTTTATTGTTTTTTTAGGTAGGAAGATTACAAAATCTCCCCCATATTAGATTGTTTTTGTGGTCGACATTTATTCTGGCCTATTAGAAAATTTATTTTTTATTAATAAAAATAACTTTATGAAAGTGATATTATTTTTTATTTTGTGTTACAGAATCTCTCCCATAATATTCACTATCACTATTATTTTTTGCCGACATGTTACAAACGTTACATCACATTACAATATCTCTCCCATAATATTCACTATCACTCTTATTTTTTGTCGACATGTTACAAACGTTACATCAGGTTACAAGATCTCTCCCATAATATTCACTATCACTATTATTTTTTGCCGACATGTTACAAACATTACATCACGTTACAAGATATCCCCCATACTAGGCTGTAGAGTGCCTCTCGACGCAATGATTAAATTTATCAAAAATCTTGGTTAATCATTAAATGATCGTGAATATCACACGGTCCAAACATGAAATGTTTGAATTATCTGTAAATTTCGTATTTTTTAACATAAATATTTGTTATTACATCTTTAAATAAATACCATATACCCAAATCAAGATATTCACGTATATTAAATCTTTAAACTTTAGGTTTATTAAGAGAAATAAACGAAATAAAACAAAGTTTACAGCCCAAAGTTCTGCCATAAGTTCTACGAAAATATTAGAAATAGTCAAAATAAAGCGATGAAAAATAACAAAGAGAAAATTTAAAATAGGCATAAGCTTAGCAAAGGAATAACTTCGCGAACATTATATCAACAGTGAAAATCAATTTCATATATCGACAAACTCCATTTTACTACAAATCAGACCATATGGTCTTTCAGAACATGCACAGTTTATAATTTAAACACGTACAATATTCGGAATCCTCATTTCGGAAATCAATAACAAGAACATACGTGATATATGTTAATCAATAACAATAAGCACATATTGAACATGCACAAAAAGAACCCTGTACACCTCTATGCGATGTTCCAATTTCTGATTCCCCAATTCCAATTTGCGACATTTCCAATCTCGAAAGTTTTGTCTTTTCAAATAAACAAAAACCAAAGTTCCATAATTTCCGAAATCGAAAGTTACAAAATATTACAGAAAAATGAAATTTCTGATCAACTAAATAAAGTGCTGTAACAACCACTCTAATCCATTAAAAGCAAAAACATTGAACAGTTCAACTGTACCGAGCATAAAAGTCATACAGAAAATGAACATTGTTTCCTAAGTAAAGGTTATAGAAAATTACAGACATATTCAAATGAGCCATAGTAACCCATGTGATATATGGGGGTCTATGTACAAAATTACTATCAACAAATGTTTAGAAAGAGACCTTGAAATCTAGATAAGATAATAAACTTAGAGATAAACAAATGGAACCAAAAGTGAAAAAAAAGAAAGAGAAACAAGATCATGAGTTAGCACCACTCGTAGTGACATTCAGATCCTGCATGTTCTGCGTTTCCTCATCCATAAGAGAAGGCCCACACACTTCCTCTTCTAAAAATGGAAAACTATGCTTCAAAGGCAGAATAGTTGCTTTCCCTACAGAGGCATTCGTTTTCCCCACAGAAGGATTCACTTTTTCCACAAATGCATCTGCTTTTGCCACAGAAGCATCACATTCCTGACCTCCTTTGAAAAGTTCACTAATTGTAACAGGAACTGTAGATACAATGAGTATCATAGGAGCGGGGTTGACATTCATTTCTGGAGCTATAGAGACATTTTCACTACCTCCATCACCCAAGGAATCAACTCCCATAGCTAATTTTTTCCACATGTCCATCATATCTCTCTCCATGATAAGCATATATAACTCCAACATTTTCGATGTAGCCTCTGAAATTGCGAACTTACTATTATTCCATTTCCCTAGCATTTCTTCCATGAGTAACCCCATCATGTTTTTTATGATCCAATAGTGATTTGGGCTTACCCCATCAATATCGTGAGCAATATTCTCATTTACTAGCCTCCTCTCCCAGTTATCTATTATGGACTTAACTTGCAGAGAAATATTGCTGTTGTAACCATCTACCTTCGTCATGCACGCCCCTCCTTTCCCACGACCAGCACGACGAGACGTGGTACGCTGCTTGGACATAGTATGCTGGTTCAGATTCAAAACAAAACGGAACAAAGAAAGACAGAATGGTTCTGCAACAAAAACAAAGAACAACAACAATAAACTAAGACCCAATCACTTAGGCAAGGAATAGCTGAAGCGAATCACCACGCTAAAACCAACAGGAGGCCATTAATGGAGAAAACACATTGCTGTACCACATCCAGTTACTGACCAAGCGAATTGCACTATAACGACATAACGAAATGGTCGTTGCGTCAAATCATCCCTTGACTCGATAGCTACAGTGTCCTCCATTAAAGCTGATATGTGCTCAAAAAGCTTCATCGACAGCAACAATTTAATGCCATCTTAGACAAAATGGAAGTAGATACTTCAGTACTGAATCAACTTTAATCCCATCATTAAAACTCAACTCATCAGGAAGTTGACGAACCTGCACAAAAAGACCCGCTTCATTAATGCGTAATGAGTGCAGGATACATGACAAAAACAAGTACAACATCAATATGTGATAATTAAATTATAAATTTTAATTTACTGTATAAATTAAAATTGATAATTAAATAAAAATTTATAATTATTTCAAATATTATATTTTAAATCACTTTTTAAGTCATTTCTACAAATAAAATTAAATCATATAATTTCGAAACTCGATACCAAATTTCCGAAATCGGATATCAAGAATTGGAAATTCCAGTTTTTCTTAAGGTTATTACGACTATGAACATTTGCGATTCACGATAATTAAATCCGAAATACTAGAAATCCAATAAATCAATATACATTACAATTAAAAAAACTGATCTTTCCACTTTTTATTATCCAAAATCGAAATTCGGAAATCTAGGAAATTATTTCAACAAAAACTGTACAATATCAAAATAACCTTAACAAAGTTGAATTTTCCAATTTTCGATACTGAGAAATCAGATATCTGAAATGTCGAAAATAGAAAATCGCCAAATAATTTGTGATTTTTTTCTTTTTCTGCGAAAATAAAGCGTGAAATAGGAAACATGAACACTGACATGTTCCTATTTGAACACATAAAATTTTGTCATATTTCTAGAATAAAAAATCACGAACACAACAAATGGTCCAATTTTAGATTCCACAAAATCCAATTTGCGACATTTCCAATCTCAGAAGTTTTCTATTTTCAAATAAATAAATGTCGAAGATAGTATTTTTGATTCTCGATACCCGGAAATCGCAAAATAGAAAAATTAACATGGGAAATATTTAAATAATCGAGCCATTTCTTTAATTCTAATATGCAAGACTATTTTGAGTTCAATTCATAGTGTATTTCAAGTCGCGACGCTAGCACCCTGAAAGCTAAGTGTATTTCATTAACTAATTCTGAAACAAGTTGCAAAGTTAAAATTACTTTTAGGAAACATGCAAATAAAAATTAACATATTCCCAATTAATGTACAAACATGCAAATCAAATTCACTTATTTCAACTTAATTTATATAAACTTAGCATATAAGTGTTGAAGATATACAAATTGCAAAAAAAATTGTTTCTTGGACTTACACAATAAGTCCAAATTCATACTAAAACGTGCATTTACACAAATGAATAGTTTCTAGCTTTCATCAAGGGAAGAATTCCATTTGGAAAATATATCCAGAATGTCATTAACTTCCTAAAAATGTATTCCTCGATTGAATATCATTATTGAAAATTTGGGACAAAATTTCCACCCTTGTCATTTTTTCCATTCTTTGATGAACAGTGTTATCCGAGCTATCGAGGCATGGGGAACTTCTATCCATTTCTCCATCTCTTGCAACGTTAACTGACTAATTTGTTGAATCAACCCCTTGGTATGATCAAATTGTTTTTCCACTTCTTCCAAGTGAACTTTAGGACAAAATGCCTCACTGAGAGGTTCCAAAACAGGTAAACTCAAATAAGTTAGCAAATTGTTTGAAGCAAACCACCTGTTTTTACAAACATTTTTCCCTGCATTGACTACAGCTTCAACTGAATCGTAGATAGCCTCCCATGTCTTAATGCAAACTTCAGTTTTCTTGAGATCTAACTTGTCTAAAAGTCGCAAGCCATTAGGTCTTTCCTTAATATGATTTTTCCAACCTTTTACTTGCTCTAAAGCAGAGCATGCTACTCTCATCCGATGATGGTGATCCTCAAGAGTTTTATAATGCTTGATAAAATTCTTGTACAACCCTTGCATCTCATTAAAATAGATATACAAATCTATCACATTCTGTTGAAATTATTCCTATATTTTACAGAGCACGTGTTTAAAATCCTCACGTCTCACATCGACAAAAGAACAACCTTTTGAGTCCAAATGGACATGTTTCAATTTTTGATTGACAAGAACAATTTGTTTTGCTTGTTGCTTATTAACAACCTCTACATTCTGAAGCTAATGCTTCTCTTCTTCATCTTTGTTTTTCCATCTATCTATTTTCTCTTCATGTTCTTGTTTCAACTGCCCAATCTGTTGTTCATTCCTCTGTTGTGTTTCTTATAACTCGCGTTTCACCTTCTCCAATTCTTTCTATTTTTCACCAAGAGCCAAAATTAATTGTTAAACACATTGAAAATTAGCTCCAGCAAAAAATCCCATGGTAGTTGTTGTGTCCACTGCCCCTTGTTGCATATCACTTGCGTCTGCCTTCCATATGACCTCACTAATAGCAGACACATTTATTCCTGAACTTTCTCTGGCTCTCTTGGCTGTCGTTTTAACCACAACTTTATACTTTTTACTCCAATAATATTTGCCAAAGGATACAACTGCATCTTCTCCAAAATCTATGATAACTTTAGAAGATGAAATGCTTTGCTGGTGGACGCTAACCAAAGGATCACTTTGTGTTTGATTTAAAGGAACATCCATGCTAACAGGGACAATATTCATACGACAAGAAACATAGGTAAAAGTGACTGATGTAAAAGAATCACATATAGAAAATACTTCTTTTTAGGAAGATTCTTATAGATGGAAGGAATGTCGTCCTAGAATGTAGTGATAAGCTGAGCTGATGAAAAAGAAGAAGCATAACTATGAATAGGTGAGTCAACTGAACCTGCCATTATTGATCACAAATTTACCTTGGAAAAACAATGTTGCAAATATGATGTACCTAACATACTGGAAAACCTTTGGATATTGGGGATAGATGACACAATGGTTGTCATAACAACCTCACCTTCTTCTTCCACATTTGTACCATGACTCTCAATTTGAGCTGACGATAAACAAATTACATTTTGCATAGAAGATTCTTGTACAACTGTATCTGAAATCAAACATTCTTGAACAAGCCTCTCCTCTTTCTTGCCAATTGAGATCAAAGAAATAAGATTTTCTTTTGTCCATGCTTCTGGCAGTTGAGCCTATTCAGAAATTGCTACAGTCTTTATCCTTTTAGGATTTACTTCAGTTAACTCTGTCTCAACTTGCAATTCAGACTCAATTTTTTCAAAATTTCATTTGAGTTCTGCCCCTTTCTTTGACATATCTTCGATTGCTGTAAGAGAGGGGCTCAATGGGCCTTCAAGAACACCTGTCCCCTTATTCTTAGAGTGAGCACCAACAACAGCAGCGGACCTTGCTGCATGTTCTCTTGCTTCATCTTCTCTCTTCTCCTTCTCAAATAGGTACAGTTTCAACCCCAGTTTTTCAAAATTTATTTTGAGTTCAAACCCTTTCTCCAGCGTATCTTCCATTTTGCAAAGAGAGGGCCTACATGGGCCTTGAAGGACACCTTTTCCCTTGTCCTTAGATTGAGCAGCAACAACAACAACAGACCTTGCTAAATATTCTCTCGCTTCTTATTCTGTCTTCTCCTTGTCAAGATCTTGTTTTAGTTCCAATTTATTTTCTCTTTCTAGTAGAATTCTTCTCTTAAGATCCTTTTCATACACGTACTAATGCGAATTTGTCTCTGGATCACTGATTTTATGAATCGGCTCCTGAAAATGGAATCTCCTCGCATCATGGAATCATTGAGCTCATTTTCATGAATATATTGAAATTTGACATGCTCCTGAGCAAATAGATTATGCAAAAAACCCACTGGATCATGCATTAAGTTTTGAATACCTCTCCCAAGCTCATAACAAAGATCTCCTTTCCCAACAAACATGCATGGCCAACATTCTATACCGTAAGATTGCCAAGATTCATAGGAAATTTAGGCCACACCTTCTTGTTAGGTTTGGTAAACTTGGAGAAAACCTCATCAATCACAGTATGATAGGCAAATTCTTGAAGCACCATTCAGTCTGGAATAATTCTCAGAAGCAAGTGCACTATATTGCTGCCCCAAATCCTTATGTAAGAGAAATATTCTCCTACATACTAGTAGCCATAGACAGAAATGAGTTCCCTAGCTTTTTGAGAAAATGTAGGAGCATCAACTTTAAAACTTTTACAGTACATTGACCTGAGAAACAGGTCACAGAGCTCATAAACATGAGGTATGAAATTGTTGTCCCACATATTAGCTCAATATATATGAACATGTGGAAATTTCTCCTTCCAATCCCAATTTAGCTCCGAGAAACAAAACACAAAAAATGCATCCATAACGAACCCTGATATGTAGAAAGATGGTTTTCCGTTCACTGGGGGTTTCTGATATTTTTCAATTCCCCCCTGCAAATTACAAAATGAAATTTACGCCCAGTAGAATGAATCGCCTATAAGCAAAACATGGTTCACCACAGGGACCCATTTTTTTTTTAATAAGGAACAATTAGGTAAGCCATATAACCTGCAAAACATGGAGGTAAGCCATATAACCTGTAAAACATGGCCGCCAGCAACGAGAAAGGCTCTCTGAACCAAGAAATTGGATATGCCGAAAGTGAAACAGGAATCACTAGTGTTGGGTCTTCCAGCCAACATTTCATGACTTGGTCGTAATTCAATTTGGAAAGGAATTCGTCAAAAAATTTCGTTGAGAAAAACTGCTTGGGAGTTTTCAAACCATAAGCCCTAGCAAACACTTCTGGACCAAACAAAGCAATAGAGACATTGTCAATATTATTAAACATTCATTGGTTAAGGTCAACGTGATCCAATTCCCACTTAACAGGGTCTGTGTAAGGCATAAAAGGAGGTCTCGCTGTAATGTAATGGAGCTGAGAATTGCATATGTTCATGTAAAAATGTTGGTCATTAGTAATAGAGGAAAAATCATCACTGTAAAAAACAGAATAAATTCTGGACTAGTCCAGATATGAGGAGTCAGACACATACCCACTTGTGTCAGTGAAAACATCGGCATTGGGATCTTTGATTTTCTGCTCTTGAACATCCGTTTTACATATGTTATTCCTGGTCATAGAAGATACCTTCTCTGATTGAATTTTAACAACCATGTCTAAAAATGACTGAGAGTTTAAATTTACTAGAAAAAACGGTCAACGAGTAAAAACTTACAGGTCAAAATCACGAGTCTACATGCTCAGACACAGGAAATGCACAGTAAAAAACTCTAGCCAGACTAAAAAATCTTAAGTTCAATTCTTTAAAAAGCCATCTACAAGGGAAAAAATAATCTTGACCTTATATTTCTTATGGATTAACGGACAAGTTCAACCAAACACCAAACATTTACATTTTCGATTTCACATTAACATTTCCGATTTTTAGGCTATTTCACTTTTCCACTATTTTTAATATCATGTTGTTTTCTCTAATATTCACTTAACCACACTATCCTTTTTATTTATTTATATTGATTGTACGAAAATTAAAGTTTAAATTAGATAATGCTTAAATAGGATACAGATTACTTGTTGACTGCGATGCTAATGCCTTTCCCTTGTCCTATCATTCCTGAATTCATAAATGTACTATCATGATATTTATATGTCGAAAATAAGAAATTTAGACATATCACAAATCGAGAAACAATCATTCAGTCAAAAACCGTGGAAAACCCGCTTTCCGATATGGAAAAGAAAAAGTCTAAAATCACATAAATGAACATTATTAAAATATAACACGATATTCCCCATTTCTTATATCTGAAATATAGGGAGTCAAAAATCGGAAAGCCAAGAAATTATTTGAAAAAAAACCTAAGTTCGATATCTGATTCCTCGATATTCCGATTTCAATTGAGGGTTTTGGAAATCAGAAATCTCAGATTTGATTGTATGGAAATCCAAATTCATAAATGTCCCATCATAATATTTATATGTCGGAAATAAGAAATTTAGACAAATCGCAAATCGAGAAACAATCATTCAGTCAAAATCCATGTGGGAACTCCGGTTTCCGATTGTCAAAATCACTAGTCTACGCGCTCAGACACAGGAGATGCACAGTAAGAAACTCTTGCCAAAATGAAAAATCTTAACTTCAATTCTTTAAAAAGCCAACTTTCCGCTCTTTAATATCATGTTGTTTTCTTTAATATTCACTTAATCACACTATTCATTTTTTGTTTGTTATATTGATTATACAGAAATTAAAGTTTAAATTAGATAATGTTTAAATAGGATACAAATTCCTTGTTGACTGTGATGCTAATGCCTTTCCCTTGTCCCATACATTTCCCAATTCATAACTGTCCTATCATGATATTTATATGTCGGAAATAAGAAATTTGGACAAATTGCAAATCGGGAAACAATTATTCAGTCAAAAACCATGTCGGATCTCTGCTTTCCGATATGGAAAAGAAAAATTATACAATCGGACAAATGAACGTTATTAAAATATAAAACGATATTCCCCATTTTCGATATCTGAAATATAGGAAATAAGAAATCAGGAAGCGGAAATCTCAGAGTTGATTGTACGAATATCCAAATTCATAAATGTCCTATCATAATATTTATATATCGAAAATAAGAAATTTAGACAAATCATAAATCGATAAACAATCATTCAGTCAAAATCCATGTGGGAACTCCTGTTTCCGATATGGAAAATATCGGACTTAGGGTTTTTGTTCAAATAATTTCCTGAATTCCCGATTTTCGATTCCTCGATCTTCCGATTTCGATTAGGGATTTAGGAAATTGGAAAAATCTCAGAGTTGAATTCAATCCAATTTCTTCGTGAAATTATTATAATTACTGTTACTAAGATACAACCTTATGGAAATGCATAATGTTGAAAATCGGAAATGTGGATCTTGCGAAATTTATAATTCGACCATATGATGTTTTTAATACAAAAAATAAGACATCGAAAATTTTAAATTTCGAGTTTGAGTTTTTTTTACTTAATAAAACTCAATTTTAAGCAGAGGTTAAAAATGCACAAGTTTGAAATTTTAATACCAAACATAAATTTTATTTACTCAAAATGTCTCCCAAGGTAAGTCACAAAGGTTGGGTTGCGGAAAGGCAAAATATTTTTACCCTCTCGACGTTTTTTTTACACCTCTCGGTGCAAATGCTAGTAATAATATGGTTAAATTCCTTATCCCACAATTTTTTTGTTTCGGCGTTTGCTTTGATATATATATATTCCACCTCAATTTGAAGTACCAAAAATATATGAAGGCCTTTTTAAATTAATAAAAAAAATTACACTTTGTCTTATTTACAAAATGTCACATATCAAATATACGCTATGGGTGGTACTTTCATATGAATATGTAAAACAGAGAAAGAAACAAAATCATATTTTATTCATGCCTTTTAATTTAATAAATTTAACACTGCTCTGATTTCAAATTTTAATTGTTAAAATATATTTTAAGAACATCATTTTGATGTTATAAAATTCACTTTGGCTCATATGCTACGTACCTCTTTATTCCTATATACATCGTAAAATCATAGCTCTCACAAATGAAGCAACACAAAAAGGGTGATGACAAAGATTGAAAGTAGGTCGATAAAATTACGTGAATTCAAGTATGAATTATCATATAGTGTGTATATATTATTGTGTCGGTATGGTTGACTATGAAACATTATATAATTGAGATTATTCTACATTGTTTAAGGTATGTTATTATTAGTAAAGAGGATCGTTGTATGTAAACATAATTAATATCAGTATAGATTTATCTAAAAGGGGAATTATCAAGCATCTAAAGGGATCAAATATCTTAAAGTGTAAACTTTTTTTAAAGTAAAAGCGTTGAAGAAATGTGTAATTCAATGTTTAGTGTTTTAGTTTATCTAATTTATACTATTTTATATATATGCAATTCTAAATAATTTAAATTTAATTTAAGCTGACATGTTATTTTTAATAACATTTTATTATTTTTTATAAAGGACATGTGTCAAAAGGAGTTACACATCTATCCCATACTCGGTTGTAGAATACACCTCTTCGGTGCAATAAAACTAAATTAACTTTTAGATCTATGTAAATAAATTAGTTAGATTTGTTAGTTGTAACTATCACGATAAATAATGTTTATTTACTATTTACAATTTAAATTTTTTTTTTCTAATTTTACAACTTTTTATCTTTAATTTTGAATTATATTTATTATTTTACCTACCATCTTGAATTTAACTATGGTTTTAATATTTTTATTAAGCTTAATTTTATTTAAATTGTATTTTTTATTTTATATGCGCAACTAAAACCATAATAATAATAATAAAATAATAATAACAATATACATGGGTAAATAAAACATAAATACTAATTAAATTAGGAATAATAAACAAGTCAAATACAACTATCTTGTAGTCTTTTCGAATAGCTTCTATAATTATATAGTTTCTTTCTCACCTATCGTACATTAGTTGTGAAGATTGGTTTATGACAACATATAAGTCTTAATATGCCATCATCCTTATGCCAATAAGGGGTGTTTATAAATGTAGTCCCCCTGACATTTGTGGACAACACACATTCTCATAATTCTTTGAGGGAATAAAAGAATCCTCCAATATCAAAGCAGAAGCCCTTGCAACCTATAAAGGGATCAAACTGCTTGAAGAATTAACCTCAACAAACATCCTCATTCTTGAATATTCTCTCACCATCATATCAACACTGTGACTCAATTTAGAATCCTCCTCTACATACATAAATAGAACTCTTCACCAAACTTCACCACTCCTAAGAAAGTTCAACAAAGTCAATTTTTTCTCAGTTAAATGCCATCAAAATCGAGAAGAAGACATCATGGCTAATCATCTTATTTTTGGAAACTGAAAGAAAGCATCAAAGGTTCATTATCGTCAGCTCATGTCATGAGCTTTATAACTTTGAGCCAGACACAATGGCTTTCATCATGCTAGTCGGGTCATGCCAGTCAGGGAGGTGGGTGACACTTATAGATAACTCTGGAAGGAGGGATCTTCATCTTGAATCTAAAAATCATTATCTCATCCCTTAACCCATGACTCTCCATTCCTCCATAGTCTCATTATCAATCATTTAGTATGAAAAAAACCTTAAGCAGTTTGAAGTGAGGCTTCACTACCCTCCTTGCGTGTAGACCCTACCCTCCCTTCTATCATCGCTTAATGTTTCCCACTGCCACTACTCGTGTGGCCTCCCTAATCCTTATACCATACACCTTGTCTATATCCCCTCCCTTCTCATCTATATGTCCCTCCTTATTCCACAAATGATATGTCATCACGTGGTTCTTGGGGTCCTCATCGGGTTTACCATCAAATTTTGGTATATCAGAGGGTAACTAAACAAGGATCGTCGACCATGAGGGATCATGATGGATAGGTCCGTTAATAAATCTAGATAGATTTGGAAGATCTAAAGTAGCAAAAAATGGTAACTATTGATTAGGATAAAGGTACTGGTAATACTGATAAGGCATTTGTGGACCCGTAGGGCCGTAAATTGATTGATAAATGGGTGTTGTCGATGTTCCCATGACCGGTTTATTATGTGGTTAATTCATGAATGACCCTACTGAGGCTCCCATGTGTTAGACCACTCGAAGGAGGTGGGCCTCCAGGTGGGGGGGCTCCCCTGAGTGGTGACCATCCGGAAGGTGGGCCTTCAGATGGTGGACCTCTCGAAGGTGGGCCTCCACGTGGTGGACCTCCGAAAGGTGTACCTCTAGGTGGTGGACCTCCATATCTTCTAGTAGTATTTACAAGTGGTCCCCCGGGTACGGGGGAATTTGACCAATTAGCTTCCCCCCATGGGGTATACATATTTCGGGGTTAGGGAATTTCAGGATAAATAACCCCTGATGCTGTAGGTTGATAATTTTGATTGGCTATAGGTGGTTGATTTCCTAGGTAGGTATAACCCCATGAAGGTTGACTAGTGAAAAGTTGAACCCATGAGGCTTGTCCCGTACTGGAAGATATGGAGGTATAACACACCTCACTAGGCGCATCTATTAGTGGAATCAGAGAATTTTCATTATACAGCCAAAATACGACTACAATGGCAACAAATGGAAATTAGGGTTTCATGCTTGAAAACCATAAAATACTAAAACTAGTAGTTTTGGTACATTCACTATATATCAAGATTGGACAAGGATCAAGAGCTGAAACTTTTACAGGCCGAAGAGAAATTCATGTAGTACATGGTATAAATGTTTCAGCCTCATATTGACTATATTCTAGGAGATATGATTCCTCCAAGTCAGGGTTCCATCCTCTCCCAGGATTCAACCTTAAACAGGTGACCTAGGGAGAATTGCTATATCTCGGGCTATGAAGGTCCAAATTAAATTTCTCAAGATGTTCTAGATAGGGTATTGAATGTACTTTTTGTGGTAAAAGTTTTAGACCCCGAAGGTGAAACAATAACATGTGGAAGTCTGTAAAAGTTTGCTATGCTGAACAGTATTGAAATATGTCACCTTGGGAAAAATATCATAAGCCCCAATTGGGGAAACCAATTCTTCTCAAACCTATAGTGTTGGAAAGAGGACAGACAAGAATACCTTAGTATGAAGTTTCAAACATAGAGGAGCAACAATTTGAGAGATATCACAGAAAAAATATCAGGAAATGCTGTAGAAGAAATTGAAGAAAACTAGGGCAATCTATATTTTGCAGTTATGATCACAGTCTTGGGAAAATGAGTATGTTGCTCAAATTTCCTTGAGGAGGTGCATATTTCTATCCAATTAGATCCGAAAGATTCCAAGTTTTGAAAATTATGTTTTCATTGACAAACCCTATATCAACGAGCTCTAGAACCAGGATGGACACCTCAAATCGATCTAGGAGCCAGAGGGAGATGAGGCTAAGGATAGATCCAAGAGAATCATTGTAGATTCTATTAAATATAATCTCATACTTCATGTGTCATCCTTGAATACACCAAAAGGAAGTGTTCGATTCTATGACGAAGCAATCGAAGAAGATTAAGATATTGTTATAACCACCTTGAATAGGCCCCCCAGGATCATGGGATTCATTCATTCAAGGAATGTGTGCCAGAAGGAAGTGATTACCTTTAGCAGACTCTAGGAAGAGTGCACACAAGAAGAATCTCGACTCATAATAAGAGAAGAGAAGACGGGAGAAACTGAAGATCAATCTCTCACGATTCAAAGAAGATCCCTCAAGCGATGCGAAATATGAAGGACTCAATTCTTTAAGAACCTCTTATCCATCTTAGAATTTGGATAAGAAAATATGATGTTATGAATGAACAAGATGATGAAGCTAAAGGCTCAAGAAGGAATCTACCCATGAAACAAATAAAGATAGGTATTTGAATTTTATTTTCCTATATATCTAGTTGTTTATATGTCATTGCTTAGTTGTGAAATATGCATGATAGAATGACAGTATACTACTAATATGCATGTGATGGGTAAGTAGCCCATGGTGATACAAAACTCTCCATTTCTACTTATCTAGAATGAAACCTCTTTGTTGATATATTGGATTAGTGCACAATCTCAATTATGTCATGGTAGATATGGAAGGCATCTAGAAAGTTTCCGTGAGATATAGGTGAATGTTGTATTGGCTAAAATAGTTGCATGATTATATTATTATGCATAAGAATTTTCCATTATGAATATGCCTTATGAAATGTTTCTAACCATAGAACTGGTGCATTTGACTTGTAGGAAAGATCGCGTACAATTACCTACAAGAAAAGAAGGATGAGACTTGTTACGAAGAACAAGTAATGATAGTTCAAGATTCACTCCAATAAGCATACATGAAAAGAAACCTGAAGCTTCTCGGGTAAAAGAAACCATAGCGAAAGAAAGAGCTTCAAAATAATATAAGGAGAATGGTAGATCCACCTCTAAGAGATGAATACAACCTTGGGCACGAGAAATAATCCAATATGAAGAATAATATGCTGATACTTTCAAAGAAGTAAAGAAGGCCTTGTATGAGCTCAGAAGGCACCCATGGGATAACACATACATGATGAGCTTGAAGATCACCTAGAGTGATGAAGATCTTAACCTTTGCTACAAGATTGAAGATGAAAGCGTATAGAGGATGAAAATCTCATTGATGGGTGCAAGAAGAACTTTTGAAAAGGTTCAAGATAGAGGATCTTAGTATCCAATGATCCTAGATGGATAGATAGAATATTAGTAGAAGAGGAAGCTACTTGTCACTCCAGTATGTAATGTTTCAATACATAGATTACAAAAGGAAGAGGGATAAAGATGCTCCGCTTCAGAGGGAGTGATTGTAGAAGATCCTGAGGTTCGACATGATACAATGGGATGGACAACTTACTGATGGCTCTAGGATTTACTGAGAATAAATAATATTCCAACCTTTTCCTCAAGGTTGAAGGAAGAAGACCAATGATGCTCATGTTATATGACTTGTTCCTAACAAGAAAAGAGGAAATCATTAGAGATGCAAGAAGGAGACCTGCTGTCTAGTTTGAGGTAAAGGACTTAGGTATGATGCACTACTTTCTAGGCATGCAAATGTGACAGAGAGTGGATGGAATATTCCTTGGACAAGGGAAGTATGCAGTGGAGATCCTGAAGAGGTTCAGGATGATGGACTGCAAGGCCATGGTCACACCTATGGCATCGAACCTGAAGCTATTGAGTGATGCTTCATCATAGACGGTTGATGCCATAATGTATCGTCAGATGATTTGTTCCTTGATGTACCTGATGAATACGAGACATGATATTTTCTTTGTTGTGAACACATTGAGCCAGTTCCTGACTGATTGCTGCAAAGCATATTCTGAGGTACCTGAAGGTTACGGTGAGGTACCTGAAGGGTACGGTTGATTATGGGCTCAAGTATGAAGCGAATTAGAAGATTAACCTGGAGGGTTATTTAGATTCGGATTGGGCAGGCAGTGCCATTGATAGGAAGAGAAATTCGGGGTGCTGCTTTAGTATGAGATCAGGTGTGATCTCTTGGTTTAGCAGGAAGTAGTCCTGCATGGCGGTGAGAACAATCAAGGAAAAATATGTTGCCACTTGCTCGACTATTTGGGAGGTAGTATGTTTCTTTTGAAAACTACTATTTGATTTGATTGATCTGAATTGCATTTTTGTATGATGCAGAGAGGAGCAGTGAAGCTCCAGTATGTGATCTAGATCGAGATCTCTCAAAAGAGGGAGTTCTAGCATAGTTAATAGATAGGTTATCTGAGCATAAAATCCTGGCGAAGCTCGTAGGTTGCTCAGATGTAAACAATCCTGTAGGTTTTCCTCAGATGTAATTAGTCCTGACTAATATCACAATTTATCCTTGGACATAATAATCCCCGATGTAATTCTACGCTAGAAATGGACATAGTGAAGTTTGGGTACTTCAGGGAGAAGCTTGGTGTTCTCCAGATTGAGGTTCCTTCCAATGGGAAGTGATGAGTCCATGAGCCCTTCCGACATGGTGGAAAGCTAGGCCTCCCATGGTCGGATGTAAGTGTTGATCCCTTCTGACATGGTGGTAGGCTGTACCTCCCATGTTCAGATATAAGTGCAATGCCTTTCTGACATGGTGGCAGGCTAGGCCTACCATGGTCGGATGTAAGTGCAGTGCCTTTCCGACATGGTGGCAGGCTAGGCCTCCCATGGATGGATGAAAGTGAAAATCCTTTTTGACATGGTGGTAGGCTGGACCTCCCACATTCAGATGTAAGTGAAGATCCTTTCTGACATGGTGGTAGGCAGGGCCTCCCTGTAATGTCCCCATTCAAATAATTTCATAGTGGGAAAATTCTGTCAATCCTACTAGTTCCCAAGGTTGGGTGGAAACATTAGGAAGTTAATAAGGGAGACAATAAAAGGTGTTTAGACATTATAAGGAATAAAATATTTATTTAATGGAGTTAATTAAATTAATCCAAGTGAAAAATGAAATGGCTATGGAGAATGGAGACACATGGAGACTATGGGGGCCACTCAAGCTAGAATTCCTATGTTAAATGACATCCTCCTCTTGTAACTTTGAATATATGCGAAGCCTAATGTCTTGGGATGGATTATGAGGTTAATATACTTGTCCATATAATTCATAGGTTGAATTTGGGATGAATTGTAAATTACATGGGAGAGGAAGAGCCAAATGGGAGTTTCATGGACACTTGGATAGATTCCCCTTACATTTATGAGATCTATGACACAAATGATGGAGATTCTATGACAGTTATGACAAAATTCAGATATGAAGGCTGAAATAATGACATATTTACATGTCAATACTGAATATATAATCTTATAGGTCTAATTTGGGAGTTGGAGAAGGCCAAGAGGCTCCTACTCAAATTTGGGAGAAGAGGGAAGGTGAAGAGAGAGGCCACATGGCATAGCATGAGAAGCCACAACAATTCGACTTGGATTTGGTTCATGGATGGATTTGGAACCTTAAAATACCAATAATTTTTATAAAATACATGGATCAGCCATGAGAAGAACGTTTTTGATCATTTGTGAAATTTGCTATTGTGAAGAGAGAGAGCAAGTCGAAGACTAGTTCATGCCTTAGCCAATTTCGTGGGTGAAAGATTCCCATCCTAGTTGGTGTTTGGAAAGGCCACTCAGGTATTTCAAGGAGATTAAATGGATTCATAATTTACAGGTTCAAGCTACAGCAGCTCGTGGACACATCAAGTTCAACTTGTTCTTCCTTTCATCTCAAGTTTTCTCACCATATTCCAGCTCTATGGAGTGAGGTGCACTTGGTGAGATATTCATATATTTGAGGGAGCTTATATTGATCCAGTATTTTGTATTATGATGTAAATGATATTTGATTTAATTTTAGAAATATCTCATGTTGAAATACCAAGAAGTCTCATGTATTATTGCTCAATAATGAAGAAACAGTGCCATTTTTCCACTACCTTGTTGTAAACTCTTATAATCTTGATGGATTTGAATGGACGTATAAAATATTGATGATTTATGAATGAATGGACTGTAATTAAAGTATATTATGGGTTTAATGTTCATTAACTAATAATTTGTGGCCATTGGGTTGAATTTCATAGACTACACCTCATTTCCCCAAGGGTCCAAAACTAGTTTTTTATATCTGATTGAAAGAAGTGATAACAGCCATGGGAGGTCGATTGGTTATGAATATGAGTCTCTGATAATGTATTATACACATTTAATGCTTCAATTTAATAATTATATTGGGTTTATGCACATTTTGGAATCCATTTCTACCACTTACCCCGGGGGGCTTTGAACCCAACATTGCTAGTAAAATCTTTTATCTTGTTCAGAATTTAGTACAGACTTGCAGAACTGATTGTAGGGCCATAATAAATCCATGAACATAATAATTAAATTATTATATCATTCACACACCTTTTATAAATATTTGGGAGCAATTGGGCTGATTTGGAGACCAAGACACTAAAACTAGTCAAGAGCGAAAATTGTGAAAAATTGCAAAATTGGGCATTTTGGTAAAAAATTTAAAAAGGGAAATTACAAGTGGTATCAGAGCATGGTATTGGAACCTGATGGTATTAACAAGGATTCAAATCAATAAACCACGACCCTTAGATCTTGAATTTGAAGGTGTTTTTGTTGGAGGAGAAGAAGTAGTAGAAGAAGAGGTACATTTTGCTGAAACTATGAATAGCGAGGGGAAGGGACCCACTGATCATGAAAATATTGAATATATTAAAATCATACAACCTCTCTTTTATGACATGACCAAGAACATGAGCCAACAGATTATCAAAGGATTCAAATTGTTGGTTAGCCAATTTGGAAGCAAATTGGAAGTAATGGGAGATAGCAGTAGTTCACACTCATAATAAAAGAAGACAATGGGTGAGCAAATTTTCTCAAGAACATGACCCCATAATAGACCCCATGAATTTCAGAGCACACAAAGGCCTAATACACCTAAATTTCTTATTCCCAAATAAGAGACTAACATTCAATTTGAAATTGATACAATAACAAACGAATGGGCTAAATTGGATGAAGAGTGTAGGAGGAGTATAACATTTGAGCAGTACTTGACCATGGAAAACAAACTAAAAAAGATGTAGGAAAATAAGTCTTTGCATCAAAACAAAGAATTTAATTGTGCCATAGGTAAAGTGCCACTTCCTACTTTTTATGGTTCATCTCAAAGTTCTGCTAACACTTGGGTGCAAAAATAGGATGTGTATTTTCAGCTGAATCTAATGGTGGAAGAAGATGCTTTAAAAATGGCTATTTTGCACTTGGATGGAGATGCCAATGAATGGTGGTTCCATGGATTGAAAAACTTGGGTCATTATTAGGTTAAAACATATTGGGAATTTATTGATAGGGTATTATAAAGGTTTGAGCAAAAAGATCCAGAATTGTCTTTCAAAGAACTAGCACAATTGAAGAAGGTAGGGACTCCTATTGAATATATGTTGGAATTCCAAAGATTATTAATTAAGGTGGCTGATGTATCTATGGGAAGGTTAGTATTGCTGTTCACTGAAGGTTTGGTAGAGCCCTTAAAAGGTTTGGTCAAATCCCACAATCCTACTAAATTAAATGATGCAATGAGCTTGACTAGAGATCTTCAAAATGTGCTTCCTAGAACAAGATTTCCTCCCAAGCCTAACTTCAAATTTGAAAGAAAGCCTTAGAAAAAAGATGCACCTGATAAGAAATTTTGGCAAAAGGATACATTGGAAAAGAACAATAAATAAGGACAAAACATGGATGAAATTTGAAGGAAAAATTTGTGCTTCACATGCTTCCAACCATGGGCTCTGGGGCATAAATGTGCTAAAGGAAAGGCTCAATACATAGAAGTATTTTCTGATAATGATGAGTATGAAGGGGGTATGGATGAAGAGGGGCACACTTCAGCTCAAGAGGAGGAATATTAGATAGCATATGAATAATAAATACAAGAAGAAAATCATCCTTCACTGGACAAAGAAAGAATGTTAGTACTTTCAACAGTTCCTCACTATCACACTGTTTGATGCAAGGGTGTGGTATTGGGACAAAGAGCTTAAGTTTTGGTAGATGGAGGAGATACACATAAATTAATTGATGCAGATATGGTGGAGAAAATAAATATACCAAGTGAACCATTCGATGGCTTCACAGTTGTCATTCCAGGTCACAACACCATGCAATGCAAAACATGGGTTCCAAAGCTGCAAGTCACCATAGGTAACTATACTTTTGTTGATAGTTTTTATGTGGTTGATGTTTCTGATAATAATGTAGTATTTGGAGTGCAATGGATGTATTCTATAGGATAGCATTCAGTAAATTATCAAATTCTTGAAATTAAATTTCAAGATTCAACACGGGTACTAAGGGTTGTGAGAGGGTAGTACACTTACCCAAAACAGGTAGTAAATTGCAATAGTATGAGATCTATATTGAGGCATGCTGATATAGAATGGGATGATGAATGTTATATCACCTATACCAAGCCAAAAATCAGATTTTTTAAACACCCAAAGGAGATAGAGACACTTTTGCACAAATATGAAAAAGTTTTCAGAGATCTTCCACATGATAGACCACTTGATAGTGGGGTTGGGCATAACATTTTTTTGGAGGAGGGTACTTCACCCATTCAGATACCACCTTATAGACATCCAAAGAAGTTCAAATATGATATTGAGAAGACCATTTGATAACTCTTAGAGTTGGGACTCATTAGACCAAGCTCTAGCCCTTATACTTCTTCAGTAGTGTTGGTAAAGAAAAAAGATGGAACTTTGAGGATGTGTATAGCCTTTAGAGATTTGAACAAGAAGACCATCAAGAATAGATATCCTATTCCTAGGATTGATGAGCTATTTGGAGCTAATTAATTTTCCAAAATTGACCTTAGATCCGGTTATCACCAAATTCAGATGAAGGAGGAAGATGTACAAAAGACTACTTTTTGATGTCATTATGGTCACTTTGAGTTTCCTGTTATTCCATTTAGGTTGACTAATGATCCAGCTACATTTCAAGCATGTATGAATAGAATATTTTGCAAGAAAATTATAAGGTTTATTTTAGTCTTCTTTGATTATATTCTCATTTACAGTAAAACTTGGGAAGAGCACTTGCAACACCTAGAGATTGTGTTGAAAACTTTGCAAGAACAGACTTTGGATGCTAAGATGTATAAATATGAATTTGGGATGAAAGAAATATTATATATTGGGAACATTATTGGGAAAAATGGAGTGAAAGTGCACATGGAAAAGATCAGGGCTATATTAGAATGGCCATCACCAAAAAACATCACAAAATTAAGAGGCTTCATTGGAATATGTACATACTACATGAAGTTTGTGAAAGGATTCTCCAAGTTGACTTCTCCACTCACTGAATTGACTAAGAAGGATGGTTTCAAGTGGAATGATGAGTCTAAAAAGGCCTTCCAAAAAATTAAAGAGGCAACTAATAGTTGTCCCATACTTGCATTACCTAATTTTTTCTAAGCCTTTTGTTGTTGAATGTGATGCCTCAAGTGAAGGAGTAGGGCTGTCCTAAAGCAAGGCCAACACCCTATAGCCTTTGAGAGCAGAAATTTGTAGCCTCATGAAAATATTTACTCCATATATGACAAAGAAATGTTGGCCATCAGGCATGCCTTGGCCAAATTTTGACAATAGTTGGTAGGCAACAAGTTTGTGGCAAAAACTGACCACAATAGTCTAAGACACTTCCTTACCCAAAAGGATCTAAATGAAAGGAAACAAAAGCAGGTAATAAATATATAAGCTTATTATTTTGATATTGAATATGTGAAAGGAAAGAATAACATTGTAGCAGATGCATTATCTCGAAGACCTTCTTTTTCTCTTATGGACATTGCTAAAAATTGGAAAGACATGCTACTAGTTGAATATGCCAAAGATAAGTTTGCTTGTGATGTATTAGATGGACTCATGGGAGATGATAACTACATAATTTTGAATGGGATGATATATTATAAGGGAAGAATTTATTTGGTTTGAGATTCAAATCTTAAGTACACAGTTTTGCAGGAAGCAGATGATTCCCCACTAGGAGGTCATCCGGGGATCTTCAAAACCTATAGGCAACTAAGGAAAAGGTTATATTTGAAGGGGTTGAAGGAATATGTTTAGAAGTATGTGAATTAATGTAAGGTATGTCAGAAAAAAAAATCAGAACTCACACACCCTATTGGTTTATTACAACCATTGCCCATTCCAGAGCAAAAATGGGACAGTATATCGATGGATTTCATCACCGGTTTGCCCAAATATTTGGGCAAGGATTGCATATACGTGGTAGTGGATAGATTGACTAAGTTTTCTCATTTATTTTATGTTACATCATATTTTAGTGCTGCACAAGTGGCTGATATGTTTTTCAAAGAAATCTTCAGATTGCATGGGCTCCCCAAGAGCATTGTGAGTGATAGAGATGGTAGATTCATGAGTGCTTTTTGGAAAGAAATTTTCATATTAGTGGGAACTCAATTGAATCCAAGTACAAGAAACTATCCATAGATGGTTGGAAAAACAGAGAGGGTGAATAAATGGTTGGAAGGGTAACTCCGAAACTATGTGGGAGAACAACAAAAAGCTTGGACAAAATGGCTACACTTGGGTGAGTTTTGCTACAATACCACCTTTCACATGTCAATAGGGATGTCTCCTTTCAGAGTATTATATGATTATGATGCACTTGCATTTTCTGATGTGATATTTGGTGATAGTAGAGCTCCAAAAGCTAAATATTTGGTGGAATAAAGCCAAGAAATTTTAAAGCATTTAAAAGACAATTTGTAGGTTGCCCAAAATCAACAAAAACAATATGTCGATAAAAATAGAGAGGAAAGGACATTTCAGGTTGATGATTTAGTGTATTTTAGGTTTCATCCATACAAACAAACATCCCTAAAAATAAATGGAGCAGAAATCTAAATCCAAGATACTATGGGCCCTACAAGGTAATCCAGAAAATTGGAGAAGTAGCATATGAGTTGGAACTTCCGGAAGGGGGTAAAATTCATAATGTATTTTATGTTTCTTGTCTCAAGAAAGATATTGGTCAGAAAATTTTCATTTCAGTTACACTCCCTCATTTGGATGATGAAGGACAGTTCACACTCATTTCGGAAAAAGTTTTGAAGACAAGGGAGAGAAGATTGAGGAGCAGAACAATCAAAGAATACTTGGTGCAATGGAAGGATCTACCAAGTGAAGATGCCACATGGGAAGAGGAGAATATTTTGCAGCATCCAAATCTGAAATTTCTTGAGGACAAGCAATATTGTGCGGGGAGGACTGTAATGTCCCCATTCAAATAATTGCATAGCAGGAAAATTCCATCAATCCTACTAGTTCCCTAGGTTGGGTGGAAACATTGGGAAGTTAATAAGGGAGATAATAAATGGTGTTTAGACATTATAAGGAATAAATATTTATTTAATGGAGTTAACTAAATTAATTCAAGTGAAAAATGAAATGGCTATGGAGAATGGAGACACATGGAGACTATGGGGCCCACTCAAGCTAGAATTCCTATGTTAAATGGCATCCTCCTCTTGTAATTTCGAATCTATGGGGAGCCTAATGTTTTGAGATGGATTATGAGGTTAATATACTTGTACATATACTTAATAGGTATAATTTGGGATGAATTGTAACTTGCATGGGAGAGGAAGAGCCAAATGGGAGTTTTATGGACACTTGGCTAGATTTCCCTTACATTTATGACATCTATGGCACCAATGATGGAGATTCTATGACAGTTATGACACAAGTCAGATATGAAGGCTGACATATTGACATACTAACATTTCAGGCCTAAATAGAGTATATTAGAGGTCAAATTTGAGAGTTGGAGAAAGCCAAGAGGCTCCTACTCAAATTTGGGAGAATAGGGAAGGTGAAGAGAGAGGCCACATGGCATAGCATGAGAAGCCACACTAATTTGACTTGGATTTGGTTTATGGATGGATTTGTAACCTTAGAAGACCAATAATTTTTGTAAAATACAAGGATCATCCATGAGAAGAACTGTTTTGATCATTTGTGAAATTTGCTATTGTGAAGGGAGAGAGCTAGTGGAATACTAGGTCATGCCTTAGCCAATTTCGAGGGTGAAAGATTCCCATCCTAGTTGGTGTTTGGAGAGGCCACTTAGGTATTTCAAGTAGATTCAATGGATTCATAAGTTACAAGTTCAAGCTACAGTAGCTCATGGACACATCAAGTTCAGATTGTTCTTCCTTTCATCTCAAGTTTTCTCACCATATTTCATCTCTATGGAGTGAGGCGCACTTGGTGAGCTATTCATCTCTTTGAGGGAGCTTATATTGCTCCAGTATTTTGTATTCTTATGTAAATTATATGTTATTTAAGTTCATAAATCTCTCAGTTTTAAATTCCTATAAGTATCATATATTATTGCTCAATAATGAAGAAACAATGCCATTTCTCCACTACCTTGTTGTAAACTCTTATAATCTTGATGTATTCAAATGGATGTATAAAATATTGATGATTTATGAATGAATGGAATTTAATTAAAGTATATTATGGGTTTCATGTTTAGTAACTAAGAATTTGTGGCCATTGGGTCGAATTTCATAGCATTTGGGGAAAACTAGACCTCTTTTCCCCAAGGGTCCAAAACTAGTTTTT
The DNA here is from genome assembly GCA_001517045.1 of Pseudotsuga menziesii. Taxonomy (NCBI): domain Eukaryota; kingdom Viridiplantae; phylum Streptophyta; class Pinopsida; order Pinales; family Pinaceae; genus Pseudotsuga; species Pseudotsuga menziesii. The sequence continues at coordinate 239,057 of LPNX010120138.1, forward strand.
TATATCTAATTGAAAGAAGTGATAACAGCCATGGGAGGTCGATTGGTGATGCATATGAGTCTCTGATAATGTATTATTCACATCCTGTACTTCAATTTAATAATTATATTGGGTTTCTTCACATTTGGGAATCCATTTCTACCACTTACCCTGGGGGAATTTGAACCCAAAAATGCTAGTAAAATCATTTATCTTGTTTAGAATTTAGTACAGAATTGTAGAACTGATTGGATGGACATAATACATCCATGAACATAATAATTAAGTTATTATATCATTCATACACCTTCTTTGAATATTTGGGAGCAATTGGGCTGATTTGGAGACCAAGACACTAAAACTAGTCAAGAGCCAAATTTGTGAAAAAAATTGCAAAATTGGGCATTTTGGTAAAAAATTAAAAAATGGACATTACACTCCCATGGTAAGATGTAAGTTTAGAGCCTTTATGACATGGTGGTAGGAGGGGCCTCCCATGGTCATATGTAAGTGCAGAGCCTTTATGACATGGTAGTAGGCAAAGCCTCCCATGGTCAGATCTAAGTGCAGGTTCTTTCTGACATGGTGGCAGGCTGGGCCTCCCATGGTCAGATGTAAGTGCTGTGCCTTTTTGACATGGTGTCAATCTAAGACTCCCATGGTTATATGTAAGTGCTGGGCCTTTCCTAGGATGGTAGATGGTGTGTCCTACCATGCAGGTGGATGTAAGTGCTGAGCCTTTCCTCGGATGGTAGATGGCGTGTCCTACCATGCCAATGGATGTAAGTGCTGGGCCTTTCCTCAGATGGTAGATGGTGTGTCTTACCATGCTGGTGGATGTAAGCGTTGGGCCTTTCCTCAGATGGTATATGGTGTGTCCTACTATGCCAATGGATGTAAGTGTTGGGCCTTTTTGACATGGTGGAAGGCTGGGCCTCCCATGGTCAGATGTAAGCGTTGGGAATTTTTGACATGGTGGCAGGATGGGCCTCCCATGGTCAGATATAAGTGCTAAGACCTACATCTAGCATGAAAAAGGGTTGGCTATGTAGAACTTCCTATGATGAGTAGAATTGAGAGATAACACCATTTGCTTGAGATAGTGGTAGCAGTTTTGATGATGATCCAGTGATGAAGAATTGTGCTGATGAACTATGTCAAGAGAATACATTCCTAGTTAAGAGGGAGTGTTGATGTATTTGTAACTTTGAAATGTATATCTTATTCACTTATATTGTATTTCATTGGACCCTAATGGATATGTTTGTTCCTCCGATCGAGAGAGCCATTAATAAAATAAAGTCATGTAAAGTCATTAAGGTTAATCCTCCATTGTAAGTCGAGGAAACAGTCCCCATAGTTGAGTCATATTAAGGTTATTAGACTCTCCTAGTGAGGTTGGCCCTGTAAGAGTAAAATTCTAGTAGAAAACAAGTATAAATAGAGAGTGAGACTGTCTATTTGGAACACAAACTCACTCAACTATAGCGCATGAGTGAGAGAGGAGGAGCTTGTACAAGTGAGAGAGAGAACAACTATGAGAGATCATATTTGTGTCTTTAGGTTTTACTTTTTCTATTGGTGCTCATTCTATCTCTAAGGAAGTTTCAGGGTTTTCTCCTTTATGGTTCCCCCGAGGAAAATTATTTGTGTATCTTGTCTCTTGTGATTATTGTTGTGCATGTTATTCTTTCATATAAGATCCTAGATCATATTGATTAAATGACAAAAATATAACATTAAGATCCACATGAGATGGTTAAAGAGCACGGTATCCAGGGGGGTTAATTCTTGAACGATGGGGTAGATGAGAAACACTCCTCCTCCTTGTATTATCTCCCATCCTAAACAAATTATCATGAGTTCCCTAGATTGGTTCAATGATTTATTCATTCATAGAGAATATAGTTTCTAGTGGGGGGTAACATAAGGTAGGCTGGTGGTTCCATATTCATAAATGGCTTGTCCTAAAGAAGTATCCCAAAAAGGAGCAGTTGGACCAAATTTTGACGCCATAGTATCATTTGATGGGTGGGTAAACTCACAGTATCATGCACCAAGTTGAATTTCCATTTGAAAATGAAAGGTGGTGTCTTACACAGAAGGTTGTTGAACTATGACAGGATTTTCAAAGGAAGAGATTTCTTCCTTGGATTCATTAACCGGAACTCAACCTACATGTGAATCAACTGTATTTGCTTGGTCCATGGTCTCTCCTTCACTTTCTCCTGCAATGGGAGGAAAGTTAGGTGGTAAACCCTGCAACCTGCAAGATCATCTCATAGGTAAGTCATCGAAGGTGTTGGCCAAATACTTCTACTCTAAAGTTTTATGCAAGGAAGAGATCACACATAGGCAATCTTATGCAATCTAAGGTCATAAGAAAACTTAAGTGATAGGAGGGCTGATGAAAAATGGTTTCTCACTAGGATTGTCAAGCTGTCACAACTTGTGATATACCTCAGGGTCTAACAATAAAACCTGATGAGTATGGGACCGTACCCTTGCCTAAGTACTTGACTACCTGGATGGAACCTACATAGTAGCTCCCCAAGTGTTGTTCTTGGTGTAATGATACACCAAGATGGCCAAAAGGATCTTCTTAGTTGGTATGGGTTTCCTAGAGGGGTCTCTCGATATACACAAGGTATGTGGGAGGTCAAATCCGTGTTAGTGTTTTCTGATGAGCAACTGTTCAAAAAGGGCCTTCTGATATACTACTGAGTACGTGAATTTTTTTTCGATATACCATAAAGGTATGTGAAAAGCCATTTTTTATAACGATTTCTATGTGGAAGAACCACATGATCCTCGGGATGATGTGTATGCCATTAGTGATAGCTCATATGTTTATAGACGTCAAAACACATCTTCTAACTTGTCGCTCAAATTACTAAATTTTTTAACCTAAGCTACTATTGATTTTATCTTGATGGTTAGTGAATGTTTGTGGAATGTGGATCAAAATGAAATATTAAATCTAAATGAAATGCAACTTCTCTCTTCGATGAACACTACCTAGAGTAAGGGAGAGACTTTTTCTTTTTCCAAGCAAAAGTACTATGCAACTTTCAACAATTTCACCTTCAAGTTTTTCAGAAAATCTCCAAAACACTCAACAATTTTCAACACCAAGCCTAAAAGATCTATGAAATGAATTGGAAAGAAAAAATTCTAACGTCTAAATGCCTATACTTTCTTAACCAAACACATAAAGAAATTTTTTAATCATCGAAGCAAACCAAAAGCAATCAAAGCAAACAAGCAGACATTTTTTTTGTTTTTGATGTAATTTGAAAAAGAAAAAGGCTAAAAGACCACACCTAATTCATTGCAAGAAAACTACAGGCTTTGTTTCCTACATATCTAAGATCATTTTCAGAGGATCAAGTAACAAACTATGGACCCAATATTGAAATTCACTCATAACTTTTAATTCCAAAGCTTGTTATCAACAAAATTTTGAGATCTAAAATCAAAGAGGAAGATCAGGCTAACACACTATTAGACCTGACAATGAGACATAATGCAAATTGACAAAAAATGAAAGAGGATCAAAATTATTTCAAGGACAAGCCTCAAAGGAGAGGATGGCCTACCTCGGTGCATAGTGAAGGGCTGCAACAGGGTGTCAGGATGGGCTCGATGCTCTTTGTCTGATAATGAAATGCGTCAGCAGTGCACGGTGATGAATAAATATATAGTCGTCAGCGGTGCTTTGTGGAAGAATGAAACATGCGTTAGGATGTATCTGATGCTCTGTCAAACTTACCTAGGAACCTAGAGAACTAAAAAGGCCAAGATCCTACAAAATAAACCAATGTGGATCAAACTAGATTGAAAGTGAGGGAAAACACACACCATAGAAGGAAATTGAAAGTGTGGCAAGGTGGATCACTCACCTTAACAACTTAAATGAGCAATAAAACAAAATTCACAAGTTTGAAATCAAAAGTGACATAAGAAATCCAATATCTAACTGGATCTGCTCTAAATTTGATTGGATCTTTCCCCAGTGTGGTCGCCAATTTTGTTATTAGGAATATTTCAATTAGTGCAGACACATTTTGTTCCCTTAGCTTGCATGGTGCAAGTCTAGAACAAAAATACACTGTAGTATATCCTCTCCCTAAATGACTGATCTATTTGAATGACAATCTCTCTTTACCTTGAACTAAGAGGTTTTTCCTTGTTTCATAGATCATTGTGCGATCAACTGTACCAACAAAGAACACAAAAAACAAGAAAAAACATGAGAGCAAGGAGATAAATCAATGATCTATACTAATGATCAAGGAAACTAGTAATAAACAATTAATATGAACATAAATCATTTATGGGAAAGGGAAACACTTTTATGTTAAATATGAGAAAAGAAAGCTACAACCAAAGCCATGATGTCGAAGCTTTTCCTTTACAATATCGTTGACTCACTCACACACACTATCAACTATGTAACCTCTTACTCAGAAAACTCTCTCTTTTCCTCCTATACCATACTTCAATCCAACAACATAAGGATGCTCTCTTGGTCTCTCCCTGACATGGTCCAAGTAGCTTACATTTATAATCCAAAGGAAGCCCAAATGGGTTGAGATCCTTTTGGAGGAAGGTAGGGAATGACCCCTATGGGTTAGGAGGTTAAGTGGCATCTCTCCCACATTGTTAGGATCATCCTCCACGATAGATTTATCTTGGAAGATTCTCAAATATTCTCTTTTTTCCTTTTTGGGATTGTTAACACTCCTCACAAGAGGGCTCAGTGCGTCAGTGCACCTTGTGGTCAAGGGACATGCACCATTGATGCCTTATGCTAGTGTACAACAAGTGTTAGGCATGTATGACACTCCTTTTCTCTAATGTTTGTTTAATAATGGAATCAAGTCATGCCATTGTTGAATATAGTACTAGTTTTGAGTCTATCAACTACAAGTTGGGTTATAGTTTTTAGATTTAGGAATCCTCTGATTAGTTTCTCTTCCAATCATATGGATAAACTTTCAATGTGCAATAAAAAATATAATATTAAATAATAATAAACATACTAACATATAAATAACAAATAGTTATTAATTCTTCTAAGAGACACATTCCTTTGTGAACAGTCACCATAAGTTCCTTTAGGATATATATATATATATATATATATATAT
>LPNX010120138.1:250445-261167 GCA_001517045.1 Pseudotsuga menziesii
CCCTCACCCTGACCCTCTCCCTCCCTCACTATCTCTCTCTATCTCTCTCTATCCCTTTCTCTCCCTCCCTCTCTTTCTTGCTCTCCCACACCTCTCTCTCTCACCCCCACCCACCTAACACCCCCCTACTGTCTCTCTTTCTCTCTCTCGCTCACCCCTTTCTCTCCCTAACAAATCAAACAACATCAAACATACACATCTATACATTACCTAGCATTATCTAACATACAGATCTATACATTTCCTAACATTATCTAACATACACATCTAATAGAATATGAGCATTACCTAACATCATTTAACATATGCATCTAACAAAACACAATAATTTTCTAACATCGTCATCATGCACATTTAACAAATATAAGCATAATCTAACATATGCATCTAACACAACATAAACATTATCTAACATCATAATCATACACACGTAATAACATCATCCAACATTCTAATCATACACATGTAATAACATCATCTAAGATCCATTAGAGGAATTTTGGGGTCTAAAATGGGCCTCCTAAGGAAAATAATAAAATAATAGTTAAAATAGTAAAATAATAGTTAAAATAATAAAATAATATTGTTTAATTTTGGAGGAAGAAAGAAAAAAACTACTTTTTGTGTTCGTATTTTCGACATATCTCCCTGTGTTTTTACTCAAATTTCGATCAAGAGAGCTCGTTGGATGCGGAATTTGATTCCGCATCCAATGAGTACCCACACTGCATACTTTTGACGGACCCCGCTACCCCAAAAACAAGAAATACCTGAAAAAATGTGATGATGACATCATCACACTCCACCACATCGTGAGCGTTTATTGTCTGAGATCATCACACTCCACCACATCTTTCTCTTGAGATCATGATAAGAAAATCCATCCAAAGGAAACAGGGTAATACCTCCATCAGTTAACTTAAGAAAAACCCAAAAACTGAGAAGACTAGAGTGCTAAGAAAATCCATCCCAAGAAAACAGGGTAATACCTCCATGAGTCGATTCGAACACAGGATCAAACATGGAAATAGAGAGAGACCACCATTGCGTCGAGCGTTAACATTCGTTTGTCCATTTCAAATTTAAAGAACATCTATACTCCTCATCTATTACGCGCTACAAAACACAAAAACAACACAGAAACTCATACACAAAAGACAGAAACAAAGACATGAACACAGACATAGACTCAAAGGAAGCGCCTCCAATAGAAATATAAGAACAATATAGAGAACCCACAAACGTCTTTCTCCCACAAAAACAAAAAATATGGATTTCCAAAATGAAAAGTCTATTAGCATAACCTCTATCGCTAACAAAAGTTGATCCACTTTATCTCCTAAAATTTTTTCTCCACGTTTGGAACAGAAGGTTTCCAAAAACTTGAATGTTGTATCAAGTTTGAATTCACCAGAAGGTTTCCAAAAACTTGAATGTTGTATCAAGTTTGAATTCACCATCTTGGTAATGGACAGTTTCCAAAAACTTGAATGTTGTATCAAGTTTGAATTCACCATCTTGGTAACGGACGGTTTCCTAAAACATGATCGTTATATCAAATTTGAATTTGATCGAGCAAGTTTATCCAGCACGGGGTGATAGCTTAGCTAAAGTCGAACGTTAGCACATATTTGAATTTGATTCACCACTCGGTGATAGCTTAGTCTCACCTTAAACCTTAATATGCATAAATTGGGGCTTCATCTTTTCTATGCCAAAATGTTTCCTTACAATTTCAATTTCTAGTTTCGATGTTTAAAATTTCTAGCAACAATATCATCATTATGATGTTTATTTGTTTTTCCTTTCTCTTATTTTTATATGTTTAATTTCTCTATGTATAGTATCCATAATAATAGTCTAGTTTTCCTTGTTATTTCATTTTGGTTGTGATGGTTGATCATACAATTAGTCATACACAACAACATATAAGCATATACTATCACATAAAATATAATTATATACTATAATCCCTATGTCAATGAGGGTTTTTATTAAGGTAGTGGCCTTTGCACTACACTATTTCACATTATTTGTAGGTTTATAAATATTTGATAGGAACACTAAGTTGCATTCATGTGTATTTTTTATCCTTTCAAGTATTTAGTTCGATAAAGAAAGTCATATTGAGAAGAAGAATTGTAGGTTGAAGAACCTAAGGAGAATGTTTTGTTAAGGAGCCAAAGAGGATGGCTAAAAGAGATTGATTTTCTTAGAATATTTTGGATACCAAAGGCCTCTCAATGGGGAGGTGTGTTATGAAATAGATCCAAAAAAAATGATAAAGCTCAATACACACAAGTAATCCATTATTAATGAGAATTGAAAGAGAAAATTAAGCTTTATGGAATTAAATAAAATAAGAAGAATAAGAATATAAATGAATAAGGAAGGAATGAAATAGAATAAATTACATCAAATAATGGGAAATGAAATGGAAAGGATGCTTGGCCTTCCCTTTACTACAAGAGTGCATATATCTTTTTGAAAATTTACTCACAAAGATATTTTGGAATGTAGCAGAATATGTAAGAGGACCTTAACTATGTAACATGTTGAATGTTGAATGGATAAGAGTGACAAGAAGGTACAATTGGTCAAAAAAAAAGAGACATGTCGGACATAATTTGCATTCTTAGGTTCCGAAAGGGGGCCTTGGGGGGTGTGGGGGAAGAGTTTCCCAAGAAAAATGTAGGGTCCATTTTGTGTTTTTTCAACCAATAGATTTTCATCCCATTATAAACTACTTCTATCTAAAGAATTATTATTGCAATATAATATTGGTTACTGGATTAGGGTTTTCAATGCTATAATATTGTATTATAAAGAATGAAGATAACATAATGAGATAGAGAGAAGATAAATTCTTAGTTATGCTAGTTTTCTTGGTTAAGTGTTTCTAAGGTAAATCTAATTACTGGTCTGCACTTGTGCTAGTTCTTTTTTTGTTTTTAAAATAGGTCAACGAAAATAATAAATTATTAAAGTTATCAAAACCTTGAAATTAAAAGGTTGAGGGTTAGGCCTTGCTACGAGGGTCTTAACACAAATAATGAACTTTGGTCTGCACTTGTGCTAGTTCTTTTTTTCTTTTTAAAATAGGTCAACGAAAATAATAAATTATTAAAGTTATCAAAACCTTGAAATTAAAAGGTTGAGTGTTAGGCCTTGCTATGAGGGTCTTAACACAAATAATGAACTTTGGTCTCCACTTGTGCTAGTTCTTTTTTTGTTTTTAAAATAGGTCAACGAAAATAATAAAGTTATGTTTTTTACAAATTTGACATGATACCGAATAAAAATAAATAAAATAACATAAAACAATATTGTTTTCCATATATATACCATTGTAGCATAAGTAGGTTTGAGGTTAAAAACAAAGAAATTGATGTGCTTTATTAGTTGCAGGCCCAACCACATGCTTGAAAATCCAAACCTAAAACCAAAGAAGACAACTCAACCACCATATACCTCGAAAAAGTAATTCATGCCAACATTTTTTCATGCTAAATATGTCATCTTCCTATTGAGCAGTTGACCAAGCAATAAATCTTTCAAATCTGGTTTCCCTCAACTCGACGATCTTCATTTACTGCTTGATTTGGTAGCTAAATATGTCTTCATTTACTGCTTGATTTGGTAGCACACGTTTTGAAAATTTGTGACACAAACCAAAATTTGAGGAGGGTTTTTTTTTCGTCAAATACTTCTAAATAATTTGGGAGAACATTACACCATACTGACAAACAATTTTCCAAAACATTTTTAGCCATTTCTATAAGTCGTCATTCATTTTTTTTTAGTGATTTCTACAAGTCTTACTTTTTTTTTGTTAGTTTTTAGAGAGGTTTAATTTTGAAACTTGTTCTCAAACACAAATTTTAATTGGAGGTAATATGGATTTTAGTGGGTGTATATTGCATAATGATAGTGACTGTCAATTATTGGTTTGTGTTAGTTTTGGTAAGTAATTTTGTTAGATTTTTCTTAAATATATAATAAAAACTAATTTCTTCATTGTTTACATTCTTTAATAAAAATTTATTGATCAAAGAATTCTCTTTCAACTATCATAGTGAAAGGTAAATTTTTTAATAAAACATTATGTAATTGAGGAAATTAAAACTCAAAACATCAAAATTTTTTTTTGTTAGAAAAATAGAAATAGAAATTTAGTTCCAACCCTGATACAAACTTTGGATGTACAACATCTTCCAAAAATTTTGCACAAGGAGTGAGACCTTGTCCACTCGAGTGTTGATCTTCTTCTTCAACGTGAGCTACTCTTTTATTTCTCAAACCCGTGGCATCATTTCTTTGACCAATAACAATACTTTTGACAAGTTAACTATCTTTATTAATTACCCGTTACAAGAGGGAGAACAACTCCTCGATGTTGGGCATTTATTGTGATCTTGTAGATCTCAGGTCTCAACAACATTATCTGAAGTGATTCAACAGATTGGGCTATATCATGATTTTCTACGAAAAATAATCAATATATATCTATTTTAAAATGTATTTATCAAGTATGGAGAGTGTTACCGAGAAAAATTCCTATGGCTTGGGGTGTACCACAACAGACAGAGAAACCACATAAATCAATCCCTTCCCAATATGCAAGAGAAATAAAACATCAAATACTAAAGGATATCAACACATACCTTATTCCGGACGGTTGTAGTAGATCCCCGTTGAGAATTTTCCAATCCCGCTTGCTTTGGCAATTTACTCTCAACAACAGTAAAACAAGGCAAGCATGCTATATAATATAGTGTTAGGCCTACTTTAGCATATATAATCAATGATACATAAGGAATTAAACACATCCATGGATTCAATATTCATTTAAATTCACATCATTTGATAGGAAAATATATTTCTATTAAGTAAATCAGAGATTACATAAGTGCCAACCTCTGTCGGCACGTCTGTGAACCAAAGAAACTAAGTCCTCCACCTATTCCTCCACCACCTTAATCCTCCATCTCTTGATAGCAAGCTCACAAGCAAAGGAAAGCTTGGGAAGAACAAAAAGTGTTCCAAGGGACAAAGGGATGCAGACTCAAGTATAAGCAAGCTACGACAACAATGGACTATAGTTTTCTTTCTCTTCAATTCCTCTCCTTCAATGTATCCAAAGGGTTCCTTATATAGTGCCTCAATGGGGTAATGGAAGGTCAAATCTAAGCGATCCAAAGGCATATGGAAGGCTAAGAGATAAGTGACTCAGATCCACATCAAGTAAAAATCCAAAAATATTTGGCCTTTTGCACACATCCCGATGTACACGAGTTTAAGGGTAATATCCACGTATATACATGAGAAAGGGATTAAAAGTAACGTACATCAAATAATAGGTGTTTTTAGGGATGATATTGGAAAAATAGAAGGTACAAAAATAGTCCATGGGGTCCAAAGAGTCCACAGAGGGACAGGGAAGGCCATAAAAATGTGATCAACCATGTGTGGTAAAATCAGTTGTAATAGATTCCCCCTAATTTGTGAGGTCAGAGGGCTAACATAATGGCTGAAATACATTATAAATACATCCCAGAAGTGGAGTGATGAAGAACCATGTGGAATAACCAACCATCCCCAGTATGGTCACCAATTCTGTTACAGAGAAAACTTCCTATGGCTTGGGGTGTACCACAACAGACAGAGAAACCACAGAAATCAATCCCTTCCCAATATGTAATATAAATACAACATCTAACACAATAATCAATCTCTACATATAGCAGTACCAGATACATAAGAGTACAATGGCCATGAATAGGCATATATAATCAATGATACATAAGCAATTAAACACATCCATGGATTCAATATTCATTTAAATGCACATCATTGGATAGGTAAAGATATTTCTATTTAGTAAATTAGAGATTACATAAGTGATAACCTCTGTTGGCACGTCTGCAAACCGGAGAAACTGAGTCCTCCACGTGGGCCTCCACCACCTCAATCCTCCATCTCTCGATAGAAAGCTCACAAGAAAAGGCAAGCTTGGGAAGAACAAAAAGTTCTCCAAGGGACAAAGGGATGAAGACTCAAGTATAATCAAGCTACGACAACAATGGACTATAGTTTTCTTGCTCTTCAATTCCTCTCCTTCAATGTATCCAAAGGGTTCCTTATATAGTGCTTAAATGGGGTAATGGAAGGTCAAATCTGAGCGATCTCAAGGCATATGGAAGGCCAAGAGATAAGTGAATCGGATCCACATCAAGGAAAACTCCAAAAATATTTGGCTTTTTTCACACATCCCGATGTACACGGGTTTAAGGGTAATGTCCATGTATATACACGAGAAAGGGATTAAAAGTCACGTACATCAAATAATAGGTATTTTTAGGGATGATCTTGGAAACATCAAAGGTACAAAAATAGTCCATGGGGTCCAAAGAGTCTGTAGAGGGACATGGAAGGCCATAAAAATGTGATCAACCATGTGTGGTAATTTCAGCTGTAACAGAGAGGAATCAAATATTTCAATATACAAACTTTTTTTTAGAGTGTAAACATTAAGTAACATTTTTAAAGTGAGTTACATAACCTTATTAACCTGAGTTACATAACCTGACTAATGTGACAAAATACTCTCGATACAATTAATCTTTCTGAAATATTTCATCTTTAGACCTCTACATTAACATGTTAACGTAATTGTAATTGTTACATGTTATTTCAACCTTTATTACCCCCTTTCTTACTCGATCAATTGAAGAATAGTTCCCTATACAATATTCTCTTATTAATGATCTCAAAGTCTTCAGAATCGAATTAAGTAAAAATGGTGATAATAATGAATGCTATGGAGAGTGTTATGGAGAAAAATTCCTATGGCTTGGGGTGTACCACAACAGACAGAGAAACCACATAAATCAATCCCTTTCCAATATGCAAGAGAAATACAACATCAAATACTAAAGGATATCAACACATACCTTATTCTGGACGGTTGTAGTAGATCCCCATTGAGATTTTTCCATTCCTGCTTGCTTTGGCAATTTACTCTCAACAACAATAAAACAAGGCAAGCATGCTATATAATATAGTGTTAGGCCTACTCTAGCATATATAATCAATGATACATAAGGAATTAAACACATCCATGGATTCAATATTCATTTAAATGCACATCATTTGACAGGAAAATATATTTCTATTAAGTAAATCAGAGATTACATAAGTGCCAACCTTTGTTGGCACGTTTGCGAACCGAAGAAACTAAGTCCTCCTCCTAGTCCTCCACCACCTCAATCCTCCATCTCTCGATAGAAATCTCATAAGCAAAGGAAATCTTGGGAAGAACAAAAAGTGTTCCAAGGGACAAAGGGATGCAGACTCAAGTATAAGCAAGCTACGACAACAATGGACTATAGTTTTCTTGCTCTTCAATTCCTCTCCTTCAATGTATCCAAAGGGTTCCTTATATAGTGCTTCAATGGGGTAATGGAAGGTCAAATCTGAGTGATCTCAAGGCATATGGAAGGCTAAGAGATAAGTGACTCGGATCCACATCAAGGAAAAATCCAAAAATATTTGGCCTTTTGCACACATCCCGATGTACGCGGGTTTAAGGGTAATATCCGTGTATATACGTGAGAAAGGGATTAAAAGTAACGTACATCTAATAATAGGTTCTTTTAGGGATGATATTGGAAAAATAAAAGGTACAAAAATAGTCCATGGGGTCCAAAGAGTCTACAGAGGGACAGGGAAGGCCATAAAAGTGTGATCAACCATGTGTGGTAAACACAGTTGTAACAGATTCCCCCTAATGTGTGAGGTCAGAGGGCTAACATGATGGCTGAAATACATTATAAATACATCCCAGAAGTGGAGTGATGAAGAACCAGGTGGAAGAACCAACCATCCCCAGTATGGTCACCAATTCTGTTACGGAGAAAAATTCCTATGGCTTGGGGTGTACCACAACAGACAAAGAAACTGTAGAAATCAATCCCTTTCCAATATGCAATATAAATACAACATCTAACACAATAATCAATCTCTGCATATAACAATCCCAGATACATAAGAGTACAATGGCCATGAATAGGCATATATAATCAATGATACATAAGAAATTAAACACATCCATGGATTCGATATTCATTTAAATGCACATCATTGGATAGGAAAATATATTTCTATTAAGTAAATCAGAGATTAAATAAGTGATAACCTCTGTCGGCATGTATGCGAATGGAGAAACTGAGTCCTCCACCTGGGCCTCCACCACCTTAATCCTCCATCTCTCGATAGCAAGCTCACAAGAAAAGGCAAGCTTGGGAAGAACAAAAAGTTCTCCAAGGGACAAAGGGATGGAGACTCAAGTATAATCAAGCTACGACAACAATGGACTATAGTTTTCTTGCTCTTCAATTCCTCTCCTTCAATGTATCCAAAGGGTTCCTTATATAGTGCTTCAATGGGGTAATGGAAGGTCAAATCCGAGCGATCTCAAGGCATATGGAAGGCCAAGAGATAAGTGAACCGGATCCACATCAAGGAAAACTCCAAAAATATTTGGCGTTTTTCACACATCCCGATGTATGCGGGTTTAAGGGTAATATCCGTGTATATACACAAGAAAGGGATTAAAATTCACGTACATCAAATAATAGGTGTTTTTAGGGATGATCTTGGAAACATCAAAGGTACAAAAATAGTCCATGGGGTCCAAAGAGTCTACAGAGGGACATGGAAGGCCATAAAAGTGTGATCAACCATGTGTGGTAATTTCAGCTGTAACAGAGAGGAATCAAATATTTCAATATACAAACTTTTTTTTAGAGTGTAAACATTAAGTAACATTTTTAAAGTGAGTTACATAACCTTATTAACCTGAGTTACATAACCTGACTAATGTGACAAAATACTCTCGATACACTTAATCTTTCTGAAATATTCCATCTTTAGACCTCTACATTAACATGTTAACGTAGTTGTAATTGTTATGTGTTATTTCAACCTTTATTACCCCCTTTCTTACTCCATCAACTGAAGAATATTTCCCTATACAATCTTCTCTTATTAATGATCTCAAAGTCTTTAGAATCGAATTAAGTGAAAATGATGATAATAATGAATGCTAGAAAACCACTCTATGATTCCAATAAGCATATAATCTCTTAAGTCAATTTGTCTATGGGACTATTGCAAGGTAATGCTACCCAATTATGACTAGTTAGTTCCAATTGAAACTTGCAAAACCATAAATATGATCACTAAAAATAATATTAGAGGTATCTCCACAAATTTTTAGAACACAGTATAAGAATATGAAACTAGACAATCAAAATAATTACCATGCAGTTCTTGTGCAACACATGATTTTTCCATAATTTTATATTTGTTTTAATTACTTAGCGAATCCTTGAAATTAAAAGGTTGAGCGTTAGGCCTTGCTATGAGTGTCTTCACACAAATAATGAACTTTCGTCTGCACTTGTGCTAGTTCTTTTTTTTGTTTTTAAAATAGGTCAACCAATCAAAAGTTAAAAAGAAAATACGAAAGTTATGTTTTTTACAAATTTGACATACTACCAAATAAAAATAAATAAAATAAATAAAATAACATAAAACAATATTTTTTCCACATATATATATATATATAGCATAAGTAAGTTTGAGGTTAAAAAACAAAGAAATGAAAAAATGGATGTGCTTTATTAGTTTCCCACAGGATTGGAAATCCAAACCTAAAACCAAACAAGACACCTCAACCACCATATACGTGGAAAAATTAATTCATGCCAACATTTTTTCAAATTAAAAACATGCACACGTTATTAACACATGTGCATATTAACGTGCACGTTTTAATTTTATGACCTAATTTATTTTATCTTTATATCTTTATTTCTCTCCTATTTTCACTAAATATCTAAACCCCCCCCCTCTCTCCTTCTCTCTATTAACCCTTATCCTCCCCCCCTTACCACTATTCTCCTGATATATACCTCTCTCTCTCGCCTCATGTTCCTACACCTAACCCCATCACCTCTATATTATCTCTCCTCTATGTACCCCTAAACCCCACCTCTCTCTCTCCCATCCTCCACCTACCCCTAACCCCATCCCTCCCCTCTCTCTCCACCCCTAACACCCAACCTCTCTCTCTCTCTCTCTCTCTCTCCCACAACCGCCATACCCCCATGATTCCTCTCTCTCTCTCTCTATATCCCATAACACACCTCCACCCCAAACCCTTACTCCCTTTGATCTATCTCTCTCTTCCACAAACTCCTCCAGCCCAAAACCTTAATCCCTTTGATATATATCTCTCTTCCACAAACTCTCCACCCCGCTACCTCTAATTCACTCTCCTCACACTTCTCTCTCTCTCTCTTGACCAATCTCATGCCTCATCACCTTCCTACCCCCCCTCTCTCTATCTCTTCTAATCACCCTCCCCCTACCACTAAGCTCCCCCTATTTCTATCTCTCCCTCTCTACCCCTTACCTCTCTCTCTCTCTACCCCTAAAACCATATATCTCTATCTCTTTAGATATCCCTTCCCCTTTCCCACTTACAACTCTTACTCATTTATATTTCTCTCTCTTTGTTCCTCCCTACTCATCCCAGTACCAATAACCCCCATCCTTCCTCCCCATAACCCTTACTAACCCCCTATCTCACCGCCTCATTATGGCATTAATCCTCATTGTACCCCTAACCCTCACCTCTCTCTCTCAGTTAACTCA
>LPNX010120138.1:261673-292110 GCA_001517045.1 Pseudotsuga menziesii
AATTAACCACTTTTGGCATATCTTCAAACACTATTTTTCCTACTCATATAGATAGGCTTGTCATAATATCCTTATTGTCCTAATTTCCTATGTTTTGCATGCAAAATGACATAATGATATAACGATATAAAATTCTTTCCTAATCTCATATTTCATTTAATTTATTTTGATTTTAATGGGGAATGCATTGTCTAAGTTGATGAGGTTACATGTAACCTAATTCCGCAGTATGTATACTATTGGAATATGGTAACCACTTCCGATCCTACAACCACGATGCTTCCTGCAACGCTAGGGATCTCGTAACAGATGTGTAGTTGAAGGAACTTCTTATCGATACGTTGAAAAATGGAAACATGGACTTGGAATAGAATTGCATGTAGATCATGTCATGTTCATCACATTAATCCTAGCTAGTTTCAATAGACTACTAGATCCAGTTTGTGATCTCCTCCTACGATCTTGCAGTATGAGTATCAATCATGAATCCCATTCTTTTGGTCATGGGATTCTTTAAACGAAGGCCCAACTTATCGTTGCTATATTTTTCTATGACTATTCATCCATGTAATATTTTATGCTAACTTGGAGACTAAATTAGTTTTTGGGCTACAATGGCAACAATCTCTCAAGTAACATCCCTGAACGATGCTACAACTTTGTTATATGGTTTTAATATTTTGGATATCAAATGATGTAAAATTATTGATTAAACGTTTGATATGAAGTTAGCTCAATATTCTAGGAGAAAATGATATTATATAGGTAGGAATTATGTTGTAATACAGTTGATAATTAATAGAAGAATTGGTTTAATTCTTATTTGATCTTCATCTCATAATTTTTATTAAATAAGTAGTGGGTGCGGTTCTGAGAGAAGCTAGGGATCCCTTCAAATATAGAACCATCCCTTGTGCTAGTTTATTTTCTTTACAAAATGTGGTGTGATAGATTAAGTTTGAATGTGCCATATTAGTTAATCATGTACCTACGTTATTTCTTTTAAATCATTTCATTTCTTGTAGCTAACTTGTTGTTTTACCGGCACAATTCTATCTCTTGTAACATTAAAATTGAGATTTTATTTCTTAATGACTGGTTAAGTTTAAATAATGGAAATGCATGATTAACATCAACCTAAGTAGAGGATTGTATATTTTAAAGGAACATCTACTTTTACAGAAGTACCTACACATAGAAATACCAAATCTAAAAGAATGGAGCCTCCAAATCCCCCAATAGAGACCACAACAAAATCAATCATAGTTTGGGATACCGAAATACAATGGGAAGAAGTATTTAAAGGAATTATTGAAGCAAAACTCTCAATACCTAAAATATGACTCAGTTTGTTTGGAGAAGAAAATATGGTGGAGGAAGAGGGTTGGGTTCCAATCAAGAGGAAAATTCCACCTTTGAATTTCCTATGAGAGAATATGGTGGTATAGCTTATATTAAAACCATTCCCCCATATTTTATTCCAAACATGGATTATAAAACGAAGTTTTGGATTCATTTTTAGTTAAGTTCGATGTACTTTGCAGATTCTACGATTACTGTACTAATGGTCATAAACTAAAACCCTATCCTTCCACCAAAAAATGAGTATCACTTTGATGGTTTATCGACCTAGAAGGAAATGATATTGAGACATGGAAAGACATGAAGAAGGTATTTTTGCAAAAATACCAAGGATACTAAAAATTGTAAGGTATTAAAGAAGAAATATTCCATATGACACAAACAGAAGATGAATGTTTGGAATAATACATGGAACATTTCCAATACAATCATCAGTAGACAAGGTGAGCACAATTGGGCAAGGAGACAGTAAGAACTATCATACTTAGAGAAATTCAATATGAATCCTTGGAATTATTGAATTTGATGGGATCAATGGATTTACATCAATTAAAGTATGACAAAATATGTGAGTTGTGCAAGAGGTATTCGAGAGTTAATGCAAATAATGGAAGAAGTTCCAAAGATGTCTCTAGATTTACAAAATATGTTGCAGGTTTAGGAGTAACACGCACATAAATTGTCAATCTTTTTGAAAATTTAAAAAATGAAATTATTAATTCATTGAGTTCTCAGCTTGATATTTTAGAGGTCAAAAAAATAAATGAAGTAGAGAAGGCCTTAGAAATATTTTGTGCATAATGCATGAAAAACATCTACTAAGGGACTTCCCATAAAATGACATCTAAATTTGTGATCAATACCACCCTATGAATAATTTCCCTTCCATACTAGATTTGAAAGCACTATATCAAGGAGAACAATAGAACACCAATTTTCTCTATGCAATTAATCCACAACACTCATGGAAAAATTGACTTTAAGGTATGCAACAAAATTATTCTCAACAATTTTCTAATTCTTATAATCATTAATGGAATGAATAAATACCATGGAAGGATTGGTCACTTCCACCCATCCACAATCCAAATAACAAAACAATCTAACCTACATATAATGCTAATATCCAAACTTTCCCCACATATGTTGCTATTCTTGTATAGAAAATTCATCTTAGATCAGGGGAAGTTTGAAATAAAAATACCTTAGTATTTATTCAGTAGAATGATAGAGGAGAACCCCAATCTTTATAAAGTAAATTTTCATAAATAGACACAATTTCAAGAACAAAACGAAATGGATCGAAATCAGTCATCACCCTTACTAGTAAATACTAAAGAAGCACACACATCAAAGTCTAGTATGTATCCATTCCTTGAACGGCTGCAACTAAAGAAGACAATCACTCCAACTAAATTTGATTTTGCAGTTGAGATTAAAAATATTTTTGATAAAATCCCATTATTCCAAGATGTAAAATACATACCCATTTACACTAAAATAGTAAGGGATCCTTGTATCCGAAAAATACGAATACCAAAGGGGAAGCCGCCATCAATTCAAGTCATAGGAAGGATAGCTAGCCTTATGTTTTCTTAGATCACTACTGAAAGGTGTGTGGACCCAATAAATCTTGTGGTGACTATTTTTATCAATAACCTGCCCATTGAAAACAACTTGATAAATTTGTGAGAAATCGTCAATGTAATGACTGTAGAGAATCTCACCTTATTAGGGAACTACACTCTTTCTCCTACACCCACATTTCTTGAACTAGTTGATCGATCAAAATTCAAACCTAAGGGGGTATTGGAAGATGTGACTGTCTCATTGGATTCATGGGAATATCTATCAAACTTATGTCTTGTAGACAAAATAAAACTTAGTTGGACAACCCTTAATCTAAGGATTACCTGGTAGGCTGTAGTTGATGATTTTATCAACTGTAGATTAATTAATATCGCAATATGACACGATAAAGAGACTGAACAAATCATACTTCACCCCCGACCAAAACTTCCTCTAATATGGAATGTACCCAATTACTTGTTGAGGATGATCAAAACACTAGTAGAAAATGAGAGATAAGTGACTAGGTGACCAAAACATTTGGTCACTATGGTTTTTTGAAAGGATAAATGACGAAAATTGATAAATTTTATGTGAACGAACAAAAAATGACCAAGATAAATTACCAATTTGGTCATGGAAAAAGAATTAAACTAAAAATGACCAAGATAAATGACCAATTTGGTCACAGGATAATATTTAAACTAAAAATGACCACATAACAATTAGTCATTTATTTGGTCATTTTTAGTTATGCCACTCTGACAATGGAAAATTACAATTTTGACAATAAATTTGCATAATTTACTAAATTTAAGATTTAATAAATTGCAACATTGTAGATGTATTCATATAATATTGAGTTCAATTTTCTAATTATGTAGTACAAAACATCACAAATTCAAAATTTGCGACTAGCGTCAAAGAATTAGGAATATTTGTGAGGCCATGAATCTAGATATAATATGAAAATGTTTCGACGTCGTAGTGAAAACCATCACATGACACAAAACCTCTAGTAGAATAGTGACATGCAGGTTATCCATTTCACATAATGCAAGAATTCCAATATAATGTGATACATTAATGCACGGTGTGAATTGACTTTAAATTTGCAATAAAATATTACATCGCGAGCCTCATAGTGTACAATGTACCAATTTTACCTTTTATATTATTAGTTCTTTTAGTATTTGGAGTGGCTTGTAATATTACATTTTGAAATTTAAGGACTTGGGGACTATGGTGCTAACACCATAGTCGTGTTTTAACTTTGACCTTGGCATAAACAAGGTTATGGACATGCTTGCACTTGAGTTTGACCTGTGGCAATAACTTTTCCTTTGATACAAGTTGACAACGCAGCCAGGCATTTAATGGCAAGTTAAATGCATGTCCAAGATGAATCTCGGTCCTCCATTTGTCACAATATTAGGAGAGGGTTTTGGAAAGGATTTAATACAGATTTAACATGTCTGAAAGTTCCATTCAAATGTTTTTTTGGGTCTACAATGACTTATGGAAAATACTGTGCCTTCCATGGCTACGCTGTGCAATTTTTTGTTCAATCCTATACCCAGATGGTTAATAGAATTACTTTGTTTTGTTTATGAGGTATGGTTGAGGTTTTTATTAGTGTTTATTGGATGCCAAATGGAATCAGTCGTGCTGGTTTTTGTGTAGATTAAAGAGACCAATATTCATCGTGTCGTCCACAACTTTATCCACGTATCTCACTCTCAGTTCGGTTCATTTAAATTTTCAAATTCTATTTCAACTCAAAGGCATAAGTAATTATTGACATGGGTTTTCTTCTTCGTTTGTAGGAAGAGGAGTGATAATGGCATCCAAGAGGAGATGACCACTGGCACTGTCTATAATCAAACTCAGATAAGCTTCTAAACTCTGTCGCTAACATTTTTCTTCTTGCAATATATAATTAGTTAATCGTGGTTGACTTTGGTGAGCCATGCTTGTGTTTAATTTGACTATAGTTAACGATGGTAGACTTTAGTGAACCACGTGGCCATACTTCACAATGCGACATGAAACCTCTTGAATATCGAATGTCACAGTATTAATGTGTCACATATTGGGCATTATCACAATGTGGCATAACCCTTCACCAATGTCGCAATGTGACATAACACATAATAAATGTCACAATGCAAAGGAACCCTTGATAACCATTACAATGCGACATAACACTTAATGAATGCCAAATGTCACATTATTAATGTGTCACATATTGGGCATCGTCGCAATGCAGCATAACCCTTGATCGATGTTGCAATACAACATAAACATTGATGAACATCGTAATGGAACACAACCTTTGATAAACACTAAATGTCACATTGTTAATGTGTCCCATCTTTTGTTGTATTGACATATATTGGAGACTATAGTTAACCATAGCTGACTTTGGTCAAACATGCTTGACTTTAGTTTGGCCAAAGTCAACCATGGTTGACTTTAGTGACTAAGGCTTGAATTTAGTTAATCATGGTCCACATTGGTTAACCATGATTTACTTTAATTGGATAGTTAACCATGGTTAACTTTAGTGAACACATGGTAATTCTTCACAATGTGACATGAAATTTCCTAAACATCGAATGCCACATTATTAATGTGTCACATATTGGGTATTATCGCAATGCGACATAACCCTTAACCAATGTCAAAATGTGACATAATAATCAATGTACATCATAATGCAATGTAACCCTTGATAAAAATCGCAATGCAACATAACACTTGATGAACACCAAATGTCACATTATTAAAGTGTCTTGTTTGACTTTGGATAACCATGCTTTACTTTAACTTGACCATGGTTAACCACTGTTGACTTTAGTGAGCGGCCATAGTTCACAATGTGACATGAAATTTCCTAAATATCGAGTGTCACGTTATTAATGTCTCATATCTTGGGTATTGTTTCAAAGCATTGTAACCCTTGACCAATGCCACAATGCAACATAACCCTCGATGAACATCACAATGTAGTGTAACCCTTGATAAACATCAGAACGTGTCTCCATATATCATAGACTTTTGTGAACCATGGCTAACTTTGGTCAACCATGCTTGACTTTAGTTTGGCCATAGTCAACCATGGTTGACTTTAGTGACTAAGGCTTGAATTTAGTTAATCATGGTTCACTTTGGTTAACCATAGTTGACTTTAATAAACCACACATGGACACCATGGACACTATAACACACCATGGTATATGGGCATGGAATGGTTACAGTTGATATATATCAATAAAATGAAACAATTTGACATAAACAATGTCCATATAAACAAAATCTCATATCAATAGATGAGACAACATTTAGTCTTATTATTTTTTATTAAAATTAAGATATAAATAATTATTATTAAAAATATAAATAGTTAATATTTTATAAATATTTATAAAAAAATATTAATATTAATTTTAAATTTAAGTTCATTTCTTATCTATAATGCTATAAAAATGTAATTTAAAACACTCAACATAATTTTTCATGCTAATTTCATTTATATAATGTAACTTAAAATAAAAATGCTATAAAGTTAAAGGAATTTATATTATTTACTTTTATTTATTAAATAAAATCTTGAATGGTCTCAAGTTTTACTTATTAAAATAATTTATATTTATTAGATATAACATTTTTATGGAGGTAATGAAAAAATCAAATAAAAGAAATATATAACATTCACTCAAATATTTTGCATAAAAGGTGTTACAATATATATCTCTTATATTAGATTAAATTAATTATATTCTTTTGCAACACATTAAATCAATTATATTCAAATTTAACGCTTAATGTACATAATATGTAAAACATTACATTTTTATGGATGTAAAAACATATATTTAATAAATAAAAATCTATTCACTTTGCAATTTTAGTATAAATAATGTAAAAAAAAATTCGTTGAAAATTTTCACTCACCTCGAATTATAGCTTTGAGTGATAAAGGTACAACGCACATCCTTGATGACATTATTACGACACATTATTCATGCCATTAGTCAGAGCTAAAGCACGAATGTGTTAATGGTCCATTTTTGTCATGCATTCGGTTGCGTTCCTGTAGTTATGTATTAATGTTGAAGCTATAGGCTTACTGTGGGCCTCAAAGTACCCAGTACAACCAATTGTTTATTTTTAGGCGGTGTAATATCAAGCATGCAAAACTATTAAGAAAGCATCTAGAAGGATGTAAATAAAAACAAATCGTAATTTTGATATTGTATTTCTTTTGTTTTGTTGAAGATTTCTTGTTGCAAAGTATTTATTTTGTTTTATACGTGTAGTTTTCTTCAAGATTTCCTTGTTGCAAAGGTATGTAGTGATGTTTTATTTTATGTCAAAAGAAAAGCACGTAACAATTGAATAAACATCTTATAATATAACCAGGAATATGAATAGAGTGCATAATTTAAATTACATACGAATAAAACAAAATATAATGGGGCAATGTAACATGGAAGCCAAGATTTTAGATACAACTTATATGTGAAAGAAATCGTAGGGTGTCTCAATAACTTCCTCTGACCTTTGTTAAAATTATGCAAGATTATGATGTTTTGTTTAAAAAACAATCTTCTTCATCATTTATGGTGTTGGATATCTAAAAATAGAAATACCCATTGTAATGTGTGAATGATTCCATTGAATATCTTAAATCCAGACTCTTCGAATTGAACCATCTGTAAATTTTACAGCAATTCCATTATTTATGTTAGTGACGAGATCTTGTTTTGCCCCACTATGGGATTGGGACCACCATAATTAGAAAAGGGAAATGGGTGAGAACATGTGATCTGCCCAAAATGCATTAAAGTAACTCATCCTATATTCATAAAAAAATTGGGTCAAAATTGTCAACATGTTGTTTTGAAAGATAAAATTCCATCTTATGGTCCATTTCCCTTAGATTTTCTTTAAGCATTTGCAATCTACATTTGGCTGTCTTGAATTGTGCTTCACAACATATTAGGTTTTCTTCGAGGTCACTCTATTTTCTTCTAGTTTATTAAAAAACTTCAAGATTTCCCTTACAAGGTTTGATTTTCATAATGGATTTTATATGAAGAAGAATTATTAGCTAGAACAAAATATAAACGTAGAAATTGTTTATACTAGTATAATTTCTAAATTTTGCAAAATGAATCATGACAATAAAAAAACTTGGAAGGTTGGGATAAATTTCTTGCTGTGTACAAACTGGAATTTATTTATCATATAGTTCATCTAATTGAGGCTGAAGCCAAGGCCTTGCGTATCCCGGATGAAATTACATACAAATATTCTGATTGGGTGCCACTTCTATCCGATATCTTATGATCAAAGAAGGAATTGTGATTACTAACAAGAGCAATGTGAACTCAGACTTCATAGACCCTTTCTGGTTGGACCATGTGCACCAACAAAAAATATTACTCAAATGCATAAATGAGAAAAGAAAAATCTATAATCGAAAGAGTTAGGGTTATTTACCTAAAGCAACGCTTAACAGTGTGAAGAAAGTTGGAAAGTTTACAATGATAGTGGAAATCCTGCAAGTAGAGGAACCTAAAATCACACTACAAGAAAAGGAACCTATTAAACCTCAGAAAATAAAATCAAATGCAAGAAAATGAAATCAAGAAACTGCATTTTACCTAAGAATATTGGAAGCAATCGAGTAGAACTTGAAAGCAGAATGCAATTGAACGCAAGAAGATGAACCTATTAAAATCGAGAACATGAAATTGGATCCAAGAAAATGAAAGACAACAACATCATCGGTACCTAAGAATATAGGTCGGTTTCTTTCACTATACAAACATATCTTGGTATTGTTGGTTATGCACCTGTCATATATTCAAGAGGAGAGAGGGAAACCTTAGAAATGGAATCGTAATTAATTGTTGAAAACCCTCAACAAAAACAAAATTTGAAGCCCTTGTTATTCATAAAGGTTAGAGTTCATGAACTTCCCTTCGAGCATGGATGTATGGCCATCTTGAGCATAACCAACTCGCCAGGAGCCTCCATGCCATTTCTTGAAGCCACCATGAAGTGGCTTACCGCCTAAACCAATGTTAACTATTGTCTGTTACGTCGTACCGGCTATTAAGTCGCCAAAACATTGTTAAATTCTAAGTAATTGATTTTAAATTAATTAGTCAAGATCCATTTAGAGCTAAAAATTACGATGACTATTTAATTAATCCCGGTTGTACATTTGTCGAGCTGTGGTGAATCTTGATGATCCGCTAGATCAATTCCATTTCCAAAATATGATATATATATACTTATCGGTGTAATAAAGAAACAATAATAATAAATAAAGTTAAAAAAACCATATTAATGACAAATACAAATAAAACATGTCACTAATCATAGATAATTAAAACAAACATTGATAGATCGTACTTATGTGGTCCCCACATCTCTTAAAAGGATAACCAATAAAATCTCTTTCCAACCTAATAGAATTTAAATTCACTCCCAAAAATGGGTTAAGGTTGTATTATTAGGTTGAATTTTAGATAGGCTTTTTCCAACCTATTGCTCACTACACTTCGTTCCTCTCTATTTGGATAAGTCAATTCTAATTTGCTGGGGCATGGATAATCACCTACATTTATATTTGGGAAATTCGTTGGTTTCATGCCAATGCCCAAAGGAAGGAGGAGATAATTGATAATTAAAACAAGAAAAGCATTGATGTAGAGGCATAAAGGGAATAAGTAAAGGTATTGGAAAAATAT
This sequence comes from Pseudotsuga menziesii, assembly GCA_001517045.1. Lineage (NCBI taxonomy): Eukaryota > Viridiplantae > Streptophyta > Pinopsida > Pinales > Pinaceae > Pseudotsuga > Pseudotsuga menziesii. The sequence continues at coordinate 271,372 of LPNX010120138.1, forward strand.
TTTTAGAAATCCTAATTCTTTTCTTAGGTAAAATATCTATTAAAAACATGTTAAGGGTCAATAAATAGGAAAAACCATGGAAATGATGATTATCAACCAGAAAAATAGGAAGCAAACCATGTATTAAATAGGGATAGAGGGACGTGCCTATCGTGAGCATCGATGTTGTTTGAGATCATCTGGATGTGACCAACCCCAAGATTTTTTTCTTGATCCCACTTCACGACATATTTATCCTCAAAGGAAATGATATTCCTGCAAACAAATCCATCCTAAGGAATCAGAGCAGGTAGTGTAATACCTGCAAGAAACCTCCTTAAGTCATTTCAATAAAACCTCCATGAATCAATTCAATAAAACAGAGAAGAGCAAAGTAGAGGAAAAGAGAAATACTTGCAAGAAACCTCCATGATTCAATTCAATCAAGGAACCAAGCGTTACTGATTCCAGGTAGGAGTCATAGGTCGAATACCTGATCGAGTCAGCAAGAAAATAGTCGCTGAGCTGTCGTCCAACTCACCTAGGAGGACTCAAGCTTGGAAAAAATTGTTTTGGATAAAAATTTTGCACCCACTCTCTGCTATTAATCAACTTGCTATTTGAATCAGTAGAATATTTATTGACCATTGGATCTGGCCTCCTTCAAATCGACGATGGACTTCAAACATATTAAAGTAGATTTGATGAAAATTCTGCACACATAAAAAGTTTTGTAAACCGCGCAACTCTACCCAGCAGAATCGCTGTGTGCCGTCGATCTATTTTGATGATCGATCTCAACCGTTGATCTTAATCTGATTTCCAGTGATTATTTATAAATTATGCAACCCGACCCCTCCTTTATCTTCTTCTCTCTTTCTCTAGCGGAATCTACCTTGGTTGTTGATATTCAACCACCTCTATTCTCGACTCTACAATCTTCAGTCATATGGATAGTTAGTTTATGGTTATCTCGGGCATAAATTTTATTTACAGAATTGGATTACAGTCATGGATCTGTCCAAGATGCAAATATTTAACTCTATGACATTCTACATGTAAATTGATTAGTGCAACGATCAATTTCTTCCTGCAACACCATGCATACTTCTTGTATTACACAGACTATCAGATTCATACGCATAGAGAATTAAAATCATACTCCTTTCTATTGAAAAGAAGACGTCAATTAAAAAAATATATGCAGAGTATAAAAACCTTGTTCTTCATTCAACCAGTCATAAAACACACACTTCTCTGCTCTATGTTCTTTGCACTCCACACACTCGATCCTCACTTGATACTCTATCATTTACATTTAATTCTTATTATAAAACTCTTGAAACCTATCATATATGAATAGTTTGGATTTGAATACCTAATAAAATAAATCTTATCAACAAAGATCTATCCTTGAAGAATTCCTCTCAGGGTTCAAGGAGAATAATGACAAATTGCCATTTATTACAAAATAAAACTAACCCTATCTATCTAATAGGGAACCCTATCCTTCTAGAAGTGATTACATGGAATGTTGACTCATCGTTCAATGAAATATGAGCTGGATGCTCCTGCATCATACTCCCGGGGAAGAAAATAATTCTTCAATAGATCTTTAGGGTGCACATTGTATTTGGAAATTTCTTGATCTGTCATCCAGGCTGCATCTTCAGTATGTTGATTCTTCCATTTGACTAAGTATCGAAAGAAGGTTTTGTTCCTGGTCTTCCTTATAATTCTTTTGTCAAGGATGGCTTCAATATGAGGTTGTTCTTTCTGTGGAATTTGTCCTTGCCAGTATATAGATGAATCATCTCCATCTAAATTTATACCATCTGTCTGGATACCTACATCTCTAAAAGGATACAAATCTGAAACATTACAAATTCGTGAAATCTGAAGGTCAGAAGGAATCTCAATCTCATATGCATTTGCAGAAAACTTCCCTAAAAATTAACAAGGTCCAATATTTTTAAGCTTCAATTTATTATAAGTTCCTTTAGGGAACCTTTCCTTTCTAAGGTAGGCCATAAATCAATTTCCAACCTGAAATTTTACTTCTCTTCTCTTCAAGTCTTCTCTCTGTTTATATTTTCTGCACCTTCATGTAATCTCTTCTTGATATTCTCCTACAATCCATGCATAATTCTTCACCCTCTGCACTTCTCCTTTCCGGTTTCCCCAAATATCTAAGTTCATATACACCTCTTGGATGCATCCCATAGACAATTTGAAAAGGACTCATGCTTGTAATTTTGTTGGGTGAATCATTCTACGCGAACTCATCCTGAGCAAGAGCCAAGTCCCATTGTTTTTTATGTTCATACATGAGACTTATTGGTATGTTTCCCAAGCTCCTATTTACCACTTCAGTATGTCCATGAGTCTGAGGATGATAAGAAGAAATAAAAATGATAATAGTCCCCAATTTCTTCCACAGAGTTCTCCAAAAAATACCAACAAACTTTGTATCTATGTCAAACACAATACTCAAAGGAAACCCATGCAATTTTACAATTTCTGAAAAGAATAGGTTAGCAATATTGGTTGCATCATTAGTATTTTTACATGCAATAAAATGAGCCATTTAAAAAAATATATATACCACAACATAAATTGAATCATGACCTCTTTGAGTTCTAGGTAAACCCAAAACAAAATCCATGCTTATGGAATCCCAAAGCCTAGCTAGAATAGGCAAGGGTTGATAGAATCCCATGTTTTGACTCTTCCCTTTGCATGTTTCTAGATTCTGCATCTTTCAACAAATTTCTTCACATCATGCTACATATTTGGCCAAAAATAAAAATTACTCACTAGAGAAAAAGTAGTGTCTTGTCCAAAATGTCATGATAGACCTCCACTATGCTTTTCCTGAATTAAATTCTGTCTCATTGAACATATTGGAATACACAATTTACTATCCTTGAATAGTAATCCTTCCTACAACACATAATTTAACCACTGGATTATGTTCTGGGTAACTGGATTTTCACAGGCAACATATATATCTTTGAAATATAAATCTTCAATATACATATCAATCAAGTTTTCAAATCCCAAAGTATCGACCTTAACTTCTTGTAATACCATATTTATCATGCTCAAAGCATCAACAACTTTGTTAGACTTACCACTTGTATGTTTGATAACAAAGGTAAAGTTCTGCAAAAATTATACCCATTTAACATGTCTCTGGTTTAATTTAGGCTGACTGTTTATGAACTGCAAAGCATGATTTTCAGAATACAACACAAATTCCTTAGGAATCAAATAATGTCTCCACTTCTTAAGATCCCGCACAACATCATATAATTCTTTATCATATGAAGAGTATTTCTTTTTTGCTTCATTCAATTTTTCACTAAAGTATACCATTGGCCTCTTCTCTTGACTCAAAACTGCTCCCACTGTTGTTCCACTAACATCTGTTTCTACTTGAAACACTTTGTCAAAGCCGGGAAAATCCAAGATACGGTTCTTAGTTATCTTTTTTTTCAACAAGTTAAAAATTATATTAGTTGTTTCTGTCCATTTGAAAGGATGTTTACTTCCTATGAAAGTATCTATCAAATGTGCACAAATCTGACTAAAATTCTTAATGAAATTCCTATAGAAACTAGCAAGTCCATGGAAAATCCTTACCTCATAATAATTCTTTGGAACTGGCCAATTTAAAATCACTTATACCTTGTCAGCATCCATCTTCAGTCCTTCTGAAACTACAAATCCCAAGTAAACTAACTCTTTCTTTAGGAAACTACATTTCTTCAGATTTATCAGTAACTTCTCTTTATGCAAAGTACTCAGAACCCACATAAGGTGTCTTAAATGCTCCTCTCTATTCTAACTGAAAATCAGAATGTCATCTAGATACACTATCACAAACTTCCCATTAAATTCTTTTAAAACCTCATCCATCAACCTCATGAATGTACTAGATGCATTAGTAAGCCCAAATGGCATTACTAACCACTCATATAGTCCATTATTAGTTTTAAATGTTGTTTTCCATTCATCCCCTTCCCTTATACTAATCTGATGATATCCACTTTTCAAATCTATTTTGGAAGAATATTTTGAACCACTTAAATAGTCCATCAAATCATCAATTTTGGGTAAAGGGAATCTGTACATTATAGTGATCTTGTTGATTTCCCTGGAGTTAGTGCACATACTCCACCCACCATATTTCTTTGGACTAAGTACATTGGGTACTAGACAAGGACTCAAGCTTTCTTTTACCAATCCTTTCTCCAACAACTCATGTACCTGCTGTTTGATTTCTTGAATTTCTTGAGGAGTTAATCTGTATGCTGCTTTATTAGGTAAAATTGCACTAGGTATTAATTCAATGTGATTAATAATACTTCTTACAGGGGGTAAAGCACTTAGAAACTCATCCACAATAATTTCAGCACACTCATCAAGAAAAGTTTTAACTTTGACATGTAATCCTATTCATCCAATCTAGAGAATACGTTATAACTTATAAGTTTTTTGAAATACAAAACCACTTGAAGAAATGGTTGAAAGTCAACATGGTAATACTATTAAAGAGTTGAAAGTCATCAGAGTAGGCCATTAAAAAGTTTAATCATGATCACAATGTGTATTAGATGTGAATTATCAATTAAGTCGAAATGAGCTATGTGGAAATGATTAAAATGAAGATAAATAATAATATTATTGTTTTTAATGGAAAACAAAGCTATTAAAAAAATACAAAGAATTAAAGAAATATTATGATAACCCCAAAAAAATGCAAATAATTAAAAGAATATTATGATAAAATAAATGCAAAGAATTTAAGGAAGATTATGATAACCTAAAAAATGCCCATGTATTAAGTGAATATAAATGTGTGCAAAATCAATTCTTGATATTTAAAATTAAAAATGTGGCATTTTTTAAAATTGTTATAAGTTTAATTGAATGCATGTATAAATTTATAATTAATGAGTTTTTTTATAATATATAAAAAGAAAATACTGATTTTTTTTGGGAATTTGTTATTTTTTAAAAATTGAGTAAAAATGATTTTAGAATTATGCAATAGAAACATTAATAGGTGTTGAATTCATTTTTGCATTAAAAATAACATTGTCATGAATTCAAGTAATCATGTTAATTATAAATTATTAAATTGAAATGATTATAAATTCTAAAAGTAAAACAACCATGTTATAACAATTAATAATAACCAATAAAAATCATATACATAATATAATATCAAAACTAAACTAGGCATGTAGGAAGAACCATAAAATCTAATAATATGTTTTAAATAGAAAAACATTTTGACACTAAAATTATGAAAGTAAACATAACTGATACCAATAAAATTAATGAATGCACATAACTACATGAAATGTCTACCGAGACCAATGAAACTAAGCATAACCCAGACCAATAAGATTAGTAAATAAGATTAATAAATGAACAAAAATTGAAAAGTATTATGACCATGAACAAAGGAATCTAAGCATGACCCAGACCAATAAGATTAGTAAATGCATATAACACATGATATCACTCAAGAGATAAATAATTTATAATTTAAAAAAAATAAAAAATTTGAATCACAAATTTAAGAACAAAAATCAACCCACAAATAAATAAGTTTCAGAAAACAAAGTTAAAATGCATTTCCCAAATATCCAACGGAAATGACACCATGACACAAATGAAACTAGTGCAAATAATGCAAATGCAGTACTAAAATAACACCATAAACCCAATGGGAAAAACACCATCATCAGGAATGCGATAGCAGAAATACTACATCACATCACATGGCCTTTCAGAATTTCCCAAATACCCCCTGTAAATAACTCCATGATCCAAAAAAAAACTATAATTACCATTCTAATTTCCCATATAACCACTATAAATAACACCATGATCCCAAGAAACTACAAATACCAAGAATACAATGAGTGAGATAAAAAAAACTACAATTACCATTCAGATTTCCATATAACCACTGGAAAAAAATAACACCATGATCCCAAAATAAATACAGTTACCAGAAACAATAGAGGTCCAAATGAAAAAAAAAACTACAATTACCATTCTAATTTCCCATATAACCATTATAAAATAACACCATGATCCCAAGAAACTACAACTACCAAGAATACAATGAATGAGATAAAAAAAAAAACTACAATTACCAGTCATATTTCCATATAACCACTGGAAAAAATAACACCATGATCCCAAAATAAATACAGTTACCAGAAACAATAGAGGTCCAAATGAAAAAAAACTACAATTACCATTCAAATTTCCATATAACCACTATAAAATAACAACATGATCCCAAAATAAATAAAGTTACCAGAAACAATAGAGGTCCAAATGAATGAAATAAATCATAGCATGGTAGCACTGGATAAAACTAATGAATTCAAATTACTCCAATCGTTCAATTAAAAAAAATGAAACGATTGAATCATAAATAAAAGTATGGTCTTATTCGTTTTCGACAACTTTTTAAATAATTAAAAATTTACACTAGTTTTAAAGAATTTATGTCTGATATCTAACACAGAGAAACTAATAACAAAATAAAAGGTCCAAATAAATTATTAATTTTCAAGTAATCATGGAATTTATAATTTAAACCAGATACATTTTCCAATCATTTGAAAACTAAGAAAGATCCAATTACTATGTCAATACACCAATACCATTTCATGCTTTGTTTAAGTTTTTTTTTTGCAAAAGTAATCTGAGTACTTACCCACTGCGTTATACCGAAGTACCATAAGGGAAAATATTTGAGTAGTGTAGTAATTAAAAACCAATTTTGTTATGCACTGCTAAGTTAAAATAAACCCCCTTGCTTTCCCAAGTATAGGTTCATGGATAAGGCCCGCCCAAGTACTGAATCTGGAAGGAGACTCCTGGGTTTTACCTTTTTCTAAATCAGAAAACTTGTTCTAAAAGTTTTAAAAATTTACAAGGCCTTCATCCCCGTATCCTCTACTTCCACTGCAGCTTCATCTGATTAGTTGGTAGTATTAGAAAGGGATTTAGGTGACTAGCTTAATTAGTTTCCACTCCCGAAATTAATATCCCCAAGTGAAAATTCAACGCCTTGAATTAAGCCGTTGCGGTGGAAAAATCCACAAAGGAAGCGAGAACAACTGGGTAGTGACCTCAAGACGACATTAGGCTACACCCTTGTTGGTGTAGTGTTGAACTAGTCTCAGAGACTCAAACCAGCCCACATATTCCTACTAGGGAGCCGCATAAGTTAATGGTTTTGGACATACTCCTTGTACCTCCGGGTATATTGGGAGTTCCCATCCCTTAAGCTAATCAACATCATTACCACATAAGTAAAATAAACCAAGAATTTACCCATTCCTTAATCAATTCATTGAATAATCTAAAATTTACCAATTGAGACACTGCAATACTTTCACTGAGACTACACTAGCAACCCACATTTGCGAGCACTCATTTCATTTCGTCACTGGTCTATTATGTTCTTTCTGCATAAGTGAATCACACAATGTGTCATTGAATATTGTGTATCTAATTTGAGTTAAAGTGTTGCTAAGGTTAATCTTGTTTGTAGTAATTTGTAATCTTCAATTTCATCCATTCTATATTAAAACTTCTATAACTAATTATTTCTCTCATAGAGTAAAAACCCTAGATTTTACTTTTCATTAGGGTCCACCCCCTTGGCTTCGCCAAGAGTTGTCCTAGACGGAGGAGCCAAGTATTAGGTGACAGCACTTGGCTCAAGCTTTCCCCCAAGGTCGCACCCAGTGGCTTGAATTTTTCTGCCATGTTACCGAGTGATTTGAATATCTACCCCTCCCTCCCCCTCTCTCTCTCTCTTTCTCTCTCTCCCTCCCTCCCTCTCTCTCTTTCTCTCTCTTCCCCCACTCCGTCCCTCCCCCCCATCCCCCCCCCTCTCTCTCTCTCTCGCCCCACTCCGTCCCTCCCCCCCATCCCTCTCTCTCTCTCTATATATATCCCTCCCTCCCTCCCTCCCTCCATCCCTCTCTCTCTCACTCCCTCCCTCTCACTCTCTCCCTCCCACTACCTCCCTCCCTCTCCCTCTGTCCCTCTCTCTCTCTTTGTCCCTGCATCTCCCTCTCTCCCTCTCCCTCTCTCTCTCTATCTCTATCTCTCTCTCTGTCCCCCCTCTCTCCCTCCTCCTCTCTCCCTCACTCTGTTCCTCCCCATCTCTCTCTCTCCCTATCCCTCTCTCTTGCTCCCTCTCCCTCTCCCTCTCCCTCTCCCTCTCCCTCTCTATCCCTCTCCCTCTCCCTCTCTCCCCTCCTCTCCCTCCCTCCCTCTTTTCCTCCCTCTCTCCCTCCCTCTCTCTCTCTCCCTCCCTCCCTCCCTCTCCCTCTCTCTCGCTCCCTCTCCCTCTCCCTCTCTCCCCTCCTCTCCCTCCCTCCCTCTTTTCCTCCCTCTCTCCCTCCCTCTCTCTCTCTCCCTCCCTCCCTCCCTCTCCCTCTCTCTCGCTCCCTCTCCCTCTCCCTCTCTCCCCTCCTCTCCCTCCCTCCCTCTTTTCCTCCCTCTCTCCCTCCCTCTCTCTCTCTCCCTCCCTCCCTCCCTCTCCCTCTCTCTCGCTCCCTCTCCCTCTCCCTCTCTCCCCTCCTCTCCCTCCCTCCCTCTTTTCCTCCCTCTCTCCCTCCCTCTCTCTCTCTCCCTCCCTCCCTCCCTCTCCCTCTCTCTCGCTCCCTCTCCCTCTCCCTCTCTCCCCTCCTCTCCCTCCCTCCCTCTTTTCCTCCCTCTCTCCCTCCCTCTCTCTCTCTCCCTCCCTCCCTCCCTCTCCCTCTCTCTCGCTCCCTCTCCCTCTCCCTCTCTCCCCTCCTCTCCCTCCCTCCCTCTTTTCCTCCCTCTCTCCCTCCCTCTCTCTCTCTCCCTCCCTCCCTCCCTCTCCCTCTCCCTCTCCCCCCCCCCCTCCCCCCCCCCCTCTCCCTCTCTCTTTCTCTCTCTTCCTCCCTCCCTCTCTCTCCATCTATGTGTCTATCTCCCTCCCTCCCTCCCTCTCTCTCTCCCTACCTCTCTCCCTCTCCCTTTCCATATCCCTCCTCCTTTCTCTCTCTCTCTCTCCCTGTATCTCTCTCTCTCCTCATCTCTTCCCTCACACTCCCTCTCTCTCTCTCTCACCGACTCTCTTTATATCTCTCTCCCTCCCCCTCTCTTACACTCCCCCACATCTAATGATTACATCTAACAAAACACAATAATTTTCTAACATCGTCAACATCATCATGCACATTTAACAAACATAAGCATCAATTAACATACACATCTAACAAAACATAAAAATTAACTAACGTCCTAATCAAACACATGTAATAACATCATCTAACATCGCCCAACATCCACATCTAAAAGTTACCTAACATCATCTAACCTATACATTTAACACATATAAACATCATGGAACATACACATATTAAATTTCCTAGCTTCATCTAATAAACACAAACATCCTATGACATGTAATGAGAACATCTAATATTAATGAGAACATCTAACATCATCTAACATACAAATATAGACATTCTCTAGCATGATCGAATAAACACAAACATCCTCTAACATGTAATGAGAACATCTAATATTAATGAGAACATCTAACATGATCTAACATACAAATATAGACATTCTCTAATATAAGGAGAACATCTAACATTTTCTACAATCATTATCTAACATGACATAACATCAAAAACATAAATACCACATAAAACATATTTCATAATATTATATGTTACTAATCTAAAAAGAAGAAGCAAGAGCATTTGGTTTAAAAAAAATATTTATATTAAAATTAATTTATTAAAACACATCTTTACAATTTTTTTAATCACTTATCTTAACATACATATAATTATATATAAACCTATTAATAACAATAATGCCTCATAATCTTAAGGCATAAGTCAAAACAAATAAAAAAACACATCAAATATTAATGTAAATATTCTAAACACTAAAATAACTTAAAAAATCATAATTAATTTTTCTTGTGCTTTCGAAAACTACAAAAACAATAAAAAAATTATAATATTTATTTTAATCATTTCAAAATTTTTTTTCATGAGAATGTCCTACACATTTAAAAAAAAACAATTTTAAAATTTTATTAAATTTAACTTTAAAAAATATTATAATTATAATTATTTATATAAAAACCTAACTTACAAAAATTATATTAACTAATTCACCTTTAGACTAACAATTTTATGATAAGTCTAAACAAATATATACTATTAATAAATATATCATGAAATTAAACAATTACATGTTACTAACTAAAACTTTAAATATTTATAAATATATTAGTGGTACTATATTAAATCCAAGAAAATATTTTCAATTTGACACCAAGGGTACAAATCAAACGAAAAAAACTAATATTTTTTTTAAAATATTTATAAATATATTAATGGTACTATATTAAATACAAGAAAATATTTTCAATTTGACACCAAGGGTACAAATAAAAAAACTAAAAATACTAATAAAAAAAATATTAAGTAACATAAAAAAATTATTAATATAAATAGTAATAAAAAATAAAAAACAATAAAAAAATACCAATTGTAACATTAATAAAATTATTAATATGACCAATAATAAAACGCAATTACCATCCAATACAGCTACGAATGCGTTAGAGAAGCTATCCATTATCACGACTTAAATCATGATTAGACACTTGAAAAGCCACTGTAACAATAAAATCCAATACACCTGGGAATGCATTAGAGAAGCTATCCATTATCACAACTTAAATCATGATTAGACACTTAAAAATCCACTGTAACAATAAAAATGGTAGAGATTGAACCCGGAGAAGCTAAGTATTTAATATTTAAATAAAGTAAACATTAAGTAGATATAACCATATTTTAATTATAAATGATTTGTTAAATGGTGTTTAAGGTAAACTATAGATTTAGAAAGATAATTTTATTAGTATTCATATAAAGGATCTAGTCCTAAAAAAATTGTTGCTTTTCTTTGACAAACAAAGTGATAAAAAACAATAATGATAATAAAAAGTTTTAAAAACCATGTTAATAATAAATAAATAAATAAAAACTTGTCAATGATAATAGATAATTAAAAAAACAAACATTCATAGATCCAATATCCTTACCACATTTCTTACGAGGCTAACTTCAAAAGCTCTTTCCAACCTAATAACATTTAACTTCAAAAGCTCTTCCCAACCTAATAGCATCTAACTTCACTTCCAAAAGAGGCTAAAGTTATAATAATAGCATTTAACATCACTCCGAAAAAGAGGCTAAGGTTGTACTATTAAGTTGAATTATAGACAGGCTCTTTCCAAGTTGTTGCTCACTGCACTTCGTTCTTCTCTACTAGGGTAAGTCAAATCGAATTTGCTGGGATGGGACAATCATTTCTAATTTGCCTGAATGCCCAGACCAACTGGTTGGTTTCACGCCAATACCGGAAGGAAGAGGAGATCATTGGTAAGTCAATTCGAATTTGCTGGGACGGGACAATCACCTACATTTCTATTTGGGTAAGTCATTTCGAATTTGCTGGGGCTTGGACAATCACCTACATTTATTTCCAACCGCACATACCGAAAGGAAGAGGAGATCATTGATAATTAAATAATAAAAAAACCCTTAATAAACAACAATAGAGAAAAGAGGAAAAGGTAATGGAATTTAAAAAAAAAACTCTAATTCTATGTTTAGGGCGAATCCAAAAACCATGGTAATGATGATTATAAACCACAAAAATAGGAAGAGAACCATGGCATAAATAGGATAGAGGGACACGCCTCCGTGTTTATTGTCTGAGGTCATTTGAATTTTTCTTTTGATCACACTTCACCGCATCTTTCTCAAAGGAAATGATATTCCTGCAAACAAAGTCATCCCAAGGAAACAGAGCAGAGCAGTGTAATACTTGCAAGAAACTTGCACGAGTCATTTTAATGAAACCTCCATGAATCAATTCAATCAAACAGAGAGCAGGGTAGAGCCAAAGAGCAATACCTGCAACAAACCTCCATGAGTCAATTCAATCAAGAAGCACAGTGATACTTCCAGGAGTCGATTCTAGCACATAAATCAAGAAGTGATTCCAAGCATGGAAACCCAAATAGAGTGATTGGTCGATTCAATCAAGAAGTCATTCAGAGAGAGATCACCATTGCCTTGAGCATCAACATCTGTCTGTTGATATCAAATTCAAAGCACATCTATCGTCCTCATGTGTTATACACTCCAAATACAAATACATATACAATACAATATCTACACAGAAACATAGCCTCACATGAAACACTTGCAATTCAAAATACAACAACAAGATATAAAACCTCGTGTATCTCCAACAAAAGCATAACGTGAATTAGCAAAAGCTGGATCCGCGTTTTCAAGAAATTCTCTACGTTGGTTAAGTGTTCCTAAAATTCTAAAGAATTTCTGCACATTTTTCGTGGATTCAATAAAAAGGAGTAATACCTGCAAGAAACCTTCATGAATCAATTCAGCCAAACAAAGCATGGTAGAGTAATCCATGCAAGAAACCTCCATCAATCAATTCAATCAAGAAATAGAGTGTATACCTCTTTGAGCCGATTCAAGAAGTAATTTGTCATGATCACACTCCACCACATATTTTTCCACAAAGGAAGAAATTAGGATAAACAATATTCCTGCATGAGTCAATTCGAACACATAAATATATAAGGTTAAAGCAGGGAAATAGAGAGAGAGACCTCCATTGTGTCGAGCATCAACACAAGTATGTCAATTTCAATTTCAAAACACTCGTCATGGGCGTTTATTGTTTGAGATCATCACACTCCACCCCATCTTTCTCTTGAGATCATGATAAGAAAATCCATCCAAAGAAAACATGGTAATACCTCCATCAGTCAATTTAAGAAAAACCCAAAAACTTGAGATCATGATAAGAAAATCCATCCAAAGAAAACAGGGTAATACCTCCATCAGTCAATTTAAGAAAAACCCAAAAACTGAGAAGAGTAGAGTGATAAGAAAATCCATCCAAAGAAAACAGGGTAATACCTCCATCAGTGATACCTCCATGAGTAGATTCGAACACAGGATCGAAGCATGGAAATAGAGAGAGACCACCATTGCCTCGAGCGTTAACATCCATCTGTCAATTTCAAATTCAAAAAACATCTATAGTCCTCATCTATTACGCGCTACAAAGCACAAAAACAACACAGAAACTCATACACCTCCTCATCTAATAAGTGCTACAAAATGTAGAAACTCATACACAAAAGACAGAAACAGAGACATGAACACAGACATAGACTCAAAGGAAGCGCCTCCAATAGAAATACGAGAACAATATAGAGAACCCACAAACGTCTATCTCCCACAAAAACAAAAAAGCTGGATTTGGAAAACGAAAAGACTATTAGCATAACCTCTATCGCTAACAAAAGCTGATCCACTTTATCTCCTAAAATTTTTTCTCCACGTTTGGAACAGAAGGTTTCCAAAAACTTGAATGTTGTATCAAGTTTGAATTCACCATCTTGGTAACGGACGGTTTCCTAAAACATGGATGTTATATCAAATTTGAATTTGATCGAGCAAGTTTATCTAGCACGGGGTGATAGCTTAGCTAAAGTCGAACGTTTGCACATATTTGAATTTGATTCACCACTGGGTGATAGCTTAGTCTCACCTTAAACCTTAATATGCGGAAATGTATATAGTATCCATAATAAATATAGTATCCATATTTTAATTTCTCTATGAATATAGTATCCATAATAATAGTCTAGTTTTCCTTGTTATTTCATTTTGGTTGTGATGGTTGATCATACAAAACAACATGTGATGGTTAGTCATACACAACAATATATAGGCATATACTATCACATAAAATATAATTATATACTATAATCCCTATGTCAATGAGGGTTTCTATTAAGTTAGTGGCCTTAGCACCACACTATTTCACATTATTTGTAGGTTTGTAAATATTCTATAGAAACACTAAGTTGCATTCATGTGCATTTTTTATCCTTCTAAGTATTTAGTTCGATAAAGAAAGCCATATTGAGAAGAAGAATTGTAGGTAGAAGAACCTAAGGAGAATGTTTTGTTAAGAAGCTAAAGAGGATGGCTAAAAGAGATTGATTTTCTTAGAAGATTTTGGATACCGGAGGCCTCTCAATGGAGAGGTGTGTTATGAAATAGATCTAAAAAAAAGGATGATAAAGTTCAGTACACACAAGTAATCCATTATTAATGAGAATTGAAAGAGAAAATTAAGCTTTATGGAATTAAATAAAATAAGAAGAAAATTAAGCTTTTGGTATTTATTTTCTTACATAGGATTATCAAACTCTCATAGCACTCTTATTGGTTGTAGGGGAATGTATTTGTTTATAGTGTTTAGATCCTTTCATGAAGAGAATTGGTATATTGGGTCTATTATAAACTTATGTGTGAGGAGGAGCTTTAGGTAGTGATTCTTGTGAAGAAAATGAGAAGTATTCCAACAATATAAATAGAGAATTTTATTGACCATAGCTTCAATTTATGGAATTCAAATTCAATGCACCGCTAATGTTTTTAATTTTTTATTTTAAAAATGCAAATTAAGTGTCAACTGCAAAAATTAAACCCCTAAAAAATTAAATTATCAAGTAAGAGTTAATTTTTTATGTATGGATAATTTAATTTTTTCCCCACCATTTGGAAAAATTAAAATTCAATAGAGCAACCAATGACAACAAGTAATGTGTCAACAAGGAGTGGAATGAGCATCCATGGCAGGTCATTTAGGTGGGTTCTCTAGATGGTTGGTGAGCTAAAAATGATTTTGACTTGCATAGTATTTTTTTTATAAAACCCTATTCTAGTGGGAACCATAGTGAAACACACATGTGCCTTGTATGTTTTTAAATAAAATTCATGTAGGTTTTAAAATATTTTTTTATTAATTTTTAATTTTTAACAAATCCCAAGTTTTTCACACACTACCACCCGTTTAAATTGATGTTTTTTTTAAGTGGGATGCTACAATGTTTTTATGATATCTGTGTGTGTTATGGTTTTAGATGCACCACTATGGCGATATTAGACAAACACACCTCTATTGTTTTAAAAAAGTCATGCCATTTTTCATAATATTTTTAAACACATTTTTCATAATATTTTTAAACACATTTTTCATAATAGATGCATTAGTGATGCGTTAGTATTGAAAAAACACACTGCACTTTCTGAGCTTTCTCCAAAAAGTTCTTTTAATTGGTGTTCAGAAAATGCACCCCAATTTCTGAACTTTCTCCAAAAAGTTCTTTTTCCTTTACAGGGCATTTTGGGGAATGTCACACACCAAACGGACAAACAATTTTTCAAAACAAGTTTATTCGTTTCTTTAAGTCATCATTAATATTTTTTGTTAGTTTTTCTAGAAGTTGACCTTTGAAACCTGTTTTTAAACATAAATTTTAATTGAGGTAATATGAATGTTGATGGGTGTATATTGCATATTGCATAATGTTGATGAGTGTTAATTATTGGTTTATGTTATTTTCAGTAAGTAATTTGGTTAAATATATAATAAAAACTAATTTTTTTATTGTTAAAATTATTTTATTGTTAAAATTATTTTCAGACTTTCGATGTACACCATCTTCAAAAATAAATGTTGCACAAGCAATGTTGATCTTCTTCTTCAAACAGGACAAAGTTCAACGCGAGCTACTCTTCCACTTCTCAAACCCGTGGCATCATTTGTTTGACTTATTAATTACCAGTTACAAGAACCCGTGGCATCATTTCTTTGACCAATAACAATACTTTTGACAAGTTAACTATCTTTATTAATTACCAATTACAAGAGGGAGAACAACTCCTTGATGTTGGGCATTTAGTGTGATCTTGGAAATGTTGGGTTTCAACAACATTATCCAAAGTGATTCAGCAATTTGATCCTCTAAGATAAATAATCAATATATATCTATTTTAAAAACTATTTATTAAGTAGAGAGAGGAATCAAATATTTTAATATACAAACTTTTTTTAGAGAGTAAATATTAAGTAATCTTTTAAAAATGAGTTACATAACCTTATTAACCTAAGTTACATAACATGATTAATATTACAAAATACTCTTGATACAATTAATCTTTCTTAAATATTCCATTTTATACCTCCATCCACAAAAGTGAAGATCAATAATTCGGGAATGCAATTGTCGAGAAGCAGAACTATCACTATGAGACATATCAACTACATGATGGGAAATAAAGCAGGAAGATTACATTGGTGACTTCATAGGTAAATTGTTGAATATTGACATATTAATATTTATGTACACATTTTTTATGTGTTTTTATAACAATGTTTATTTTTTTACATGAGGTGCAAGTATGTGATTTTATTTCAGAGTTTCGTGGAAATATCCAACAGTACATTCAACATGTCGATATGGCATGGTGGGAAGATGATCAATTCAGAATATGTTGGGAAACCTTCCCTCTCGGAACAATACTATCAATGGTTGACTTTTCGGAAAATTACACCCTACAACCACAAAATAAAATAAAAAGTCAAGACTATCACTTAGAGCAAGAAATCATAATGGTGCATATCACATATCGACACGGGCCAGATAGAAATGAAGAGAAACATGTGATACTGAAATAAATTCACTTCTACATAAGTGATGACAGTACTCATGACATCCATTATGTGCAACATTGCTTAAAACTATTCTATGATCATGTGATAGCTATGGATGTACCATTTTATCATCATTTCATTTGGTCAGATGGTTGTGCTGTACAGTTCAAGAATGCAAGTGTATTTGAATGGTTGTGTTTGTTGCACATAAAATACAAGGTGCCACATGTCTGGAACTACTTTGAAACTGGTCGTGGAAAAGGAGAGCATGATGGTGCTGGTGCATGCATTAAAATTGTGCTTTGAAGGGAAGAGATGAAGTTTACAGATTCTCTCCTTCGAGACACTACATCTATATTGAAATGGTGTGCATCTGCCATGGGAGAACAAACAACAAGGAAACACCTAGTGCAAAGAATATTCTGGGAGGTGACAAATGTGGACCGATAACAAACACATCGGGTGAACACAGTGCATGGAACTCAACAGTTTCATTCAATTAGAATCTCAGATAACTCGGCCCTACAAATTTGGACAAGATTGAATGCTTGCTTTTGCAGTTCCTGTAGCATCTATGAATGGGATGACTGTGAGTATACAGATACCGTTGATACATGATATTGAGTGACACTTGGCACCAATTTCAACAGGGTTAATGAAATAGACCATTTGGAAGTTGATCAGACACATATTTATACAGACTATGATCACATATCGGATCTCATACAAGCAGGTACATGAGTAGTATCGAAATTAGAAAATGCATTTATGTATTGTTTACTCGACCTATGTAGAATTTAATTTATGTAGAAATTAGAAATGCAAGACCTTCATTTAAAATATGTATTGTTAACTCGAGCTATTTACTTTCACAGGTCAGATACATGCAGTTTTTTCCCCAATAAATAATCAATGGGGTTCTGACTATTGGTTGGCACGTTGCTTAGAGGGGAAACAAACCATTCTCGAACCTATTACAGATGATGAAAATATTGAATTCCCAACTGGCTTGATGGTTATAAAAGGGGAGTACTTGACACTTGCAGCACAACAGAAAAGGAAGGATGGGTATGTATATCAGGATTATAGACCAGGAGATATTGTATACCACTTCACCAACCTAGTAGTTGTTATAAACATCAAGCTGCGCACACTTGGTCACAAAATTAGGTCACATGTACGATACTTACTACCTCATATATATCACTAAAGATTGATGGACACCATCGGAACCAGAGATGATCCAGATGACCTACTTGTATGAGTGCTTTGTCAGGTGTGTTATTTAACCTTTAAAGTGAATTCTGAAGCACAATTTCAATTATTTAGCCTTAGTTTATTCCCAATGTAATAAACCTATGATTGACCGATGCCATTCATAGACAGAATATTATTCAGAGGATACTGGACACTATAAACACGATCGTACAACCTTGGGTGAGTTATCTATAAATCATGTTTGCACATTTTCATTGGGTTTTTTCTTCTTCTTATGATGTTAGTAATGTCTAGCCTTTCGTGTGCCTAGGATACAAACACCATCTATGACACATTGGAGGTGCCAATAACGGTGTCTTTAGACACCAACAAATAGAATTTGGAAAATAACATGCTCTTGAGTTGTTGAAATTTATATTTTTTCATGTTTTTAGTTTAATATACATTTAATTACATTGCCATGTACAAATTGGAAACCAACTAGGGTTTCATGAACACCACTTTGCATGCTATCACTAGGTTTGACAAGTTATGACATGGAACTAGGGTTTAGTGAGATATTTACAAGTTATGAGACAGAACTAGAAACACATGGACATGTACAAATTGGAAAACAACTAGG
Source organism: Pseudotsuga menziesii (assembly GCA_001517045.1). NCBI lineage: Eukaryota > Viridiplantae > Streptophyta > Pinopsida > Pinales > Pinaceae > Pseudotsuga > Pseudotsuga menziesii. The sequence continues at coordinate 289,856 of LPNX010120138.1, forward strand.
GTTTCATGAACACCACTTTGCATGCTATCACTAGGGTTGACAAGTTATGACATGGAACTAGGGTTTAGTGATCTCTTTATAAGTTATGAGATAGAACTAGAAACACATGGACATGTACAAATTGGAAACCAACTAGGGTTTCATGAACACCAATTTGCATGCTATCACCAGGGTTGACAAGTTAATGAGATGGAACTAGGGTTTAGTGAGAAATTTACAAGTTAAGAGAGGGAAATAGAAACACATGGACATGTACAAATTGAAAACCAACTAGGGTTTCATGAACACCACTTTGCATGGGTTGACAAATAATGAGATGGAACTAGGGTTTAGTGAGCAGATTACAAGTTAAGAGTGGGAACTAGAAATTGTAAACCAACTAGGGTTTACAAATAATGAGATGGAACTAGGGTTTAGTGAAAAATTTACAAGTTAAGAGAGGGAACTAGAAACACATGGACATGTACAAATTGGAAACCAACTAGGGATTCATGAACACCACTTTGCATGGGTTGACAAATAATGAGATGGAACTAGGGTTTAGTGAGCAATTTACAAGTTAAGAGAGGGAACTAGAAATTGGAAACCAACTAGGGATGACAAATAATGAGATGGAACTAGGGTTTAGTGAGCAATTTACAAGTTAAGAGAGGGAACTAGAAATTGGAAACCAACTAGGGTTGACAAATAATGAGATGGAACTAGGGTTTAGTGAGCAATTTACAAGTTAAGAGAGGGAACTAGAAACACATGGACATGCACTGATTGGAAACCAACTAGGGTTTCATGAACACCAATTTGCATGCTATCTCTAGGGTTGACAAGTTATGACATGGAACTAGGGTTTAGTGAGAACTTTACAAGTTATGAGATGGAACTAAAAACACATGGAAATGTACAAATTGGAAACCAAATAGGATTTCATGAACACCAATTTGCATGCTATCACTAGGGTTGACAAGTTATGACATGGAACTAGGGTTTAGTGAGCAATTTACAAGTTATGAGATGGAACTAGAAACACATGGACATGTACAAATTGGAATCCAAGTAGGCTTTCATGAACACCAATTTGCATGCTATCACTAGGGTTGACAAATAATGAGATGGAACTAGGGTTTAGTGAGCTCTTTACAAGTTAAGAGAGAGAAATAGAAACACATGGACATGTACAAATTGGAAACCAACTAGGGTTTCATGAACACCAATTTGCATGCTATCACTAGGGTTGACAAGTTATGACATGGAACTAGGGTTTAGTGAGCAATTTACAAGTTATGAGATGGAACTAGAAACACATGGACATGTACAAATTGGAAACCAACTAGGCTTTCATGAGCACCAATTTTCATTCTATCACTAGGGTTGACAAGTTATGACATGAAACTAGGGTTTAGTGAGATCTTTACAAGTTAAGAGATGAAACTAGAAACACATGGACATGTACAAATTGGAAACCAACTAGGCTTTCATGAACACCAATTTGCATGCTATCACTAGGGTTGACAAGTTATGACATGGAACTAGGGTTTAGTGAGCAATTTGCAAGTTATGTGATAGAACTAAAAACACATGGACATGTACAAATTGGAAACCAAATAGGCTTTCATGAACACTAATTTGCATGCTATCACTAGGGTTGACAAGTTATGACATGGAACTAGGGTTTAGTGAGCAAGTTACTAGTTATGAGATGTAACTAGAAACACATGGACATGTATAAATTGGAAACCAACTAGGATTTCATGAACACCAATTTGCATGCTATCACTAGGGTTGACAAATAATGAGATGGAACTATGGTTTAGTGACCTCTTTACAAGTTAAGAGATGGAACTAGAAACACATGGACATGTACAAATTGGAAACCAAATAGGCTTTCATGAACACCAATTTGCATGCTATCACTAGGGTTGACAAGTTAGGACATGGAACTAGGGTTTAGTGACCAATTTACAAGTTATGAGATGTAACTAGAAACACATGGACATGTACAAATTGGAAACCAACTAGGATTTCATGAACACCAATTTGCATGCTGTCACTAGGGTTGACAAATAATCAGATGGAACTATGGTTTAGTGACCTCTTTTCAAGTTAAGAGACAGAACTAGAAACACATGGACATGTACAAATTGGAAACCAACTAGGGTTCCTAGGGTATGATGTTAGTATTGTAGGGTATGGTATGGTATATTACAATGGTATGGTATGTTAGTATGGTATGATGTTAGTATGTTATGTTATGGTATGTT
>LPNX010120138.1:301795-304295 GCA_001517045.1 Pseudotsuga menziesii
TCTAAGTTTATGAGGTTACATGTAGCCTAATTCTGCAGCAAGTATACTATTGGAATATGGTAACCACTTCCAATCCTACAACCATGATGCTTCTTGCAACGCTAGGGATCTGGTAACGGATGTGTAGTTGAAGGAACTTCTTATCGATACGTTGAAAAATGGAAAAATGGACTCGAAATAGAATTGCATGTAGATCATGTCATGTTCATCACATTAATCCTAGCTAGCGTCAATAGACTGCTAGATCCAGTTTGTGATCTCCTCCTACGATCTTGTAGTATGAGTATCAATCATGAATTCCATTCTTTTGTTCATGGGATTCTTTAAACAAAGGGCCAACTTATCTTTGCTATATTTTCTATGACTATTCATCCATGTAGTATTTTATGCTAACTTGGAGACTAAATTAGTTTTTGTCCTACAATGGAAACAATCTCTCAAGTAACATCCCTGAATGCATGCTACAACTCTGTTATATGGTTTTGATATTTTGGATCTCAAATGATGTATAATAATTGATTAAATGTTTGATATGAAGTTAGCTCAATATTCTAGGAGAAAATGATATTATATAGGTAGGAATTATGTTGTAATACAATTGATAATTAATAGAAGAATTGGTTTAATTCTTATTTGATCTTCATCTCATAGTTTTTATTAAATAAGTAGTGGGTGCGGTTCTGAGAGAAGCTAGGGACCCCTTCAACTCTAGAACCATCCCTTGTGCTAGTTTATTTTCTTTACAAAATGTGGTGTGATAGATCAATTTTGAATGTGCCATATTAGTTAATCATGTAGCTACGTTATTTCTTGTAAATCATTTTATTTCCTGTAGCTAACTTGTTGTTTTACCGACACAATTTTATCTCTTGTAACATTAAAATTGAGATTTTATTTCTTAATGACTGGTTAAGTTTAAATATTGGAAATGCATGATTAACATCAACCTAAGTAGAGGATTGCAGAGTCTTGATTAACATTACTATGCTAACTCGTGGGTCAACTAATCAACCCGTCTTGGAATAATGATGTTCTTGGTTCTCCATAATTTTAGTGTGATTGAGTTTAGAATAGTGTGATTCAAGTATTGATTATGATTGTCAACTGGAAATCAATGAATTATTGTGAGTTATAATTTAATGAATTACATATGATTGCGCTATGTTTCTACCTTAGGAGGTTACTCAAGTCCCTGTCAAAATTGGTATACACCTTAGTTATTAGATGAGTTAACTTGTAGTATCATTTATTTTCTTTGTGTGAATTGGTGAAGTAATTATAGGATTTGGACCACTTGAAATCACTTTAAGGATATTCTATGCATATATTTTCCATAGAACCTCATAAGTTTACTGATCAAGATTTATGATTTATGTTCTAAGAATTATTATCTAATAAATTTCTCCAACATTTTCACACCATTGTAGTGGAGGTGATAAAAGGTAGATTTCAAAAGTATATAAGGTGTGGCAAGTGTGGGTAGTATTTTCTTCAAATTAGTATCAATGAGGAAAGGCTTACTAGGATCCTAGCATTCCACTCATAGCTAACTTGGTAGGGAAGCATAATAGAGATATTTCTATAGAGGTAATTGTATAGGAAGGACATGTGGTATATTTTAAAGGAACATGTAATTTTACAGAAGTACCTACACATAGAAAGACCAAATCTAAAACAATGGAGCCTCCAAATCCCCCAATAGAGACCACAACAAAATCAATCATAGTTTGGGATACCGAAAGACAATGGAAATAAGTATTTAAAGGAATTATTGAAGCAAAATTATCAATACCTAAAATATGACTCAGTTTGTTTGGAGAAGAAAATATGGTGGAGGAAGAGGGTAGGGTTCCAATCAAGAGGAAAATTCCACCTTTGAATTTCCTATGAGAGAATATGGTGGTATAGCTCATATTAAAACCATTCTCCCATATTTTCTTCCAAACATGGATTATAAAATGAAGATTTGGATTCATTTTTAGTTAAGTTAGATGTACTTTGGAGATTCTACGATTACTGTAATAATGGTCATAAACTAAAACTCTATCCTTCCACCCAAAAATGAGTATCACTTTGATGGTTTATCGACCTAGAAGGAAATGATATTGAGACATGGAAATACATGAAGAAGGTATTTTTGCAAAAATACCAAGGATACTAAAAAGCGTAAGGTATCAGAGAAGAAATATTTCATATGACATAAACAGAAGATGAATGTTTGGAATACTACATGGAACATTTCCAATACAATCATCAGTAGACAAGGCGAGCACAATTGGGCAAGGAGACAGTAAGAACTATCATACTTAGAGAAATTCAATATGAATCCTTGGAATTATTGAATTTGATGGGATCAATGGATTTACATCAATTAAAGTATGACAAAATATGTGAGTTGTGCAAGAGGTATTCAAGAGTTAATGCAAAGAATGGAAGAAGTTCCAAAGATGTCTGTAGATTTACAAAATATGTTGCAGGTTTAGGAGTAACACGCACATAA
>LPNX010120138.1:309295-321001 GCA_001517045.1 Pseudotsuga menziesii
TTCCGAATAAATAGTGTTGCACTAGGTCCATATGTCCTTTATATGTCTGCAAGATTTTATCCCAAATGGACATCATTTACCTCATATATTGCTGCACTCGCACAAACATATATGTTAAGATGTGCTGAAAATTTGAAAACTCACTTTCACGGAAACTAATTTTATAATCATTTACACAGATTTTCTCTGCATAAATGCTATATATTATGAAAGCTGATTCGATTACCTATCTTTTCTATTTTTACTTCATCTTCAAATAAGTTAGGGAAGTACCCCTAATTGTCACCTAAAATCAGAGTTTTCTATTTATTCCAGTATTATGTGGCATCTAAAGTGTCCTTAAAGGAGTCCATGATTGTGCATCAACCCACCTCCATCCATGAAAGTGAAGATCAATAATTCGGGAATGCAATTGTCAAGAAGCAGAACTATCACTATGATACATATCAACGACATGATGGGAAATGAAGCAGGAATATTAAATTGGTGACTTCACAGGTAAATTGTTGAATATTGACATATTAATATTCATGTACACATTTTTTATGTGTTTTTATAACACTGTTTATTTTTTTACACGAGGTGCAAGTATGTGATCTTATTTCAGAGTTTCGTGGAAATATCCAATATTAAATTCAACATGTCGATATTGCACGGTGGCAAGATGAGCAATTCAGAATATGCCGAGACACCTTCCCTCTCGGAACAATACTATCAATGGTTGACTTTTCAGAAAATTACACCCCACAACCACAAAATGAAATACAAAGTCAATACTATCACTCAGAGCATGTGAACATAATGGTGCATATCACATATCGACATGGGCCAAATAGCAATGAAGAGAAACACGTGATACTGAAAGAAATTCACTTCTACATAAGTGATGACTGAACCCATGACATCCATTACATGCAACATTGCTTAAAATTATTCTATGATCATGTGATAGCTATGGATATACCATTTTATCGTCATTTCATTTGGTTAGATGGTTGTGCTGTACAATTCAAGAATGCATGTGTATTTGAATGGTTGTGTTTGTTGCACATAAAATACAAGGTGCCACATGTCTGGAACTACTTTGAAACTAGTCGTGGAAAAGGAGAGCACGATGGTGCTGGTGCATCCATTAAAACTGCGCTTCGAAGGGAAGAGATGAAGTTTACAGATTCTCGCCTTTGAGACACTGCATCAATAGTGAAATGGTGTGCATCTGCCACGGAAGAACAAACAACAAGGAAACACCTAGTGCAAATAATATTCTGGGAGGTGACAAATGTGGACCGATCACAAACACATCGGGTGAACACAGTGCATGGAACTCAACAGTTTCATTCAATTAGAAGCTCAGATAACTTGGCCTACACATTTGGAAAAGATTGAAGGCTTTCTTTTGCATTTCCTGTAGCATCTATGAATGGGATGATTGTGAGTATACAGATACCATTGATACGTGAGATCGAGTGACACTTGGCACCAATTTCAACGGGGTTAATGAATTAGACCATTTGGAAGTTGATCAGACACATATTTATATAGACTATGATCACATATCGGATCTCATACAAGCAGGTACATGAGTAGTACCTAAATTAGAAAATGCATTTATGTATTGTTTACTCGACCTATGTAGAATTTAATTTATGTAGAAATTAGAAATGCAAGACCTTCATTTAAAATATGTATCATTAAGTCGACCTATTTCCTTTCATAGGTCAGATATATGCAGTGGTTTCCCCAAAAAATAGTGAATGGGGTTCTGACTATTGGTTGACACGTTTCTTAGAGGGGAAACAAACCATTCTCAAACCTATTACAGATGATGAAAATATTGAATTCCCAACTGGCTCGATGGTTATAAAAGGGGAGTACTTGACACTTGCAGCACGACATAAAAGGAAGGATGGGTATGTATATCAGGATTATAGATCAGGAGCTATTGTATACCACTTCACCAACCTAGTAGTTGGTATAAACATCAAGTTGTGCACACTTGGTCACAGAAATAGGTCACATGTATGATACTTGCTACCTCATATAGATCACGAAAGATTGATGGACACCATTGGCACCGGAGATGATCCAGATGGCCTACTTGTATGAGTGCATTTTCAGGTGTGTTATTTAACCTTTAAAGTGAATTCTGAAGCACAATTTCAATTATTTAGCCTTAGTTTATTCCCAATGTAATAAACCTATGATTGATCGATACCATTCACAGACATAATATTATTCAGAGGATACTAGACACTATAAACACGACCGTACAACCTCAGGTGAGTTATCTATAAATCATGTTTGCACATTTTCATTGGTTTTTTTTCTTTTCTTATGATGTTACTAATGTCTAGTCTTTCATGTGCCTAGGATACAAACACCATCTACGGCACATTGGAGGTGCCAAGAACGATGTCTTTAGACACCGACAAATAGAATTTGGAAAATAACATGCTCTTGAGTTGTTGAAATTTATATTTTTTCATGTTTTTTGTTTAATATACATTTAATTACATTGCCATGTACAAATTGGAAACCAACTAGGGTTTCATGAAAACCACTTTGCATGCTATCACTAGGTTTGACAAGTTATGACATGGAACTAGGGTTTAGTGAGCTCTTTACAAGTTATGAAACGGAACTAGAAACACATGGACATGTACAAATTGGAAACCAACTAGGGTTTCATGAACACCACTTTGCATGCTATCGCTAGGGTTGACAAGTTATGACATGGAACTAGGATTTAGTGATCTCTTTACAAGTTATGAGATAGAACTAGAAACACATGGACATGTACAAATTCGAAACCAACTAGGCTTTCATGAACACCAATTTGCATGCTATCACCAGGGTTGATAAGTTAATGAGATGGAACTAGGGTTTAGTGAGCAATTTACAAGTTAAGAGAGGGAACTAGAAACACATGGACATGTACAAATTGGAAACCAACTAAGGTTTCATGAACACCACTTTTCATGGATTGACAAATAATGAGATGGAACTAGGGTTTAGTGAGCAATTTACAAGTTAAGAGTGGGAACTAAAAATTGGAAACCAACTAGGGTTGACAAATAATGAGATGGAACTAGGGTTTAGTGAAAAATTTACAAGTTAAGAGAGGGAACTAGAAACACATGGACATGTACAAATTGGAAACCAACTAGGGCTTCATGAACACCACTTTGCATGGGTTGAAAAATAATGAGATGGAACTAGGGTTTAGTGAGAAATTTACAAGTTAAGAGAGGGAACTAGAAATTGGAAACCAACTAGGGTTTCCAAATAATGAGATGGAACTAGGGTTTAGTGATCAATTTACAAGTTAAGAGATGACACTAGAGATTGGAAACCAACTAGGGTTGACAAATAATGAGAAGGAACTAGGGTTTAGTGAGCAATTTACAAGTTAAGAGAGGGAACTAGAAACACATGGACATGTACATATTGGAAACCAACTAGGGTTTCATGAACACCAATTTGTATGCTATCACTAGGGTTGACAAGTTATGACATGGAACTAGGGTTTAGTGAGCAATTTACAAGTTATGAGATGGAACTAAAAACACATGGACATGTATAAATTGGAAACCGACTAGGATTTCATGAACACCAATTTGCATGCTATCACTAGTGTTGACAAGTTATGACATGGAACTAGGGTTTAGTGAGCAATTTACAAGTTATGAGATGGAACTAGGAAAACATGGACATGTACAAATTGGAAACCAATTAGGCTTTCATGAACACCAATTTGCATACTATCACTAGGGTTGACAAATAATGAGATGGAACTAGGGTTTAGTGAGCTCTTTACAAGTTAAGAGAGAGAACTAGAAACACATAGACATGTACAAATTGGGAACCAACTAGGGTTTCATGAACACCAATTTGCATGCTATCACTAGGGTTGACAAGTTATGACATGGAAGTAGGGTTTAGTGAGCAATTTACAAGTTATGAGATGGAACTAGAAACACATGGACACGTACAAATTGGAAACCAACTAGGCTTTCATGAAAACCAATTTTCATTCTATCACTAGGGTTGACAAGTTATGACATGAAACTAGGGTGTAGTGAGCTCTTTACAAGTTAAGAGACGAAACTAGAAACACATGGACATGTACAAATTGGAAACCAACTAGGCTTTCATGAACACCAATTTGCATGTTATCACTAGGGTTGACAAGTTATGACATGGAACTAGGGTTTAGTGAGAAATTTACAAGTTTTGTGATGGAACTAAAAACACATGCACATGTACAAATTGGAAACCAACTAGGATTTCATGAACACTAATTTGCATGCTATCACTAGGGTTGACAAGTTATGACATGGAACTAGGGTTCAGTGAGCAATTTACAAGTTATGAGATGGAACTAGAAACACATGGACATGTATAAATTGGAAACCAACTAGGATTTCATGAACACCAATTTGCGTGCTATCACTAGGGTTGACAAATAATGAGATGGAACTATGGTTTAGTGACCTCTTTACAAGTTAAGTGACAGAACTAGAAACACATCGACATGTACAAATTGGAAACCAGATAGGCTTTCATGAACATCAATTTGCATGCTATCACTAGGGTTGACAAGTTATGACATGGAACTAGGGTTTAGTGAGCAATTTACAAGTTATGAGATGTAACTAGAAATACATGGACATGTACAAATTGGAAACCAACTAGGATTTCATGAACACCAATTTGCATGCTGTCACTAGGGTTAACAAATAATGAGATGGAACTATGGTTTAGTGACCTCTTTACAAGTTAAGAGACAAAACTAGAAACACATGGACATGTACAAATTGGAAACCAACTAGGGTTTGTAGGGTATGATGTTAGTATTGTAGGGTATGGTATGGTATGTTAGTATGGTATGATGTTAGTATGTTATTGTATGTTAGTATGGTATGATGTTAGTATCATAGGGTATTGTAGGGTATCTTATTGTATGTTAGTATGGTATGATGTTAGTATCATAGGGTATTGTAGGGTATGCTGTTGTATGTTAGTATGGTATGGTGTTAGTATCATAGCGTATTGTAGGGTATGATATGGTATATTACAAATGCATGCATGACTTAGTGTTATGATGTTATTGTATGTAATTTAGGTAGTGTATGGTATGGTTATGATGTTAAAAAGTTGAGGATAACCATAATGTTAAAAAGTTGATGAGTTATAGATTCTTTCTTTAAGTATTGGAAATTCATAAGTTAGCGCACATGTGAACCACACATATCATTATATCACATAGGTGAACCACACATATCATGTTCCAAGATAAAGTCAACCATATCATGTTCCAAGATAAAGTCAACCATATCATGTTCCAAGATCAAGTCAACCATATATGTATAAATTTGAACCTTTTTTTATATTATATATGTATAGAAATAATGTTACAAAAATTGGCATGCCACATGGCCATAATACATAATAGTGGATCAAAATGTACATCTGTGTGTATAAAAACAAAAATTTACATCTATGTATCACCCCTATACATTTATTCTAGTTATCCCCCCTTTCGTTGCCACTGCCAATGTCTTCAGAGAAGTCTATCTTTCTTTTTCGACTGCTCACTGATGATCCCCATCACTGAACAAGAGGGATAGGTCACATCAACGGAGAATTCAGAAAAAAACAAATTTTGTAAGTTTGTTTACCAACCTATAAAAATTGTATGTACATTTGTTCAAATTCAAAAACCAATATAACATTGTTACTTACTGTATGTGAGTAAGTAATGGTGGGTCGTGGTGCCTCAATAGCAGCGACCCTAATTGGGTGCTCTTCAAGCACCACTTGCTCACTATCAAGCTGCATAAAAAAATATACATGTACATTGGGGAGGAAGAGGTGGGTTACTGATTTGGGTCTCTTCAAGCACCAAATCAGAGAAAGTGATACACAAACATACAAAGAAAGCGTTACATAAACATATCTGCTGGCCCGTCAGAGGTGGGTCACCGATTTGGTGCTCTTCAAGAACCGATGCCTCACTAGAAGCATGCATAAAGTAACATATATGTCAATTTTAGATAATAAAAAGAATCAGAGACATATATACTACATGGATGAAAATTGATGTTTCCAAAGAAAGCGAAACATACATGTACCTGGTGGGGGGGGGAAGAGGTGGGTCGACAATAAACTAGATTTGGTGCTCTTCAAGCACCACTATCTCAATAGATTCCTCCATAAAGTAACATATGTCAAAGTGATACATAAACCTAAAATAACATACAAAGATAAAGAACCAAATCAAGGAAAGCCATACATAAACGTACAAAGAAAATGATACATAAACTTACTTGCTGGCTCGTCAGAGGTGGGTCGACAACAACCTCGCTTTGGTGCTCTTCAAGCACCATTGTCTCAATAGATTATTGCATAAAGTAACCTATATGTCAATGTTATATAATACAAAGAAAAAGAGACATATCAATGGGGGCAACAAGGAAAAAGATACTTGCATGTACAAAAAGCAATATAAGAAAGAGTTGCAATGTATAAATATACCTGGGGGACGTGAGGAGGTGTGTAACCAGTGGAATGATTAAATAGAAACGAGAGAAAAGGACTTCTTCTTGTACTAGCAAAGAAGCTTTCTTTTTGGACAGATTCATGAAACTCACGTTCCTATGTACAAAAGGATAAAGATATAGTTAGAAAATTTCAAAATATTAAAAAAGTACATGTTGAATCATTAACATCATAAATAAAAGAAAGCGATACATAAACGTACTTGCTGGCTCGTCATAGGTGGGTCATCAATCTGGTGCTCTTCAAGTACCAGTGCCTCAATATAAGCCTGCATAAAATAACGTATGTCAAATTCAGATAATAAAAAGAATCATAGACATATATACTACATGGACGAAAAATGATGTTTTCAAAGAAAATGAAACATACATGTACCTGGTGGGGGAGAAGTGGTGGGTTGAAAACAACCTCGCTTTGGTGCTCTTCAAGCACCAATGGGTCAATGGATTCCTGCATAACGTAACATATGTCAATGTCAGATAATACAAAGAAAACGAGACATATACCCGATGGAGGAAAAATGATTTTTCCAAAGAAAGCAAAACATAATTAAAAGAATAATTAAAATCATATTTAAAATAATACCAGTGTCTAGGAATCTACCTCTGCATGAGATGGACTAGGCTGGAATTCAATGTACTCATCCTGATCACCCTGCATAAAATATCTTGTATCAAAATTAGGATGTATTGAAAGTTACAAAGGCTCTACTATAAATATGTAAATAAAGTTGAAAAATTAACAAGTATAGTTCTTCCTGCTAATGGTGAAGAACCAAACCCATATGCAATATTGACATCAGCATCAATGTTCTCAACATTGATCGATGGACTATGCGGCTTTTGTGTGCCATGGGACACCCGTTGTATATTTGTTCACATAATTTGTTAGATAATTAAATAGAAATAAATTATGACATGATTGAAAATTGTGATATGAAACAAAATATAATATGAAAATAATGAGTTTTACTTACAAATTGAAGTAATCCATCGTCCCGAAAGTCTGAAGTAGGGCCATAGCAGATGCCTCCACACGATGTGCAAGGTTTTGGAGTAACACGACACTCTGAATGCTCTGCGTCTCCTGTGTGATATGTAGATGGATCCTTACTGTGTGATGGGCCAACCTTAGAAGTGCCAACCCCTTGTCCTACATTGCCTTGGACATCAGTCCCATGTTGAAGCAATGTATCTGCCAAGTCAAATAAGGCCTCATGTGTATCCTCAATCATAGGACCCATAGGAGGATATAGCCGAGGGGGTTTTGGTGTACATGGAGGGCATGGCACACAGTTAGGATCCATCCTAGACCCTTCCCTATTTTGGGGCATCCCATGACCAACACCTTGGAATCCTAATATATCGAAATAGTTAACATGTTTCCCTAGGATGAATTCTACATACAACTTCCTAAGGAAATAAAATGGGATTTCTCTATTCCCATGAGGGTCTTCATCGAAGACCATATACCAACGATCCATCCAATTGGCCTTTATATTTGGATCCATGCACTATTCTATGGAAATGTGTGCTCGACTGGTGGGTGGAACCAATATAGTGCTAGGGTCCCATAACAATGAAAATAATTAGTCTTTTGTAATCTTTAGGTCTTTGATGTCTTTATAACTCAAACCATTGTAGTAGTATTGCCTCCTAGATTCTCTGTACGAGCTAATGTTGTACAGATCTCCTTGGGCATTGACGATTGTGTTTGTTATTATGTCCAATGCATTGGCTAAATATTGTCTCAAATGATCCCCCCCTCTAATAAATGAGCTAAGGTGCCTCAATGATGCCAAACGCGCCAGAATCTGTGAGTTTCGATCTTCTTGCCCCTCTGGGTTCATGTTTGGGTTAGGTTTTGGGTTATTACTGGGTTCATTTTCTACAATATCTTGCTCATTTCTGTTATTTGTCAAGATTTTAACAAAAAAATACAAATTGTTTTAATTTATCATTCTTTGATTTAATTCAATTTTTTTTACTCAATTTGTTTTAAACAATTATAAAAACCATGAAATTAACAAAAACAATAAAGAATTGAAAACAATTTGTAATGGATATGAGTAGTACCTGCCATTGGATCCAAGCCACCTCCAAATCGACCTCCAAATGGTGAAACACAAATCACCTGTGTGGTTTATCGCCTATGCAGTTTATCTCTCTCCCAAAATGCCACTGTGCAAACGAGAAATGAGGCCCATGGCCTCTATTTTATTTTTTTGTTTGCTTTCCATATCACATATGTGATATATCACACTTGCGATATATATCGCATATGCAATATATCGCACTTGTGATATATATCGCATATGCGATATATCACACATGCGATATATCACACATGCGATATATCACACTTGCGATGTATATCCATATGTGATATATCGCATATGCGATATTTAACTTTTACAGAACGCATATGTGATATATCACATATGCGATAGTTCCTTACTAACCTTATCCTTGTGTTTGGTCTCGGTTTATTCCGAACGTACCATCAATAACACATATGCATTCTTGATTTACACTTCAGAAGTGCGTTTCCGATTTCTTAAGTGGCACTAAAAAGTGGAACCAACTTCATGTGAGCACCCACCATGCAGTTCTTGTGCAACACTATTTTTCCATAATTTTATATTTGTTTAAACTATTAAAGTTAGCGAAACCTTGAAATTAAAAGGTTGAGCGTTAGGCCTTGCTATGAGGGTATTAACACAAATAATGAACTTTGATCTGCACTTGTGCTAGTTCTTTTTTTGTTTTTAAATAAGGTCAATGAAAATAATAAATTATTGAAGTTATCAAAACCTTGAAATTAAAAGGTTGAGTGTTAGGCCTTGCTACGAGGGTCTTAACACAAATAATGAACTTTGGTCTGCACTTGTGCTAGTTCTTTTTTTCTTTTTAAACTAGGTCAACGAAAATAATAAATTATTAAAGTTATCAAAACCTCGAAATTAAAAGGTTGAGTGTTAGGCCTTGCTATTAGGGTCTTAACACAAATAATGAACTTTGGTATCCACTTGTGTTAGTTCGTTTTTTGTTTTTAAAATAGGTCAACGAAAATAAGAAAGTTATGTTTTTTACAAATTTGTCATGATACCAAATAAAAATAAATAAAATAACATAAAACAATATTGTTTTCCATATATATATATACCATTGTATCATAAGTAAGTTTGAGGTTAAAAACAAAGAAATGGATGTGCCTTATTAGTTCCAGGCCCAACCGCATGCTTGGAAATCCATACCTAAAAATAATCATGATTTTCTATGAAAAATAATCAATATATATCTATTTTAAAATGTATTTAACAAGTATGGAGAGTTTTATGGAGAAAAATTCCTATGGCTTGGGGTGTACCACAACAGACAGAGAAACCACAGAAATCAATCCCTTCCCAATATGCAAGAGAAATACAACATCAAAAAATAAAGGATATCAACACATACCTTATTTCGGATGGTTGTAGTAGATCCCCATTGAACTTTTTCCAATCCTGCTTGCTTTGGCAATTTACTCTCAACAACAGTAAAACAAGGCAAGCATGCTATATAATATAGTGTTAGGCCTACTCTAGCATATGTAATCAATGATACATAAGGAATTAAACACATCCATGGATTCAATATTCATTTAAATGCACATCATTTGACAGGAAAAGATATTTCTATTAAGTAAATCAGAGATTACATAAGTGCAAGCCTCTGTCGGCACGTTTGCGAACCGAAGAAACTAAGTCCTCCACCTGGTCCTCCACCACCTCAATCCTCCATATCTCAATAGAAAGCTCAAAAGAAAAGGCAAGCTTGGTAAGAACAAAAAGTACTCCAAGGGAGAAAGGGATGCAGACTCAAGTATAAGCAAGCTACGACAATAATGGACTATAGTTTTCTTGCTCTTCAATTCCTCTCCTTCAATGTATCCAAAGGGTTCCTTATATAGTGCTTCAATGGGGTAATGGAAGGTCAAATCCGAGTGATCTCAAGGAATATGGAAGGTAAAGAGATAAGTGACTCGGATCCACATCAAGGAAAAATCCAAAAATATTTGGCCTTTTGCACACATCTCGATGTACGTGGGTTTAAGGGTAATATACATGTATATCCATGAGAAAGGGATTAAAAGTCACGTACATCAAATAATAGGTGCTTTTAGGGACGATCTTGGAAAAAAAGAAGGTACAAAAATAGTCCATGGGGTCCAAAGAGTCTACAGAGGGACATGGAAGACCATAAAAGTGTGATCAACCATGTGTGGTAAAATCAGTTGTAACAGATTCCCCCTATTCTGTGAGGTCAAAGGAGTAACATGATGGCTGAAATACATTATAAATCCATCCCAGAAGTGGAGTGATGAAGAACTAGGTGGAAGAACCAGCCATCCCCAGTATGGTCACCAATTCTGTTACGGAGAAATCTTCCTATGGCTTGGGGTGTACCACAATAGACAGAGAACCGCAGAAATCAATCCCTTTCCAATATGCAATATAAATACAACATCTAACACAATAATCAATCTCCGTATATAGCAGTCCCAGATACATAAGAGTACAATGGCCATTAATAGGCATATATAATCAATGATACATAAGCAATTAAACACATCCATGGATTCAATATTCATTTAAATGCACATCATTGGATAGGAAAATATATTTCTATTAAGTAAATAAGAGATTACATAAGTGACAACCTCTGTCGGCATGTCTGCAAACCAGAGAAACTAAGTCCTCCACCTGGGCCTCCACCACCTCAATCCTCCATCTCTCGATAGCAAGCTCATAAGCAAAGGCAAGCTTGGGAAGAACAAAAAGTTCTCCAAGGGACAAAGGGATGCAGACTCAAGTATAATCAAGCTATGGCAACAATGGACTATAGTTTTCTTGCTCTTCAATTCATCTCTTTCAATGTATCCAAAGGGTTCCTCATTGTACCCCTAACCCTCACATCTCTCTCTCAGTTAACTCACAAACACCCTTGTTCTCTCTCTCCTAGTCCCCCTTTCCCTTATCACTAACAACCTACATCCGTCTATATATCTCTCTCCCTCTCCCACTACTCTTCCTCCTACAATTAACAAGACAACCCTCTCTTTATATCTTGGCCTCTCTCCTACCCATACCACTAACCCCCCCCC
>LPNX010120138.1:329154-340185 GCA_001517045.1 Pseudotsuga menziesii
CATACACTCAAATATTTTGCATAAAAGGTGTTACAATATATATCTCTTATATTAGATTAAGTTAATTATATTATTTTACAACACGTTTATTAATTAGATTAAGTTAATTATATTATTTTACAACACGTTTATTAATTAGATTAAGTTAATTATATCAATTATATTCAAATTTAACGTTTAATGTACATAATATGTAAAACATTACATTTTTATGGATGTAAAAACATATATTTAATAAACAAAAATCTATTCACTTTGCAATTTTAGTATAAATAATGTAAAAAAAATTCATTGAAAATTTTACATTATGTCGGAGGTAAAGGTTATGTAGTAAATGGTCGTATACTCCATATCAAATGCACATCCTTGATGACATTATTACGATGCTTGCATCGTGACACATTATTACGATGCTTGCATGGTAAACATGAATGTGTTAATGTTACACTAAACTCTTCTATGGTCCATTTTTGTTATGCGTTCTGTTGTGTTCCTGTAGTTATGTATTAATGTTGAAGCTATTGGCTCACTCTGGGCCTCAAAGTACCCAGCACAACCAATTGTTTAGTTTTAGGCGGTGTAATATCAAGCATGCAAAACTATTAAGCAATCATCTAGAAGGATGTAAATAAAAACAAATTGTAATTTTGATATTTTATTTCTTTTGTTTTGCAGGTATGGTTTTCTTCAAGATTTCTTGTTGCAAAGTATTGCTTTTGTTTTACACGTGCAGTTTTCTTCAAGATTTCCTTGTTGCAAAGGTATGTAGTGATGTTTTATTTTATGTCAAAAGAAAAGCACATAACAATTGAATAAACATCTTATAATATAACCAGGAATATGAATAGAGTGCACAATTTAAATCATAGACGAATAAAACAAAATATAATTGGGCACTGTAACATGGAAGCCAAGATTTTAGATACAACTTATATGTGAAAGAAATCGCAGGGTGTCTCAATAACTTCCTCTGGACTTTGTTAAAATTATGCGAGATTATGATGTTTTGTTTAAAAAACAATCTAAGTTCTTCATCATTTATGGTGTTGGATATCTAAAAATAGAAATACCCATTGTAATGTGTGAATGATTCCATTGAAGATCTTAAATCCAAACTATTCGAATTGAACCATCTGTAAATAATAAAACAATTCCATTATTTATGTTAGTGACGATATCTTGTTTTTCTCCACTATGGGATTGTTACTGCCATAATTAGAAAAGGGAAATGGGTGAGGACATGTGATCTGTCCAAAATGCATTAAAGTAACTTATCCTATATTCATAAAAAACATTGGGTCAAAATTGTCAACATGTTGTTTTGAAAGATAAAATTCCATCTTATGGTCCATTTCCCTTAGATTTTCTTTAAGAATTTGCAATCTACATTTGGCTGTCTTGAATTGTGCTTCACAACATATTAGGTTTTCTTCAAGGTCACTCTATTTTCTTCTAGTTTATTAAAAAACTTCAAGATTTCCCTTACAAGCTTTGAGTTTCATAATGGATTTTATATGAAGAAGAATTATTATCTAGAACAAGATATAAACGTAGAAATTGTTTATACTAGTATAATTTCTAAATTTTGCAAAATGAATCATGACAATAAAAAAAATTGGAAGGTTGGGATACATTTCTTGCTATGTACAACCTGGAATTTCTTTATCATATAGTTCATCTAATTGAGGCTGAAGCCAAGGCCTTGCGTATCCCGGATGAAAATTACATACAAATATTCTGATCGGGCACCACTTCTGTCCGATATCTTATGGTCAAAGAAGGAATTGCGATTACTAACAGGAGCAATGCGAACTCAGACTTCATAGACCCTTTCTGGTTGGACCATGTGCACCAACAAAAAATATTACTCAAATGCATAAATGAGAAAAGAAAAATCTATAATCGAAAGAATTAGGGTTATTTACCTAAATCAACGCTTAACAGTGTGAATAAAGTTGGAATGTTTACAATGATAGTGGAAATCCTGCAAGTAGAGGAACCTAAAATCACACTGCAAGAAAAGGAACCTGTTAAGCCTTAGAAAATAAAATCAAATGCAAGAAACCGAAATCTAGAAACTGCATTTTACCTAAGAATCTTGGAAGCAATTGAGTAGAACCTAAAAGCAGAATGCAATTGAACGCAAGAAGATGAATCTATTAAAATCGAGAACATGAAATTGGATCCAAGAAAATGAAATACAACAACATCATCGGTACCAAAGAACATAGGTTCGTTTATTTCACTATACGAACATATATTGGTATTGTTGGTTATGCACCTGTCATATATTCAAGAGGAGAGAGGGAAACCTTAAAAGTGGAATCGTAATTAATTGTTGAAAACCCTCAACAAAAACAAAATTTGAAGCCCTTCTTATCCATAAAGGTTAGAGTTCATGCACTTCCCTTCGAGCATGGATGTATGGCCATCTTGAGCATAACCAACTCGCCAGGAGCCTCCCCGCCATTTCTTGAAGCCACCATGAAGTATCTTACCACCTAAACCAATGTTAACTATCGTCTGTTACGTCGTACTGGCTATTAAGATGCCAAAACATTGTTAAATGCTAAGTAATTGATTTTAAATTAATTAATCAAGATCCATTTAGAGCTAAAAAATATGATGACTATTCAATTAATCCTGGTTGTACATTTGTCGAGTTGTGGTGAATCTTGATGATTCGCTAGATCAAGTCCATTTTCCAAATATGAGATATATATGCTTATCGGTGTAATAAATAAACAATAATAATAAATAAAGTTAAAAAAACCATATTAATGACAAATAAAAATAAAACGTGTCACTAATCATAGATAATTAAAAAAAACATTGATAGATCGTATTTATGTGGTCCCCACATCTCTTAAAAGGATAACCAATAAAATCTCTCTCCAACCTAATAGCATTTAAATTCACTCCCAAAAAGGGGTTAAGGTTGAATTATTAGGTTGAATTTTAGATAGGATTTTCCCAACCTGTTGCTGACTACACTTCGTTCCTCTCTATTTGGATAAGTCAATTCTAATTTGCTGGGGCATGGACAATCACCTACATTTCTATTTCGGAAATTGGTTGGTATCATGCCAATGCCTGAAGGAGGGAGGAGATAATTAATAATTAAAACAAGAAAAGCATTGATGTAAAGGCATAAAGGGAATAGGTAAAGGTATTGGGAAAACATTTTTAGAAATCCTAATTCTTTTCTTAGGTAAAATCTCTATTAAAAACATGCTAAGGGTTAATAAATAGGAAAAACCATGGAAATGATGATTATCAACCAGAAAAACAAGAAGAAAACCATGTATTAAATAGGGATAGAGGGACATTCCTATCATGAGCATCAATGTTGTCTAGGATCATTTGGATGTGACCAACCCTCAGATTTTTTTCTTGATCCCACTTCACGACATATTTATCCTCAAAGGAAATGATATTCCTACAAACAAAGCCATCCCAATGAATCAGAGCAGGTAGTGTAATATCCACAACAAACCTCCTTAAGTCATTTCAATAAAACCTCCATGAATCAATTCAATCAAATAGAGAAGAGAAAAGTAGAGAAAAAGAGATATACTTGCAAGAAACCTCCATGATTCAATTCAATCAAGGAGCCGAGTGTTACTGATTCTAGGTAGGAGTCATAGGTCCAATACCTGATTGAGTCAGAAAGAAAACAGTCGCTGAGCTGTCGTCCGACTCACCCAGGAGGACTCAAGCTTGGAACAAATTCTTTTGGATAAAAATTCTACACCCACTCTCTGCTATTAATCAACTTGCTAGTTGAATCACTAGAATATTTATTGACCATTGGATCTAGCCTCCTTCAAATCGATGATGGACTTCAAACATATTAAAGTGGATTTGATGAAAATTATACGCACATCAAAAGTTTTCCAAATTGTGCAACTCTACCCAGCGGAATTGCTGTGTGTCGTCGATCTATTTTGATGATCGATCTCGACCATTGATCTTAATCTGATTTCCAGTGATTAGTTATAAATTATGCAACCCAACCCCTCCTTTATCTTCCGCTCTCTTTGTCCAGCGAAATCTACCTTAGTCGTTGATATTCAACCACCTCTATTCTCGACTCTACAATCTTCAGTCATATGGATAGCTAGTTTATTGTTATCTCGTTCATAAATTTTATTTGCATAATTGGATTACAGTCGTGGATCTTTCCAAGATGCAAATATTTAAATCTATGACATTCTACATGTAAATTGATCAGTGCAATAATCAATTTCTTCCTGCAACACCATGCATACTTCTTGTATTACACGAACTATCAGATTCATACACATAGAGAATTAAAATCATGCTCCTTTCTATTGAAAAGAAGATGTCAATTAAGAAAATATATGCACAGTATAAAAACCCTGTTCTTCATTCATTCAACTAGTCATAAAACACACACTTCTTTGCTCTATGCTCTCTGCACTCCACACACTCGATCCTCACTTGATACTCTATCATTTACATTTAATTCTTATTATAAAACTCTTGAAACCTATCATATATGAATAGTTTGGATTTGAATACCTAATAAAAGAAATCTTATCAGCAAAGATCTATCCTTGAAGAATTCCTCTCAGGGTTCAAGGAGAATAATGACAAATTGCCACTTATTACAAAATAAAACTAACCCTATCTATCTAACAGGGAACCCTAGCCTTCTAGAAGTGATTAAATGGAATGTGGACTCATCATTCAACGAAATATGAGCTCGATGCTCCTGCATCATACTCCGGGGGAAGAAAAGAATTATTCAATAGATCTTCATGGTGCACATTGTATTTGGAAATTTCTTGATCTGTCATCTAGGCTGCATCTTCAGTATGTTGACTCTTCCATTTGACTAAGTATCGAAAGAAGGTTTTGTTCCTGGTATTCCTTATAATTCTTTTGTCAAGGATGGCTTCAATATGAGGTTGTTGTTTCTGTGGAATTTGTCCTTGCCAGTCTATAGATGAATCATCTCGATCTAAAGTTATACCATCTGTCTGGATACCTACATCTCTAAAAGGAAAAAAATCTGAAACATTACAAATTTGTGAAATCTGAAGGTCAGAAGGAAGCTCAATCTCATATGCATTTGCATAAAACTTCCCTAAAAATTAACAAGGTCCAATCTTTTTAAGCTTCAATTTATTATAAGTTCCTTTAGGGAACCTTTCCTTTCTAAGGTAGACCATAACTAAATTTCCAACCCGAAAGTTTACTTCTCTTCTCTTCAAGTCTTCTCTCTGTTTATATTTTTCTGCACCTTCATGTAATATTTTCTTGATATTCTCCTACAACCCATGCATAATTCCTTACCCTCTGCACTTTTCCTTTCCTGTTTCCCCAAATATCTAAGTTCATATACAAATCTTGGATGCATCCCATAGAGAATTTGAAAAGGACTCATGCTTGTACTTTTGTTGGGTTAATCATTCTACGTGAACTCATCTTGAGCAAGAGCCAAGTCCCACTATTTTTGATGTTCATACATGAGACTTATCCGTATGTTTCCCAAGATCCTATTTACCACTTCAGTAAGTCCATGAGTCTAAGGATGATAAGCAGAACTAAAAATGACATTAGTCCCCAATTTCTTCCATAGAGTTCTCCAAAAAATACCAACAAACTTTGTATCTCTGTCAGACACAATACTCAAAGGAAACCCATGCAATTTTACAATTTCTGAAAAGAATAGGTTAGCAATATTGGTTGCATCATTAGTATTTTTACATGCAATAAAATGAGCGATTTTAAAAATATATCTACCACAACATAAATTTAATCATGACCTCGTTGAGTTCTAGGTAAACCCAAAACAAAATCCATGCTTATGGAATCCTAAAGCCTAGCTATAATAGGCAAGGGTTGATAGAATCCCATCTTTTGACTTCTTCCCTTTGCATGTTTCCAGATTCTGCATCTTTCAACAAATTTCTTCACATCATGCTACATCTTTGGCCAAAAATAAAAATTACTCACTAGAGAAAAAGTCGTGTCTTGTCCAAAATGTCCTGGTAGACCTCCACTATGCTTTTCCTGAATTAAATTCTGTCTCATTGAACATATTGGAATACACAATTTACTATCCTTAAATAGTAATCTTTCCTGCAACACATAATTTAACCACTGGATTCTGTTCTGGGTAACTGGATTTTCACAGGCAGCATATATATCTTTGAAATATAAATCTTCATTATACATATCAATCAAGTTTTCAAATCCCAAAGTATGGACCTTAACTTCTTGTAATCCCATATTTATCCTCCTCAAAGCATCAACAACTTTATTAGACTTACCACTTGTATGTTTGATAACAAAGGTAAAGTTCTGCAAAAATTATACCCATTTAACATGTCTCTAGTTTAATTTAGGCTGACTGTTTATGAACTGCAAAGTATGATTTTTAGAATACAACACAAATTCCTTAGGAATCAAATAATGTCTCCACTTCTTAAGAGCCCGCACACCATCATATAATTCTTTATCATATGAAGAGTATTTATTTTTTGCTTCATTCAATTTTTCACTAAAGTATGCCACTAGCCTCTTCTCTTGACTCAAAATTGCTCCCACTGTTGTTCCACTAACATTTGTTTCTACTTGAAACACTTTGTCAAAGCTGGGAAAATCCAAGATAGGATTCTTAGTTATCTTTTTTTTCAACAAGTTAAAATTTCTATCAGTTGTTTCTGTCCATTTGAAAGGATGTTTACTTCCTTTGAAAGTATCTATCAAATGTGCACAAATCTGACTAAAATTCTTATTGAAATTCCTATAGAAACTAGCAAGTCCATGGAAAATCCTTTCCTTATAATAATTCTTTGGAATTGGCCAATTTAAAATCGCTTGTACCTTGTCAGCATCCATCTTCAGTCCTTCTGAAACTACAAATCCCAAGTAAACTAACTCTTTCTTCAGGAAACTACATTTCTTCAGATTTATCAGCAAATTCTCTTTATGCAAAGTACTCAAAACCCACATAAGGTGTCTTAAATTCTCCTCTCTATTCTAACTAAACATCAGAATGTCATCTAGATACACTATCACAAACTTCTCATTAAATTCTTTTAAAACCTCATCCATCAACCTCATGAAGGTACTAGGTGCATTAGTAAGCCTAAATGGCATTACTAACCACTCATATAGTCCGTTATTAGTTTTAAATGTTGTTTACCATTCATCCCCTTCCCTTATCCTAATTTGATGAGATCCACTTTTCAAATCTATTTTGGAAAAATATTTTGAACCACTTAAATAGTCCATCAAATCATCAATTTCAGGTAAAGGGAATCTGTACATGATACTGATCTTGTTGATTTCCCTGGAGTTAGTGCACATCCACCACCCACCATATTTATTTGGACTAAGTGCAGTGGGTACTACACAAGGACTCAAGCTTTCTTTTACTAATCCTTTCTCCAACAACTCATGTACATGCTATTTGATTTCTTCAATTTCTTGAGGAGTTAATATGTATGCTACTTTATTAGGTAAAATTCCACAAGGTATTAATTCAATGTGATTACTAATACTTCTTACGGGGGGTAAAGCACTTAGAAACTCATCCACAATAATTTCAGCACACTCATCAAGAAAATTTTTAACTTCGACATGTAAGCCTATTCATCCAATCTAGAGAATAAGTTATAACTTATAAGTTTTTTGAAATACAAAACCACTTGAAGAAATGGTTGAAAGTCATCACAGTAAGACTATTAAAGAGTTGAAAGTCATTAGAGTAGGTCATTAAAAAGTTCAATCATGATCACAATGTGTATTAGATGTGAATTATCAATTAAGTCGAAATTAGCTGTGGAAATTATTAAAATGAAGATAAATAATAATATTATTGTTTTTAATGGAAAACAAAGCTATTAAAAAAATACAAAGAATTAAAGAAATATTATTATAACCCAAAAAATAAATGCAAATAATTAAAAGAATATTATGATAAAATAAATGCAAAGAATTTAAGGAAGATTATGATAACCTAAAAAATGCCCATGTATTAAATGAATATAAATGTGTGCAAAATCAATTCTTGATATTTAAAATTAAAAATGTGGCATTTTTTAAAATTGTTATAAGTTTAATTGAATTCATGTATAAATTTATAATTAATGAGTTTTTTTATAATATATAAAAAGAAAATACTATTTTTTTTTGGGAATTTGTTATTTTTAAAAAAATTGAGTAAAAATGATTTTAGAATTATGCAATAGAAACATTAATAGGTGTTGAATTCATTTTTGCATTAAAAATAACATTTTCATGAATTCAAGTAATCATGTTAATTATAAATTATTAAATTGAAATGATTATAAATTCTAAAAATAAAACAACCATGTTATAACAATTAATAATAACCAATAAAAATCATATACATAATATAAGATCAAAACTAAACTAGGAATGTAGGAAGAACCATAAAATACAATAATATGTTTTAAATAGAAAAACATTTTGACACTAAACTTATGAAATTAAACATAACCGATACCAATAAAATTAATGAATGCACATAACTACATGAAATGTCTACCCAGACCAATGAAACTAAGCATAACCCAGACCAATAAGATTAGTAAATAAGATTAATAAATGAACAAAACTTTAAAAGCATTATGACCATGAACAAAGGAATCTAAGCATGACCCAAACCAATAAGATTAGTAAATGCATATAACACATGATCTCACTCAAGAGATAAATCATTTATAATTTAAAATTAAAATAAAATTTGAATCACAAATTTAAGAACAAAAATCAACCCACAAATAAATAAGTTTTAGAAAACAAAGTTAAAATGCATTTCCCAAATATCCAATGGAAATGACACCACGACACAAATGAAACTAGTGCAAATAATGCAAATGCAGTACTAAAATAACACCATAAACCCAATGGGAAAAACACCATCATCAGGAATGCGATAGCAGAAATACTACATCACATCACATGGCCTTTCAGAATTTCCCAAATACCCCCTGTAAATAACTCCATGATCCAAAAAAAACCCCTAAAATTACCATTCAAATTTCCCATATAACCACTATAAAATAACACCATGATCCCAAGAAACTACAACTACCAAGAATACAATGAATGAGATAAAAAAAAAACTATAATTACCATTCAGATTTCCATATAACCACTGGAGAAAAATAACACCATGATCCCAAAATAAATACAGTTACCAGGGACAATAGAGGTCCAAATGAAAAGAAAACTACAATTACCATTATAATTTCCCATATAACCACTATAAAATAACACCATGATCCCAAGAAACTACAACTACTAAGAATACAATGAATGAGATAAAAAAAAACTACAATTACCATTCATATTGCCATATAACCACTGGAAAAGAATAACACCATGATACCAAAATAAATACAGTTACCAGAAACAATAGAGGTCTAAATGAAAAAAAAACTACAATTACCATTCAAATTTCCATATAACCACTGTAAAATAACAACATGATCCCAAAATAAATAAAGTTACCAGAAACAATAGAGGTCGAAATGAATGAAATAAATCATAGCATGGTAGCATTGGATAAAACTAATGAATTCAAATTACTCCAATCTTTCAATTAAAAAAAATGAAATGATTGAATCATAAATAAAAGTATGGTCTTATTCGTTTTCGACCACTTTTTAAATAATTAAAAATTTACACTAGTTTTAAAGAATTTATGTCTGATATCTAACACAAAGAAACTAATGACAAAATAAAAGGTCCAAATAAATTATTAATTTTCAAGTAATCATGGAATTTATAATTTAAACCAGATACATTTTCCAATCATTTGAAAACTAAGAAAAATCCAATTACTATGTCAATACACCAATACCATTTCATGCTTTGTTTAAGTTTTTTTTGCAAAAGTAATATGAGTACTTACCCACTGCGTTATACCAAAGTACCATAAGGGAAAATATTTGAGCAGTGTAGTAATTAAAAACCAATTTTGTTATGCACTGCTAAGTTAAAATAAACCCCCTCGCTTTCCCAAGTACAGGTTCATGGATAAGGCCTGCCCAAGTACTGAATCTGGAAGGAGACTCCTGGGTTTTACCTTTTTCTAAATCAAAAAACTTGTTCTAAAAGTTTTAAAAATTTACAAGGCCTTCATCCCTGTATCCTCTACTTCCACTGCAGCTTCGCCTGATCAGTTGGTAGTATCAGAAAGGGATTTAGGTGATTAGCTTAATTAGTTTCCACTCCCGAAATTAATATCCCCAGGTGAAAATCCAACGCCTCGAATTAAGTCGTTGCGGTGGAAAAATCCACAAAGGAAGCGAGAACAACTGGGTAGTGACCTCAAGACGGCATTAGGCTACACCCTTGTTGGTGTAGTGTTGAATTAGTCTCAGAGACTCAAACTAGCCCACATACTCCTACTAGGGAGCCGCATAAGTTAATGGTTTTGGACATACTCCTCATACCTCCAAGTATATTGGGAGTTCCCATCCCCTAAGATAATCAATATCATTACCACATAAGTAAAATAAAACAAGAATTTACCCATTTCTTAATCAATTCATTGAATAATCTAAAATTTACCAACTGAGACACTACAATACTTTCACTGAGACTACACTAGCAACCCACATTTGTGAGCACTCATTTCATTTCATCACTAGTCTATTCTATTCTTTCTGCATAAGTGAATCACACAATGTGTCATTGAATATTGTGTATCTAATTTGAGTTAAAGTGTTGCTAAGGTTAATCTTGTTTGCAGTAATTTGTAATCTTTAATTTCATCCATTCCATATTAAAAATCCTATAATTAATTATTTCTCTCATTGAGTAAAAACCTTAGATTTTACTTTTCATTAAGGTCCACCCCCTTGGCTTCACCAGGAGTTGTCATAGATGGAGGAGCTGAGTATCAGGTGACAGCACTTGGCTCAAGCTTTCCCCTAAGGTTGCACCCAGTGGCTTAAATATTTCTACCATGTTACCGAGTTATTTGAATATATCTCTCTCTCTCCCCCTCCCTCCCCCCAT
>LPNX010120138.1:341737-363510 GCA_001517045.1 Pseudotsuga menziesii
CACTCCCTCTCTCTCTCTCTCATTGACTCTCTTTATATCTCTCTCCTTATCTCTCCCCCTCCCCCTCTCTTACACTCTCCCACATCTAATGATTACATCTAATAAAACACAATAATTTTCTAACACTGTCATCATCATCATGCACATTTAACAAACATAAGCATCATTTAACATACACATCTAACAAAACATAAACATTAACTAACGTCCTAATCAAACACATGTAATAACATCACCCAACATCCACATCTAAAAGTTACCTAACATCATCTAACCTATACATTTAACACATATAAACATCATGGAACATACACATATTAAGTTTCCTAGCATTATCGAATAAACACAAACATCCTATGACATGTAATGAGAACATCTAACATCATCTAACATACAAATATAGACATTCTCTAGCATTATCAATAAACACAAACATCCTCTAACATATAATGAGAACATCTAACATTATCTAACATACAAATATAGACATTCTCTAATATAAGGAGAACATCTAACATTTTCTACAATCATTATCTAACATGACATAACATCAAAAACATAAAAACCACATAAAACATATTTCATAATATTATATGTCACTAATCTAAAAATGAGAGACACACCCAAAAAAACATATTTCATAATATTATATTGTACTAATCTAAAAAGAAGAAGCAAGAGCATTTGGTTTAAAAAAAATAAATATTTATATTAAAATTAATTTATTAAAACACATCTTTACAATTTTTTTAATCACTTATCTTAACATACATATAATTTTATATAAAACTATTAATAACAATAATGCCTCATAATCTTAAGGCATAAGTCAGAACAAATAAAAAAAACACATCAAATATTAATGTAAATATTCTAAACACTAAAATAACTTAAAAAAATCATAATTAATTTTTCCTGTGCTTTGGAAAACTACAAAAACAATCAAAAAATTATAATATTTATTTTAATCATTTCAAAAAAATTTCATTTAAAAAAAACAATTTTAAAATTTTATTAAATTTAACTTTAAAAAAATATTATAATTATAATTATTTATATAAATAACTAACGCACAAAAATTATATTAACTAATTCACCCTTAGACTAACAATTTTATGATAAGTCTAAACAAATATATACTATTAACAAATATATCATGAAATTAAACAATTACATGTTACTAACTAAAACGTTAAATATTTATAAATATATTAGTGGTACTATATTAAATCTAAGAAAATATTTTCAATTTGACACCAAAGGTACAAATATTTTTTTTTATAATATTTATAAATATATTAATGTTATTATATTAAATCCAAGAAAATATTTTCAATTTGACCCCAAGGGTACAAATAAAAAAACTAAAAATACTAATAAAAAATAAAAAATATTAAGTAACATAAAAAATTATTAATATAAATAGTAATAAAAAATAAAAAACAATAAAAAATACCAATTGTAATATTATTAAAATTATTAATATGACCAATAATAAAACACAATTACCATCCAATATAGCTACGAATGCGTTAGAGAAGCTATCCATTATCACAACTTAAATCATGATTAGACATTTAAAAAGCCACTGTAACAATAAAATCCAATACACCTGGGAATGCGTTAGAGAAGCTATCCATTATCACAACTTAAATCATGATTAGCCACTTAAAAAGCCACTGTAACAATAAATGGTAAAGATTGAACCCGGAGAAGCTAAGTATTTAATATTTAAATAAAGTAAACATTAAGTAGATATAACCATATTTTAATTATAAATGATTTGTTAAATGGTGTTTAAGGTAAACTAACTTAGATAGATAATTTTATTAGTATTCATATCAAGGATTTAGTCCTAAAAAAATTGTTGCTTTTTTTTGACAAACAACAGTGATAAAAAAACAATAATGATAATAAAAAGTTTTAAAAACCATGTTAATAATAAATAAATAAATAAAAACTTGTCAATGATAATAGATAATTAGAAAAACAAACATTCATAGATCCAATATCCTTACCACATTTTTTACGAGGCTAACTTCAAAATCTCTTTCCAACCTAATAACATTTAACTTCAAAAGCTCTTCCCAACCTAATAGCATCTAACTTCACTTCGAAAAGAGGCTAAAGTTGTAATAATAGCATTTAACATCACTCCGAAAAAGAGGCTAAGGTTGTACAATTAAGTCGAATTATAGACAGGCTCTTTCCAAGTTGTTGCTCACTGCACTTGGTTCTTCTCTGGGATGGGACAATCATTTCGAATTTGCTAGGGATGGAGCCAGCCTGAACGCCCAGACCAACTGGTTGGTTTCACGCCAATACCGGAAGGAAGAGGAGATCAGTGGTAAGTCAATTCGAATTTGCTGGGACGGGACAATCACCTACATTTCTATTTGGGTAAGTCATTTTGAATTTGCTGGGGCTTGGACAATCACCTACATTTATTTCCAGCCGCGCATACCGGAAGGAAGAGGAGATCATTGATAATTAAATAATAAAAAAACCCTTAATAAACAACAATAGAGAAAAGAGGTAAAGGTATTGGAAAAACTTTTAAAAAAACTCTAATTCTATGTTTAGGGCGAATCCAAAAACCATGGTAATGATAATTATAAACCACAAAAACAGGAAGAGAACCATGGCATAAATAGGATAGAGGGACACACCTGTCTTGAGCTTCCATGTTTATTGTCTGAGATCATCTGGATTTTTCTCTTGATCACACTTCACCGCATCTTTCTCAAAGGAAATGATATTCCTGCAAACAAAGTCAGCCCAAGGAAACAGAGCAGGGCAGTGTAATACCTGCAAGAAACTTGCACGAGTCATTTTAATGAAACCTCCATGAATCAATTCAATCAAACAGAGAGCAGGGTAGAGCCAAAGAGCAATACCTACAACAAACCTCTAGGAGTC
This sequence comes from Pseudotsuga menziesii, assembly GCA_001517045.1. NCBI lineage: Eukaryota > Viridiplantae > Streptophyta > Pinopsida > Pinales > Pinaceae > Pseudotsuga > Pseudotsuga menziesii. The sequence goes on from LPNX010120138.1 coordinate 344,657, forward strand.
GATTCTAGCACATAAATCAAGAAGTGATTCCAAGCATGGAAACTGAAACAGAGTGATTGGTCGATTCAATCAAGAAGTCATTCAGAGAGAGATCGCCATTGCCTTGAGCATCAACATCTGTCTGTCGATATCAAATTCAAAGCACATCTATCGTCCTCATGTGTTATACACTCCAAATACAGATACAATACAATATCTACACAGAAACATAGCCTCACATGAAACACTTGCAATTAAAAATACAACAACAATATAGAAAACCTCGTGTATCTCCAACAAAAGGATAACGTGAATTAGCAAAAGCTGGATCCACGTTTTCAAGAAATTCTCTACGTTGGTTAAGTGTTCCTAAAATTCTAAAGAATTTCTGCACGTTTTTCGTGGATACAATAAAAAGGAGTAATACCTTCAAGAAACCTTCATGAATCAATTCATCCAAACAAAGCATTGTAGAGTAATACATGCAAGAAACCTCCATCAATCAATTCAATCAAGAAACAAAGTGTATACCTCTTTGAGCCGATTCAAGAAGTAATTCGTCATGATCACACTCCACCACATATTTTTCCACATAGGAAGAAATTAGGATAAACATTATTCCTGCAAAAGAGAAATACCTGCATGACTCTATTTGAACACATAAATATATAAGGTTAAAGCAGGGAAATAGAGAGAGAGACCCCCATTGTGTCGAGCATCAACACAAGTATGTCAATTTCAATTTCAGAACACCTGTCGTGAGCGTTTATTATCTGAGATCATCACACTCCACCCCATATTTCTCTTGAGATCATGATAAGAAAATCCATCCAAAGAAAACAGGGTAATACCTCCATCAGTCAATTTAAGAAAAACCGAAAAACTGAGAAGAGCAGAGTGATAAGGAAATCCATCCCAAGAAAACAGGGACACAAGTATGTCAATTTCAATTTCAAAACACCTGTCGTGAGAATTTATTGTTTGAGATCATCACACTCCATCCCATCTTTCTCTTGAGATCATGATAAGAAAATCCATCCAAAGAAAACAGGGTAATACCTCCATCAGTCAGTTTAAGAAAAACCCAAAAACTAAGAAGAGCAGAGTGATTAGAAAATCCATCCCAAGAAAAAAGGGACACAAGTATGTCAATTTCAATTTCAAAACACCTGTCATGAGCATTTATTGTCTGATATCATCACACTCCACCCCATATTTCTCTTGAGACCATGATAAGAAAATCCCTCCAAAGAAAACAGGGTAATACCTCCATCAGTCAGTTTAAGAAAAACCCAAAAACTGAGAAGAACAGAGTGATAAGAAAATGCATCCCAAGAAAACAGGGACACAAGTATGTCAAATTCAATTTCAAAACACCTGTTGTGAGCGTTTATTGTCTGAGATCATCACACTCCACCCCATCTTTCTCTTGAGATCATGATAAGAAAATCCATCCAAAGAAAACAGGGTAATACCTCCATTAGTCAATTTAAGAAAAACCCAAAAACTGAGAAGAGCAGAGTGATAAGAAAATCCATCCCAGGAAAATAGGGTAATACCTCCATCAGTCAATTTAAGAAAAACCCAAAAACTGAGAAGAGCAGAGTGATAAGAAAATCCATCCCAGGAAAACAGGGTAATACCTCCATCAGTCAATTTAAGAAAACCAAAACACTGAGAAGAGCAGAGTGATAAGAAAATCCATCCCAAGAAAACAGGGTAATACCTCCATCAGTGATACCTCCATGAGTAGATTCAAACACAGGATCGAAGCATGGAAACAGAGAGAGACCACCATTGCCTCGAGTGTTAACATCCACCTGTCAATTTCAAATTCAAAGAACATATATAGTCCTCATCTATTACGTACTACAAAACAAAAAAACAACACAGAAACTCATACACCTCCTCATCTAATAAGTGCTACAAAATGCAGAAACTCATACACAAAACACAGAAACAGAGACATGAACACAGACATAGACTCAAAGGAAGCACCTCCAATAGAAATATAAGAACAATATAGAGAACCCGCAAACGTCTATCTCCCACAAAAACAAAAAAGCTGGATTTGCAAAATGAAAAGTCTATTAGCATAACCTCTATCGCTAACAAAAGCTGATCCACTTTATCTCCTAAAAAATTTTCTCCACGTTTGGAACAGGTGGAACAAAAGGTTTCCAAAAACTTGAATGTTGTATCAAGTTTGAATTCACCATCTTGGTAATGGACGGTTTCCTAAAACATGGACGTTATATCAAATTTGAATTTGATCGAGCAAGTTTATCCAGCACGGGGTGACAGCTTATCTAAAGTCGAACATTAGCACATATTTGAATTTGATTCACCACTAGGTGATAGATTAGTCTCACCTTAAACCTTAATATGTGGAAATGAGGGCTTCAATGAGGGCTTCATCTTTTCTATGCCAAAATGTCTTCTTACAATTTCAATTTCTAGTTTCGATGTTTAAAATTTCTAGCAACAATATCATCATTATGATGTTTACTTGTTTTTCCTTTCTCTAATGTTTTTTTATATGTTTAATTTCTCTATGAATATAGTATCCATAATAATAGTCTAGTTTTCCTTGTTATTTCATTTTGGTTGTGATGGTTGATCATACAAAACAACATGTGATGGTTAGTCATACACAACAACATATAAGCATATACTGTCACATAAAATATAATTATATACTATAATCCCTATGTCAATGAGGGTTTCTATTAAGGTAGTGGCCTTTGCACCACACTATTTCACATTATTTGTAGGTTTGTAAATATTCTATAGAAACAATAAGTTGCATTCATGTGTATTTTTTATCCTTTTAAGTATTAAGTTCGATAAAGAAAGCCATATTGAGAGGAAGAATTGTAGGTAGAAGAACCTAAGGAGAATGTTTTGTTAAGAAGCCAAAGAGGATGGATAAAAGATATTGATTTTCTTAGAAGATTTTCGATACCAAAGGCCTCTCAATGGGGAGCTCTGTTATGAAATAGATCTAAAAAAAAGGATGATAAAGCTCAGTACACACAAGTAATCCATTATTAATGAGAATTGAAAGAGAAAATTAAGCTTTATGGAATTAAATAAAATAAGAAGAAGAAGAATATAAATGAATAAGGAAGGAATGAAATAGAATAAAGTACATCAAATAATGGGAAATGAAATGGCAAGGATGCTTGGCCTTCCCTTTACTACAAGAGTGCATATATATTCTTGAAAATTTACTCACAAAGGGATATTGGCAAGTAATAGAATATGTAAGAGGACCTCAACTATGTAACCTGCTGAATGGACAAGAGTGACAAGAAGGTACAATTGGTCAAAAAAAAAAGAGACATGTTGGACATAATTTGCATTCTTAGGTTCCGAAAGGGGACCTTGGGGGTGTGGGGGAAGAGTCTCCAAAGAAAAATGTAGGGTCCATTTTGTTTTTTTTCAACCAATGGATTTTCATCCCATTATAAACCACTTCTATATAAAGAATTACTATTATAATATAATATAGGTTACTGGATTAGGGTTTTCGATGCTATAATATTGTATTATAAAGAATGAAGATAACATAATGAGATAGAGAGAAGATAAATTCTTATTTATGCTAGTTTTCTTAGTTAAGTGTTTCTAAGGTAAATCTAAATCTTTGTGTACTATGTGCATGAGATGTTTTAAATTCTTTTTGGTAATTATTTTCTTACATAGGATTATCAAACTCTCATAGCACTCTTATTGGTTGTAGGGGAATGTCTTTATTTATAGTGTTTAGATCATTTCACGAAGAGAATTGGTATATTGGGTCTATTATAAACTTATGTGTGAGGAGGAGCTTTAGGTAGTGATTCTTGTGAAGAAAATGAGAAGTATTCCAACAATAGAAATAGAGAATTTTATTGACCATAGCTTCAATTTATGGAAGTCAAATTCAATGCACCGCTAATGTTTTTAATTTTTTTATTTTTAAAATGCAAATTAAGTGTCAACTGCAAAAATTAAACCCCTAAAAAATTAAATTATCAAGTAAGAATTAATTTTTTAGGTATGGATAATTTAATTTTTTTTTCCCACCATTTGGAAAAATTAAAATTCAATAGAACAACCAATGACAACAAGTATTGTGTCAACAAGGAGTGGAATGAGCATCCATGGCAAGTCATTTAGGTGGGTTCTCTAGATGGTTGGTGAGCTAAAAATGATTTTGACTTCATAGTATTTTTTTTATAAAACCCTATTCTAGTGGGAACCATAGTGAAACACACAAGTGCTTTGTATGTTTTTAAATAAAATTCATGTAGGTTTTTAAATATTTTTTTATTAATTTTTAATTTTTAACAAATCCCAAGTTTTTCACACACTACCACCCGTTTAAATTGATGTTTTTTTAAGTGGGATGCTACAATGTTTTTATGATATCTGTGTGTGTTATGGTTTTAGATGCACCACTATGGTGATATTAGACAAACACACCTCTATTGTTTTAAAAAAATCATGCCATTTTTCATAATATTTTTTAAACACATTTTTCATAATAGATGCATTAGTGATGCGTTAGTATTAAAAAAACACACTGCAATTTCTGAGCTTTCTCCAAAAAGTTCTTTTAATTGGTGTTTAGAAAATGCACCCCAATTTCTGAACTTTCTCCAAAAAGTTCTTTTTCCTTTACAGGGCATTTTGGGGAACGTCACACACCAAATGGACAAACAATTTTTCAAAACAAGTTTATTCGTTTCTTTAAGTCGTCATTAATATTTTTTGTTAGTTTTTCTAGAAGTTGACCTTTTAAACCTGTTTTTAAACATAAATTTTAATTGAGGTAATATGAATGTTGATGGGTGTATATTGCATATTGCATAATGTTGATGAGTGTTAAATATATAATAAAAACTAATTTTTTTATTGTTAAAATTATTTAATAAATTTTTTTATTGTTAAAATTATTTTCAGACTTTAGATGTACACCATCTTCAAAAATAAATGTTGCACAAGCAATGTTGATCTTCTTCTTCAAACAGGACAAAGTTCAACGCAAGCTACTCTTCCACTTCTCAAACCCGTGGCATCATTTGTTTGACTTATTAATTACCAGTTACAAGAACCCATGGCATCATTTTTTTGACCGATAACAATACTTTTGACAAGTTAACTATCTTTATTAATTACCAGTTACAAGAGTAACTACCAGTTAGAAAAGGGAGAACAAATCCTCGATGTTGGGCATTTAGTGTGATCTTGGAAATGTCGGGTTTCAACAACATTATCCAAAGTGATTCAGCAATTTGATCCTCTAAGATAAATAATCAATATATATCTATTTTAAAAAGTATTTATTAAGTACAGAGAGGAATCAAATATTTTAATATACAAACTTTTTTTAGAGAGTAAATATTAAGTAATCTTTTAAAAATGAGTTACATAACCTTATTAACCTGAGTTACATAGCATGATTAGTATTACAAAATACTCTCGATACAATTAATCTTTCTTAAATATTCCATTTTTTACCTCCATCCACGAAAGTAAAGATCAATAATTCGGGAATGCAATTGTCGAGAAGAAGAACTATCACTATGAGACATATCAACTACATGATGGGAAATAAAGCAGGAAGATTAAATTGGTGACTTCACAGGTAAATTGTTGAATATTGACATATTAATATTCATGTACACATTTTTTATGTGTTTTAATAACACTATTTATTTTTTTACATGAGGTGCAAGTATGTGATCTTATTTCAGAGTTTCATGGAAATATCCAACAGTACATTCAACATGTCGATATGGCACGGTGGCAAGATGAGCAATTCAGAATATGCCGGGACACCTTCCCTCTCGGAACAATACTATCAGTGGTTGAATTTTCAGAAAATTACACCCCACAACCACAAAATGAAATACAAAGTCAATACTATCACTCAGAGCAGGTGAACATAATGGTGCATATCACATATCGACATGGGCCAGATAACAATGAAGAGAAACACATGATACTGAAAGAAATTCACTTCTACATAAGTGACGACCAGACCCATGACATCCATTACATGCAACATTGCTTAAAATTATTCTATGATCATGTGATAGCTATGGATATACCATTTTATAGTCATTTCATTTGGTCAGATGGTTGTGCTGTATAGTTCAAGAATGCACGTGTATTTGAATGGTTGTGTTTGTTGCACATAAAATACAAGGTGCCACATGTCTGGAACTACTTTGAAACTGGTCGTGGAAAAGGAGAGCACGATGGTGATGGTGCATGCATTAAAACTGCTCTTCGAAGGGAAAAGATGAAGTTTACAGATTCTCGCCTTCGCATCTATAGTGAAATGGTGTGCATCTGCCATGGAAGAACAAACAACAAGGAAACACCTAGTGCAAAGAATATTCACGGAGGTGACAAATGTGGACCGATCACAAACACATCGGGTGAACACAGTGCATGGAACTCAACAATTTCATTCAATTAGAAGCTCAGACAACTCGTCCCTACAAATTTGGAAAAGATTGAAGGCTTTCTTTTACAGTTCCTATAGCATCTATGAATGGGATGATTGTGAGTATACAGATATTGTTGATACATGAGATCAAGTGACACTTGGCACCAATTTCAACGGGGTTAATGAAATAGAACATTTGGAAGTTGATCAGACACATATTTATACAGACTATGATCACATATCGGATCTCATACAAGAAGGTACATGAGTAGTACGTAAATTAGAAAATGCATTTATGTATTGTTTACTCGACCTATGTAGAATTTAATTTATGTAGAAATTAGAAATGCAAGACCTTCATTTAAAAGATGTATTGTTAACTCGACCTATTTCCTTTCACAGGTCAGATATATGTAGTGATTTCCCCAAAAAATAGTGAATGGGGTTCTGACTATTGGTTGGCACATTGATTAGAGGGGAAACAAACCATTCTCAAACCTGTTACAGATGATGAAAATATTGAATTCCCAACTGGCTCGATGGTTATAAAAAGGGAGTACTTGACACTTGCAGCGCAACAGAAAAGGAAGGATGGGTATGTATATCAAGATTATAGACCATGAGCTATTGTATACCACTTCACCAACCTAGCAGTTGGTATAAACATCAAGCTGCGTACACTTGGTCACAAAAATAGGTCACATGTACAATACTTGCTACCTCATATAGATCACGAAAGATTGATGGACACCATTGGCACCAGAGATGATCCAGATGGCCTACTTGTATGAGTGCATTTTCAGGTGTGTTATTTAACCTTTAAAGTGAATTCTAAAGCACAATTTCAATTATTTTGCCTTAGTTTATTCCCAATGTAATAAACCTATGATTGACCGATACCATTCACAGACATAATATTATTCAGAGGATACTAGACACTATAAACACGATCGTACAACCTCGGGTGAGTTATCTATAAATCATGTTTGCACATTTTCATTGGTTTTTTCATTTCTTTCTGATGATGTTACTAATGTCTAGCCTTTCATGTGCCTAGGATACAAACACCATCTACGGCACATTGGAGGTGCCAAGAACGGTGTCTTTAGACACCAACAAATAGAATTTGGAAAATAACATGCTCTTGAGTTGTTGAAATTTATATTTTTTCATGTTTTTAGTTTAATATACATTTATTTACATTGCCATATACAAATTGGAAACCAACTAGGGTTTCATGAAAACCACTTTGCATGCTATCACTAGGTTTGACAAGTTATGACATGGAACTAGGGTTTAGTGAGCTCTTTACAAGTTATGAGACGGAACTAGAAACACATGGACATGTACAAATTGGAAACCAACTAGGGTTGACAAATAATGAGATGGAACTAGGGTTTAGTGAGAAATTTACAAGTTAAGAGAGGGAACTAGAAATTGGAAACCAACTAGGGTTGACAAATAATGAGATGGAACTAGGGTTTAGTGATCAATTTACAAGTTAAAAGAGGGCACTAGAAATTGGAAACCAACTAGGGTTGACAAATAATGAGATGGAACTAGGGTTTAGTTAGCAATTTACAAGTTAAGAGAGGGAACTAGAAACACATGGACATGTACAGATTGGAAACCAACTAGGGTTTCATGAACACCAATTTGCATGCTATCACTAGGGTTGACAAGTTATGACACGGAACTAGGGTTTAGTGAGCAATTTACAAGTTATGAGATGGAACTAAAAACACATTGACATGTACAAATTGGAAACCGACTAGGTTTTCATGAACACCAATTTGCATGCTATCACTAGGGTTGACAAGTTATGACATGGAACTAGGGTTTAGTGAGCAATTTACAAGTTATGAGATGGAACTAGGGTTTAGTGAGCAATTTACAAGTTATGAGATGGAACTAGAAACACATGGACATGTACAAATTGGAAACCAATTAGGCTTCCATGAACACCAATTTGCATGCTATCACTAGGGTTGACAAATAATGAGATAGAACCAGGGTTTAGTGAGCTCTTTACAAGTTAAGAGAGAGAACTAGAAACACATAGACATGTACAAATTGGAAACCAACTAGGGTTTCATGAACACCAATTTTCATGCTATCACTAGGGTTGACAAGTTATGACATGCAAGCAGGGTTTAGTGAGCAATTTACAAGTTATGAGATGGAACTAGAAACACATGGACACGTACAAATTGGAAACCAACTAGGCTTTCATGAAAACCAATTTTCATTCTATCACTAGGGTTGAGAAGTTATGACATGAAACTAGGGTTTAGTGAGCTCTTTACAAGTTAAGAGATGAACTAGAAACACATGGACATGTACAAATTGGAAACCAACTAGGCTTTCATGAACACCAATTTGCATGTTATCACTAGGGTTGATAAGTTATGACATGGAACTAGGGTTTAGTGAGCAATTTACAAGTTTTGTGATGGAACTAAAAACACATGGACATGTATAAATTGGAAACCAACTAGGATTTCATGAACACTAATTTGCATGCTATCACTAGGGTTGACAAGTTATGACATGGAACTAGGGTTCAATGAGCAATTTACAAGTTATGAGATGGAACTAGAAACACATGGACATGTATAAATTGGAAACCAACTAGGATTTCATGAACACCAATTTGCGTGCTATCACTAGGGTTGAAAACTAATGAGATGGAACTATGGTTTAGTGACCTCTTTACAAGTTAAGTCACGAAACTAGAAACACATCGACATGTACAAATTGGAAACCAGATAGGCTTTCATGAACATCAATTTGCATGCTATCACTAGGGTTGACAAGTTATGACATGGAACTAGGGTTTAGTGAGAAATTTACAAGTTATGAGATGTAACTAGAAACACATGGACATGTACAAATTGGAAACCAACTAGGATTTCATGAACACCAATTTGCATGCTGTCACTAAGGTTGACAAATAATGAGATGGAACTATGGTTTAGTGACCTCTTTACAACTTAAGAGACAGAAATAGAAACACATGGACATGTACAAATTGGAAGCCAACTAGGGTTTGTAGGGTATGATGTTAGTATTGTAGGGTATGGTATGGTATATTACAATGGTATGGTATGTTAGTATGGTATGATGTTAGTATGTTATGTTATGGTATGTTAGTATGGTATGATGTTAGTATCATAGGGTATTGTAGGGTATCTTGTTGTATGTTAGTATGGTATGATGTTAGCATCATAGGGTATTGTAGGGTATTCTGTTGTATGTTAGTATTGTATGGTGTTAGTATCATAGGGTATTGTAGGGTATGATATGGTATATTACAAATGCATGCATGACTTAGTGTTATGATGTTATTGTATGTAATTTAAGTAGTGTATGGTATGGTTATGATGTTAAAAAGTTGAGGATAACCATAATGTTAAAAAGTTGATGAGTTATAGATTCTTCCTTTAAGTATTGGAAATTCATAAGTTAGCACACATGTGAACCACACATATCATTATATCACATAGGTGAACCACACATATCATGTTCCAAGATAAATTCAACCATATCATGTTCCAAGATCAAGTCAATCATATATGTATAAATTTGAACCTTTTTTTATATTATATATGTATAGAAATAATGTTACAAAAATTGGCATGCCTCATGGCCATAATACATAATAATGGATCAAAATGTACATCTGTGTGTATAAAAACAAAAATTTACATCTATGTATCACGCCTATACATTTATTCTAGTTATCCCCCCTTTCATTGCCACTGCCAATGTCTTCAGAGAAGTCTATCTTTCTTTTTTGACTGCCCACTGGTGATCCCCATCGCTGAACAAGAGGGATAGGTCACATCAGTGGAGAATTCAGAAAAAACAAATTTTGTAAGTTTGTTTACCAACCTATAAAAATTCTATGTACATTTGTTCAAATTCCAAAACCAATATAACATTGTTACTTACTGTACATGAGTAAGTAATGGTGGGTCATGGTGCCTCACTAGCAACGACCCTAATTGGGTGCTCTTCAAGCACCACTTGCTCACTATCAAGCTGCATAAAAAAATATATATGTTAATGTCAACAAATCTACATGTACATTGGGGATGAAGAGGTGGGTTACCGATTTGGGTCTCTTCAAGCACCAAATCAGAGAAAGTGATACACAAACATACAAAGAAAGCAATACATAAACATACCTGCTGGCCCGTCAGAGGTGGGTCACCGATTTGGTGCTCTTTAAGCATCGATGCCTCACTAGAATCATGCATAAAGTAACATATATGTTGATTTCAGATAATAAAAAGAATCAGAGACATATATCCTACATGGACGAAGAATGATGTTTCCAAAGAAAGCGAAACATACATGTACCTGGTGGGGGGGGAAGAGGTGGGTCGACAACAACCTAGCTTTGGTGCTCTTCAAGCACCACTATCTCAATAGATTCCTCCATAAAGTAACATATGTCAAAGTGATACATAAACCTACAATAACGTACAAAGAGAAAGAACCAAATCAGGGAAATCCATACATAAACGTAAAAATAAAATGATACATAAACTTACTTGCTGGCTTGTCAGAGGTGGGTCGACAACAACCTCACTTTGGTGCTCTTCAAGCACCACTGTCTCAATAGATTCTTGCATAAAGTAACCTATATTATGTCAAAGTCAGATAATACAAAGAAAAAGAGACATATCAATGGGGGCAACAAGGAAAAATATACTTGCATGTACAAAAAGCAATATAAGAAAGAGTTGCAATGTATAAATATACCTGGGGGACGTGAGGAGGTGTGTAACCAATGGATTGATTAAATAGAAATGAGAGAAAAGGACTTCTACTTGTACTAGCAAAGAAGCTTGCTTTTTGGACATATTCATGAAACTCACGTTCCTACGTACAAAAGGATAAAGATACAATTAGAAAATTTCAAAATATTAAAAAAGTACATGTTGAATCATTAACATCATAAATAAAAGAAAGTGATACATAAACGTACCTTCTAGCTCGTCATAGGTGGGTCATCAATCTCGTGCTTTTCAAGCACCAGTGCCTCAATAGAAGCCTGCATAAAATAACATATGTCAAATTCAGATAATAAAAAGAATCATAGACATATATACTACATGGACGAAAAATGATGTTTTCAAAGAAAACGAAACATACATGTACCTGGTGGGGGAGAAGAGGTGGGTCGGAAACAACCTCACTTTGGTGCTCTTCAAGCACCAATGGGTCAATGGATTCTTGCATAATGTAACATATGTCAATGTCAAATAATAAAAAGAAAACGAGACATATACCGGATGGAGGAAAAATGATTTTTCCAAAGAAAGAGAAACATAATTAAAAGCATAATTAAAAGCATATTTAAAATAATACCTATGTCTGGGAATCTACCTCTGCATGAGATGGACTAGGATGGAATTCAATGTACTCATCTTGATCGCCCTGCATAAAATATCTTGTATCAAAATTAGGATTTATTGAGAGTTACAATCTCTACTATAAATATGTAAATAAAGTTGACAAATTAACAAGTATAGTTCTTCCTGCTAATGGTGAAGAACCAAACCCATATGCAATATTGACAGCATCATCAATGTTCTCAACATTGATCGGTGGAATATGCGACTCTAGTGTGCCATGGGACACCGGTTGTATATTTGTTCACATAATTTGTTAGATAATTAAATAGAAATAAATTATGAAATGATTGAAAATTGTGATATGAAACAAAATATAATATGAAAATAATGAGTTTTACTTACAAATCCAAGTAATCCATCATCCTGGAAGTCTGAAGTAGGGCCATAGCATATGCCTCCACACGATGTGCAAGGTTGTGGAGTAACACGACACTCTGAATGCTCTGTGTCTCCTGTGTGATATGTAGATGGATCCTTACTATGCGATGGGCCAACCTTAGAAGTGCCAATCCCTTGGGATACATTTCCCTGTACATCAGTCCCATGTTGAAGCAATGTATCTGCCAAGTCAAATAAGGCCTCCTGTGTATCCTCAATCACATGACCCATAGGAGGATATAGCCGAGGGGGTTTTGGTGTGCATGGAGGGTGTGGCACACAGTTAGGATTCGGCTCGGACCCTTCCCTATCTTGGGGCATCCCATGACCAACACCCTGGAAGCCTAATATATCGAAATAGTTAACATGTTTCCCTAGGATGAATTCTACATACAACTTCCTAAGGAAATAAAATGGGATTTCCCTATTCCCATGAGGGTCTTCATCGAAGACCATATACCAACGATCCATCCAATTGGCCTTTATATTTGGTTCCACGCACTATTCTATGGAAATGTGTGCTCGACTGGTGGGTGGAACCAATATAGTGCTAGGGTCTCAGAATAATGAAAATAATTGATATTTTGTAATCTTTAGGTCTTTGATGTCTTTATAACTCAAACCATTGGAGTAGTATTGCCTCCTGGATTATCTGTACGAGCTAATGTTGTACAAATCTCCTTGGGCATTGATAATTGTGTTTGTTATTGTGTCCAATGCATCGGCTAAATATTGTCTCAAATGATCCCCCCCTCTAATAAATGAGCGAAGGTGCCTCAATGATGCCAAACGTGCCAGAATCTGTGAGTTTCAATCTTCTTGCCCCTATGGGTTCATGTTTAGGTTAGGTTTTGGGTTATTACTGGGTTCATTTTCTACAATATCTAGCTCATTTCTGTTATCTGTTAAGATTTTAACAAAAAAATACAAATTGTTTTAATTTATCATTCTTTGATTTAATTCAAATTTTTTTATTCAATTTGTTTTAAACAATTATAAAAACCATGAAATTAACAAAAACAATAAAGAATTGAAAACAATTTGTAATGGATATGAGTAGTTACCTACCATTGGAGCCAAGCCACCTCCACAGCCACCTCCAAATCGACCTCCAAATGGTGAAACACAAATTGCCTGTGTGGTTTATCACTTATGCGGTTTATCTCTCTCCCAAAATGCCACTGTGCAAATGAGAAATGAGGCCCGCGGCCTCTGTTTTTTTTTTGTTTGCTTTCCATATGACATATGCGATATATCGCACTTGCGATATATATCGCATATGCGATATATTGCACTTGCGATGTATATCCATATGCGATATATCGCATATGCGATATATCACATACGTGATATTTAACTTTTACAGAACGCATATGTGATATATCACATATGCGATACTTCCTTACTAACCTTAGCCTTGTGTTTGGTCTAGGTTTATTCCAAACGTACCATCAATAACGCATATGCATTCTTGATTTACACTTCAGAAGTGTGTTTTCGATTTCTTAAGTGGCACTAAAAAGTGGAACCATCTTCATGCGAGCACCCACCATGCAGTTCTTGTGCAACACTATTTTTCCATAATTTTATATTTTTTTAAATTATTAAAGTTAGCGAAACCTTGAAATTAAAAGGTTGAGTGTTAGGCCTTGCTATGAGGGTATTAACACAAATAATGAACTTTGATCTGCACTTGTGCTAGTTCTTTTTTTGTTTTTAAATAAGGACAATGAAAATAATAAATTATTAAAGTTATCAAAACCTTGAAATTAAAAGGTTGAGTGTTAGTCCTTGCTACGAGGGTCTTAACACAAATAATGAACTTTGGTCTGCACTTGTGCTAGTTCTTTTTTTCTTTTTAAACTAGGTCAACGAAAATAATAAATTATTAAAGTTATCAAAACCTTGAAATTAAAAGGTTGAGTGTTAGGCCTTGCTATGAGGGTCTTAACACAAATAATGAACTTTGGTCTCCACTTGTGCTACTTCGTTTTTTGTTTTTAAAATAGGTCAACGAAAATAAGAAAGTTATGTTTTTTACAAATTTGACATGATACCAAATAAAAATAAATAAAATAACATAAAACAATATTGTTTTCCATATATATATATATACCATTGTATCATAAGTAAGTTTGAGGTTAAAAACAAAGAAATGGATGTGCTTTATTAGTTGCAGGCCCAACCACATGCTTGGAAATCCAAACCTAAAACCAAAGAAGACAACTCAACCACCATATACCTAGAAAAAGTAATTCATGCCAACATTTTTTCATGCTAAATATGTCATCTTCCTTTTAATCAGTTGACCAAGCAAGAAATCTTTCAAATATGGTTTCCCTCAACCCAACGATCTTCATTTACTACTTGATTTGGTAGCTAAATATGTCTTCATTTACTGCTTGATTTGGTAGCACACGTTTTGAAAATTTGTGACACAAACCAAAATTTGAGGATGTTTTTTATTTATTTTTCCCATCAAATACTTCTAAATATTTTGGGAGAACGTTACACCAAACTGACAAACAATTTTCCAAAACATTTTTAGCCATTTGTATAAGTCGTCATTCATTTATTTTTAGTGATTTCTACAAGTCTTACTTTTTTTTGGTTAGTTTTTAGAGAGGTTTAATTTTGAAACCTGTTCTCAAACACAAATTTTAATTGGAGGTAATATGGATTTTGGTGGGTGTATATTGCATAATGATAGTGACTGTCAATTATTGGTTTGTGTTAGTTTTGGTAAGTAATTTTGTTATATTTTTGTTAAATATATAATAAAAACTAATTTCTTCATTGTTTAAATTCTTTAATAAAAATTTATTGATCAAAGAATTCTCTTTCAACAATCATAGTGAAAGGTAAATTTTTTAATAAAACATTATGTAATTGAGGAAATAAAAACTCGAAACATCAAAATTTTTTTTTGTTAGAAAAATAGAAATTGAAATTTAGTTCCAACCTTGATACAAACTTTGGATGTACGACATCTTCCAAAAATTTTGCACAAGGAGTGAGACCTTGTCCACTCGAGTGTTGATCTTCTTCTTCAATGCGAGCTACTCTTCCATTTCTCAAACCCGTGGCATCATTTCTTTCACCAATAACAATACTTTTGACAAGTTAACTATCTTTATTAATTACCCATTACAAGAGGGCGAACAACTCCGCGATGTTGGGCATTTATTGTGATCTTGTAGATCTCGGGTCTCAACAAAATTATCTAAAGCGATTATGCAATTTGGGCTGTATCATGATTTTCTATGAAAAATAATAAATATATATCTATTTTAAAATGTATTTAACAAGTATGGGGAGTGTTATGGAGAAGAATTCCCATGGCTTGGCGTGTACCACAACAGATAGAAAAACCACAGAAATCAATCCCTTCCCAATATGCAAGAGAAATACAACATCAAATACTAAAGGATATCAACACATACCTTATTCCGGACGGTTGTAGTAGATCCCCGTTGAACTTTTTCCAATCCTGCTTGCTTTGGAAATTTACTCTCAACGACAGTAAAACAAGGCAAGCATGCTATATAATATAGTGTTAGGCCTACTCTAGCATATATAATGAATGATACATAAGGAATTAAACAAATCCATGGATTCAATATTCATTTAAATGCACATCATTTGACAGGAAAAGATATTTCTATTAAGTAAATCGGAGATTACATAAGTGCCAACCTCTGTCGGCACGTTTGCTAAACCGAAGAAACTAAGTCCTCCACCTGGTCCTCCACCACCTCAATCCTCCATCTCTAGATAGCAAGCTCAAAATCAAAGGCAAGCTTGGGAAGAACAAAAAGTACTCCAAGGGAGAAAGGGATGCAGACTGAAGTATAAGCAAGCTATGACAACAATGGACTATAGTTTTCTTGCTCTTCAATTCCTCTCCTTCAATGTATCCAAAGGGTTCCTTATATAGTGCTTCAATGGGGTAATGGAAGGTCAAATCCAAGCTATCTGAAGGCATATGGAAGGCTAAGAGATAAGTGACTCGGATCCACATCAAGGAAAAATCCAAAAATATTTGGCCTTTTGCACACATCTTGATGTACGCGGGTTTAAGGGTAATATCCACGTATATCCATGAGAAAGGGATTAAAATTCATGTACATCAAATAATAGGTGCTTTTAGGGATGATCTTGGAAAAAGAGAAGGTACAAAAATAGTCCATGGGGTCCAAAGAGTCTACAGAGGGACATGGAAGGCCATAAAAGTGTGATCAACCATGTGTGGTAAAATCAGTTGCAACAGATTCCCCCTAATGTGTGAGGTCAGAGGGGTAACATGATGGCTGAAATACATTATAAATCCATCCCAGAAGTGGAGTGATGAAGAACCAGGTGGAAGAACCAGCCATCCCCAGTATGGTCACCAATTCTGTTACAGAGAAAACTTCCTATGGCTTGGGGTGTACCACAATAGACAGAGAACTACAGAAATCAATCCCTTTCCAATATGCAATATAAATACAACATCTAACACAATAATCAATCTCCGCATATAGAAGTCCTAGATACATAAGAGTACATTGGCCATTAATAGGCATATATAATCAATGATACATAAGCAATTAAACACATCCATGGATTCAATATTCATTTAAATGCACATCATTGGATAGGAAAAGATATTTCTATTAAGTAAATAAGAGATTACATAAGTGACAACCTCTGTGGGCACGTCTGCAAACCGGAGAAACTAAGTCCTCCACCTAGGCCTTCACCACCTTAATCCTCCATCTCTCGATAGCAAGCTCATAAGCAAAGGCAAGCTTGGGAAGAACAAAAGCTTCTCCAATGGACAAAGGGATGCAGACTCAAGTATAATCAAGCTACGGAAACAATGGACTATAGTTTTCTTGCTCTTCAATTCACCTCCTTCAATGTATCCAAAGGGTTCCTTATATAGTACTTCAATGGGGTAATGGAAGGTCAAATCTGAGCGATCTCAAGGCATATGGAAGGACAAGAGATAAGTGAATCGGATCCACATCAAGGAAAACTCCAAAAATATTTGGCCTTTTTCATACGTCCTGATGTACGCGGGTTTAAGGGTAATATCCACATATATACACGAGAAAGGGATTAAAATTCACATACATCAAATAATAGATGTTTTTAGGGATGATCTTGGAAACATCAAAGGTACAAAAATAGTCCATGGGGTCCAAAGAGTTTGCAGAGGGACAGGGAAGGCCATAAAAGTGTGATCAACCATGTGTGGTAATTTCAGCTGTAATAGAGAGGAATCAAATATTTCAATATACAAACTTTTTTTTAGAGTGTAAACATTAAGTAACATTTTTAAAGTGAGTTACATAACCTTATTAACCTGAGTTACATAACTTGACTAATGTGACAAAAATACTCTCGATACAATTAATATTTCTTAAATATTCCATCTTTAGACCTCTACATTAACATGTTAACATAATTGTAATTGTTACGTGTTATTTCAACCTTTATTACCCCCTTTCTTACTACATCAACTAAAGAATAGTTCCCTATACAATCTTCTCTTATTAATGATCTCAAAGTATTTAGAATCGAATTAAGTGAAAATGATGATAATAATGAATGCTAGGAAACCACTCTATGATTCCAATAAGCATATAATATCTTAAATCAATTTGTCTATGGGTCTATTCAAGGTAATGCTACCCAATTATGACTAGTTAGTTGCAATTGAAACTTGTGAAACCATAAATATGATCACTAAAAATAATATTAGAGGTATCTCCACAAATTTTTAGAACACAGTATAATAAGATGAAACTAGACAATGAAAATAATTACCATGCAGTTCTTGTGCAACACTATTTTTCCATAAATTTATATTTGTTTTAATTACTTAGCGAAGCCTTGAAATTAAAAGGTTGAGCGTTAGGCCTTGCTATGAGTGTCTTCACACAAATAATGAACTTTTGTCTGCACTTGTGCTAGTTATTTTTTTGTTTTTAAAATAGGTCAACCAATCAAAAGTTACAAAGAAAATAAGAAAGTTATATTTTTTACAAATTTGACATACTACCAAATAAAAACAAATAAACTAAATAAAATAACATAAAACAATATTGTTTTCCATATATATATATAGCATAAGTAAGTTTGAGGTTAAAAAACAAAGAAATGAAAAAATGGATGTGCTTTATTAGTTTCCCACAGGATTGGAAATCCAAACCTAAAACCAAAGAAGACACCTCAACCGCCATATACATGGAAAAAGTAATTCATTCCAACATTTTTTCAAATTAAAAACGTGCACACATTATTAACACATGTGCATATTAACATGCACGTGTTAATTTTACGACCTAATTTATTTTATCTTTATATCTCTCTTTCACTCCTATTTTCACTAAATATCTAAACCCCCCGCTTCTCTCCTTCTCTCTATTAACCCTTATCCTCCCCTCCCTTACCACCATTCTCCTGATATATACCCCTCTCTCTCTCGCCTCATGTTCCTACACCTAACCCCATCACCTCTCTCTTATCTCTCCTCTATGTACCCCTAAAACCCATCTCTCTCTCTCTCCCATCCTCCACCTACCCCTAACCCCATCCCCCCCCTCTCTCTCCACCCCTAACACCCAACCTCTCTCTCT